>QEPC01006668.1:276597-304148 GCA_003113815.1 Sphenodon punctatus | reverse complement strand
GATGGTGCGGCCCGGTTCCGGCCCATGGTCCCGTTCCCGGCACGTCTGTTTGGGTCGTTTTCCAACCCCCGGGCATGGTTGCGTTGTTCGCCCCCCCTGGTGGTTCACTGTGGTGAACCGGCCGCCCGTAACGTCTGAAAGTACCCATAGGTAGAGACTTGAATACATTCACCGAATTGAGATGTTGTGGGTGCACATATTTAGCTTAGTTACAGGGGATAAGATTTTCTAACTTGTAGGAAATAAATATTTTTGAGATGCAGAATGATTAAAATTAAGGGTGGGAAATGGTGTCCTCCCAGATTTCAACCCCCCCATTTCAATTGTCTATTTATACAAAGGGATAAATAAGGGAAACAATGACGGACAATTATGCTGGTGCACGTGTATTTAATTTGGATTGAGTACTTTTAATGTATGACTGTAGGCACAGCTGTTCATTTGGCAGTGCTCTTAAAATGTGTATGCATAGCAATGTAGTGCTAAAACTTAATATTTTTGGTTCTATGTGAGGCAACTTTTAACTGTTTTGATAACTTTACCTTGTCAAATTACAACATAGAATTTATGTTGTCAAGTGTGCTCATTGCCATATTTAAATCTTCAGAGTATCTAATATCTCATTTTTACAAACTCATTGCAGAGATTGCATTGCATAATATAGGATATCAATACTTTATAAAATGAAACTTCGAGACCTTTCATAACACAAAGACTTTAAAAAAAAATAGAAATCATGTAGATAGTGTTATTTCTGCTCAGTCACCCTTAGTCAATTTCATTTTGCTTAGATTCCTACTATAATAGATCTAGAATAGACCTAGGCAACAGAATGCAAAAAGACAGTTGAAATGGGCCGGTAATTGCCGATTAAATATTTTCAACTATTATGAACTTCTCCAGTGTAATGAACAAAATTAATAGCTTGTTTAGCAGTTTATTTTCATGCTTACCAGGAAACCAGCTATTAATATGTCTATTAATATAATGTCTGTCTTTTTAGCAAAATTACAGTGTTTTTGAATAGCTTAGAATAAATATTCTTTCTACTATATGTCGTTTCAGTTTGAAACAGTGTAGTTCAGATGATATGTTTTATTCAAACAACGTCTGTTGGTGACTGTGCCAGCATGACAGTCACACTCTTGTTTATCATTTGATGAACTTTGTGATTAAAATTTATCACAAAGGGTGATTTCAGACGTTACGCAGTCCCAATTCACAACAGTGAATTCCCAGCAGTGGTGAGCCGACCAACCACACCCCATGGTCAAGGAAAGCCCAGAACAGACATGACAGAATCGGAACCATGGCAGGGAATTGGGGTGCCACACCATGGACCAGGACTGCGCAACAGATATGACACGGATTCCCAATCGTAGTCAAAACACCCAGAAGGCACCGGGGAGTGGTGGGACAAAGACATGGCTGACAGAGGGCAAACGAAGCCAGAAGGGACAAAAGGGAATGCCCACACAAGGGAAACAAGAAGGGAGGGGGAGGAGGGAGAAGAGTCGCCGAGGTACCACACACAACAGACACAGAGACAACGGGGGCACAGTGGAAACACAGCACAAACACACGCCCGGGCACATATACACCCACATGGGAAAGGAAGAGAAGGGGGAACACAGCGGGACAGACAATAAACACGGTGCAATGGGCATGGGGGGAAGGAGGTGCGGGACAGGGAAGAGGGGGGAAAATGGCCCAGGGGCATGGCAGGATACAGGCAATGGCAGGCAAAACCCCAACAACAGCTCAGCCCTCATGGGCAACCCCACAGCAACACAGGCAGTCCCGGAATGGGGAGACCCCAGAAGGTCAGACACAGGCAAAGTGGGATGCCACACGGAACAGGGAGTGGTCCGGGAATGGTCCAGGAGGCACATGCGCACCCCAAGCACTGGCGAGGGTGCCATGGAGGGGAGGCAGGAGTGCTGGGGCCGTGCAATCAGTCCAATGTAAACCCTCCCCCCTGGAGGAGGGCCGAAAGTGCAGTCCGGGGGCCCCAGAACCC
Organism: Sphenodon punctatus; assembly: GCA_003113815.1. Taxonomy (NCBI): domain Eukaryota; kingdom Metazoa; phylum Chordata; class Lepidosauria; order Sphenodontia; family Sphenodontidae; genus Sphenodon; species Sphenodon punctatus. The sequence continues at coordinate 302,128 of QEPC01006668.1, read as the reverse complement.
CAAGGTCACACAGGCACCCAAGGGGGGGGCTGGGGCACAAGATGGATCGCAGGCAGCCGAGCATGGTCAGCAGCACCCAGGGGAGCTGGGGGGAGTGGGTCAGAGAGCCGGACTCAGACACCAGAGAAGGCGGCCATGGAGGGGAACACTGGTTGCAGGGGCCATTGGGGGGAGCTCCTGGAGGGGGCCCGGAGTCACAGGCAGGGGTAGCGATACCCCAGGAATCAGGCAGCACAGAAGCACGGCCGGAACATCAAGGAGGGAACAGGCAGTGGACCACAGCACCAGGGTGGAAGCAGGAGCACACAGCAGGGCCAGCAACTGGGGCCAGGAAGGCACAGGGGGACTCATAGCCAGATGGATGGGGTCACGAGGGGGCCAGGGCTGGGTGGCCCGCCAAGTGAATGAAGTAAGGCCAATGAAGCATGCCCCGGTGGTACCCCAGCACGGACATGTGGTGGGCGACCAGGTAGTATGCCTTGAATGGATCCTGCATGGAGAGCCCCAACTGCACATCAGAACAAGACCACACACCTGACAGCACTGCCAGTTCCACCGTGGTGGGCTCGGATAGGCAGCAGTCTGCAGCCAGGGGCCACGGAAGGTGACCCAGCTCCAACAGCCAGTGATACACTGCCCACGAGAGCACTGGTACCCACAGGCCCCGTGAACAGAGCCAAAGTAGGACACGGCCAAGACAGGCCCTCCCTCCACTGGACAGACCGTATAGATAGCCAGGCTGCACACAGAGAGGGCAGACATGGTCTCCACCTCAGACCACCCCACATGCAAGCACCTCATCTCCAGAACGTGCCCATCGGGAAAGGGAACCAGCCCCAGCATCTTAGCATGCAGCCGGCAATTGCGGGCGCTCACCTTATAGCCACAGTAATGAAGGCCGGAGCTCAGGCTCGCATAGCCACCCAACAGGCTGTCCAGGCATCTCAGGACAGATTGCACAGCTGGGGTATGCCACAGGTCGCACAGGGCCATGGTCTCACGTAAGGTCCATGTATGGGGGGCCCCATGGGGGCCGGGAGCCCGGTGGAAGCACAGCCAGACATGGTCCAGCAAGCCACGGGAATGACACCAAAGAGAGGGGGGCCCACATTCCCCAGAGGGGCAGGAGGGAACCCGGAGGAGCCCCAAGGCCAAGTGATAAGGCCACAGGCTGCAACAAGGCATGACAACAGAGCGCGGCGTGGGATGCGGACCCAGCACAGCTGCAGGAACCGAGTACACAGACAGGACAGCCGACACACTAATCAGATGGGTGAGGACACAATGTTGCCAACACAGAGAGGTGGGAGGTGATGAAAGGAGGAATGCATCTACAGCCAGCACACCTGGGCACATGCTGGGCCATGTGCAACACTCCATGCAGGGACAGCAGGTGCGCACAATGGGCCGCCCTCGCCACCCCAGGCTATCCGCCCAGCCGGAAGGTGGCTGGGACAGCTACGAGGGGGCCACCCCGGACCGACTTGGGTGCCCCCGCCCGGTCACCTGGGGGTAGGGCACCATGAGGCCCAGCCTATATGAGGCCAGCTGCACCCCACCCAGGGAAGACGGCACCATGGAGCGAGACAGGTTGGGCACCTGCAGGATGCACACCTAGCGCTCTGTGCCGAGTGGTACCGATCTCACACTGATCATCTGTGCATACTGACCTCAGAGGTGCACCTGGGTGCCCACCTGTGGGTTTGCTTGGACCGGAGTGCTGCAAGGGCCCAAAGAGCCCACCATGGCTGCAGGTGCTCCCATACCTGGCTTAGGGCTCAGCGGGTTTCTGGGGCGGACTGCCAGGCCGTGATCCATGGCCGAAACAGGGCTTCTGTGCTCCATGAGGTGACCGGGTGCCTCCAATTGCAGAGGGAGACCATGCAGCACACAGCCCTGCTCGCTATGCCCATTGCCCGGCGGGTATGGGTCACAGAGCGGGCACAGGGGTGGTGGTCCTGGGCACTGGCCCAGTGGGATGAGACTGCCTGGGGGGCGCACTTTCAGATGGACAAGCTCACCCTACTGTGGCTTGCGGAGCTGCTAAGGCCCTGGCTGGAGACGCAGCACACCCCCATGAGGACCCCCATCCCCATGGTCCAGAGGGAGGCTATCGGTGTCTAAGCCCTCACAATGCCAGGCTCCTGCCGGTCGGTCTCACAGAACTTCGGTGTCGGATTGAGCACCGTTGCCTGTATCCTCTGGGATGTTTGCAAGGCCATGAAGGGCGTTCTCCTGGACCGAGTGATCTAGCTAGTCGACCAGGTGGCCGTGATTGCCGGTTTCACAGCTGGAGGGTTCCCGAACTGCATGGGCACCATGGACGGAACTCACATAGAGATCCTCCGCCCCTCTGCTGGGAAGACCACAGAGTATGGTAACAGGCATGGGTACCACTCCCTGCAGCTGAAGGTGGTCATGGACCACTGGGGGCGGTCATAGACATCTTCACGGGCAACTCTGGGCGCAGCCATGATGCCCGAATCATGACCATATCCCCCTTCTATGCCCNGCATGGGTACCACTCCCTGCAGCTGAAGGTGGTCATGGACCACTGGGGGCGGTCATAGACATCTTCACGGGCAACTCTGGGCGCAGCCATGATGCCCGAATCATGACCATCTCCCCCTTCTATGCCCAGATGTACCGCGGGGACTTTGTGGACATGGGGATGACACAGATCGAGGGGGTGCTAATGCCTCCCTGTATGCTGGGGGACCCAGCCTATCCCCTCACCTTGGTGGCTGATGAAGGTGTTCCCAGGCCTCCCCAGGGCCCCCCTACTCACTGGTGTGCCTCACCTGGGCCTTCCAGCGGCTGCCGGGGCTGTTTTCCACTGACCTCCTTGCCCGCCTCTCTCTCTTGCTGGGGTGTGCTGTGCCCGGTGGGGGTATGGGGGGCTGATTGGAGGCAGGATGTAGGCTTGTCTGCATGGCACCCCTGGCCCCGTTCCATGGTCAGGGGTTTTGGGGGTGGCTGGGGCCTGCCCTCTGCCTGGGGCTCCCCCCTCCCCCTCCCCTTGTCCTCCTCCCCTTCCAGATGCCTGCTTACCCTCAATTTCTGTCTCCAATCCCTCCGAGGCCAGCCTCTCTGTGTAGCTTGGGTCCCCCTGTGACCACTGGCTGAGTGTGATCAGTGTGCTGGACTCGGAGCCCACCTGTCGGGCCTGGAGGTGGGGGCTCTCCTAGATGGTGTCAGGGGGTGGCCTGCTCATCCCTGAGGTCCCTGGGCATTCCTCCTGGGAGTCTGGGGCCCTGGAGACAGTGCCTTCTTGGAGGGTGGCCTGTTCCGTACCCTGGACCACGGCACTCCCCATGAGACATGGGGCTACTATAGATCCCTTCATGTGGATTATGTGGTCCAGGGCATCATAGTAGGGGGCGGTCTGGGATCCGTGTCCGGACCACCGGTTGTTGGCCCGGATGGTCTTGTACCTCCTCTTTAGTTCCTTGGCCTTCGATCGGCACTGGACCATGGTCCAGCGATGTCCTGCCACCTTCATTTCCTGCACGATCTCCCAGAACACATGCTCATTGCACGATTGAGCGCGAGCTCTAGTTGATGCTCATGGGTCCCCCAGATTCTGATAAAGTACTGGGTCTTCTGGTGCCCTCATTGCCTCCATCTGTTGTAGGGTCGTCTCCTCCATGGTCCCTCCAGTTCCTCCTCATGCTCATGCTCCTCCTCCTACACCTCCGCCTGGGCAACGCCCGTCTCCTCCGGGGACTCGGGCTCCCGGGCCCGTTTCCATGTCTGCGGGACGGGGTGTGTGTGTTTTAGTTGTTATTCTGCCCCTGTCCTGCTGCCCTCCCCCTTCCTGCCCTCCCTGGCCGACCAGCCACCGCCCTTATTGCCCCTGTGTCACCGGGTCTCCTCCCCTTCAGTTCCCTTACCTGTTTCCAGGGTGCTTTCCCCCCCCCGGTCCGGTCATTGTCCCCAGTGCAGCCTGTCCCAGCCGCTGCTGCTGTTGCTGTCTCTCCACCTCCTCCATGTGCAGCACAACCACCTGCTCCACCTGCACCTCCTCCTCCACCTCCCTTGCTCTCTCACCCGCCGCACTCCTCTATCTTCTGCCTCTCTCCATCCCGCCATGTTTCCCTGCTGCCATGTGCCCTTTAAATCTCCCTCCGTAGCCTGTGTTGTTGCTCGTTGCCTGGCAATGACGTTGCATGCTTTGTCCCCAGCTGGGAATCATTTTCTTTGATTCCGGCTGGTGGTTGCTGTTCAGATGTTACTTTTTTTGTTTTCCATCAGGAATCTCTTTGACCACACCTTCGGCAATGGTCCGGGCCGGAGTGCCGGAAGTGTGGTTGATTTTGACCCCGTGTGGGTATTGAATGTGGTGAACATCTGGCACCCACGAAACAGACGTTCAGGACACTTTGGCCCACTGCGGGATTGAGCGTAGTTCTCTGTGGTTGACTTTGGATATTTTCAGATGTTACGCCATCCCGATTCATCCCGGTGAATCCCCGGTGGGGGTGAATGAAATAACCACCCTCATGGTCAAAAAATGGCCCGAATAGACAAGCCGGCTGATCCCAGCATGGAATCGGGGAGGGGCTGCGCAGTGCAACGTGTGGCTGCATGGTCCCGCCTTCCCACGCTCCCCCGCCACCCGCCCTCTGGGGAGACAGACGGGCACCACAGCCAATGCGTCCGCAGAGATGAGCTGCTTTGATCATGGCCCGGAATTCTGCCGGGGATTCCAGGCCGTGATCGCTGGCCAGACGTTACTTTTGATTGCTTCCCGCCGGGAATCACTTTTATCATGTTTTTGGAGCTTGTCCCACAGGGAGCCCGGGAAGTGTGGTTGAAATTGACCCCATGTGGGAATCGGCCATGGTGAACATCTGGCGGCTGCCAAAAAGACGTTCAGGGCGCTTTGGCCCTCCAGCAAAATTGACCGTGGTTCACTGTGGTTGACTGTGATCTCGTAACGTCCAAAAATACCCTTTGATCTCTTAACGTCTGAAAATACCCAAAGTGTAATTTGATTAAAGATATGCCAGTCTTACTGGTTATACATGTGCAGCATGCCTGTTTGTCACTGAAAATTAGTAGTGATGAGGAAAATGGAAAATTGTTTGAGGACAAGACAAAATAGAGTGGAAAAACAGAAGGTGGGGAATCTCTCTGAAGAACACTAACATCCACTAAGGACCTGACAACAGAGGCTGTGACCCAGATACCTTTGCTGTATGGAGTTTCATGCAGATGTCCTGCAACAGGGATGAATGTGTCCCTTCGGAAGCATCCTCCATCACAGTATCTCAGTGGTTCACCTGCGTATTGATCTGTCAGGAGTCAACTTCCCACAACCACTGCCGCGTTTGGGCCAGGGGAGCCACTCTTCTCCCGCGATCCCACCATGTAATTCTGAGGCTTGTCGTGGGTGTGAGGCTCCTGGACTCTCTCTCAGTGGAAGCAGAAGTAGTAAACAAATGGGGGCTCCCAGGGCAACAACAGCAGTAGTGAATGTGGGGAACGTGGTTCCTGGGGTCCTGCAGTAGCAGTGAATGAAGAGTGGAGTGTGCAGGCTCTGGAGCCTCCACGCAGCAACAGCAGCATCTGCAAAAGTGAGAGGAGGGAGGTGCTCTAGATGCAGTGGATGTGAGCTCCTGTCCCATCTGGGGATTGGAGAAGTGTGCACAATCCACAAATGGGTGCAACAGATTGGGCATCATGCACACTTACTCCCACTCTGACTAGCAGTAACGGCATGCAATGCCTCCCCATCTACAACTGCTGCTGCTGTCTTGAACCCCAGAGACCATATCTTCTTTCTTTCACACCCACATGGTCCCAGGCCACTCCCTCCTCCTCTCCACACCCACATGCTGGTGATCCAGAAGCCCCCTATATCTGCTGCTACCAAGAAGGCCTCGGTATCCAACATACACCATGATCCTCAGAACTCTCAGTGGTGGGGAGTGGATCCCAGGTTCCCTGGGTAGTAACAAGTGAGGGGAACTGGCTCTCTGACTCCTAACAAACCAGTATGTAGGTATAACTTCATAGAACTATAAGGCGGAAGAGGCCCTTATATGTTTCCTCTTTGCACGTGGCCCTATGTAGTTCTCCAGTTTGCAGACGTCCAAGGACACCCCTGCTGAATGTTATCCTCCTATATGAGGTATTTACTATTGCCCCTTTAAATTATATTTAAGGGGGCAATAGTGTAGACTGGTAAGCTGACATGACGGGGGCATGGTTTTCCCTGCCTCTGGAGGTCCCTATTCATCTCTAACATAGGACTTCTGCTCAAAGTGTCTGGATTGTGGCTCAACAAGGATAGCTGATGTCATCTTTTAAGAAAAGGAAGTGGCAGTTCCTAAGTAATATCATGATAAAAGCTAACAAAACAATTGAAGAAAGTGTGGAGTGATGTCTTCTGGGTTAAGTTAGAGACTGGCCCTAAGCCAGATGCCAATTTGAGCTTATACAGAAGGTGCGTATTTCTTTGATGGGAACAGAGCAAGATGGGGTTGCTCAGTTGGGGAAGCTTTCAAGCAGGAGACTGAAAATGGTTGATTGATGATGACTGCTGCATTTACAGTGCAATTGGGCTGTGATTATGACATTGATGCCTGAATTTTAATGTATTGGCAGAGTTATAGGGTGCTTTTTGAGAACAATTTTTTATCACTGGAAGACTAATATGCAGCCTAAATTCAGGGACACATTCCTATTTAGAAAAGGGTATAATATGTACTTAATTTTTTAATGATTGAATAAGTCTTATGCAGTTCATGTTCCTGGATTTTTAACTTAACAAAGTAAGCTATCAGGAATATAATTTAAAGGGGCAATAGTAAATACCTCATATAGGAGGATAACATTCAGCAGGGCTGTCCTTGGACGTCTGCAAACTGGAGAACTACATAGGGCCACGTGCAAAGAGGAAACATATAAGGGCCTCTTCCGCCTTATAGTTATATGAATTAGTATATCATTAATTATCAAAGGGGCAGAGGTATTTTTTATTTTTAAAATAGCACTTTCAGTGTTTAAAGTTCTTTACAATCCTTATGTAGCAACCCTGCGAGGAAGACTATTATTATTCAGATTTCCTTGATGGGGAACTAAAACTGAGGGGTACTCACACAAGGCCACCCACCGAGCTCATGGTCAAGATGAGATTTGAACACTTAGGCCGCTTTTAAACGAGATGCTTAAAAGCACCTCCTTAGCCACGCGGTCAGAGAAAAGCCGCTCAGGAAGTGTTTTCATGTTCTCCACGCTGCCAGAAGTGATGTACTCCTCATTGTTGGCAGCGGCGGCGGCTGGAGATGCAGGGCTTTGAAGAGATGTGTTCTGAAAGCCTCACTTTTCAGGCTTTCAGAATGCGCCTCTTCAAAGCCCCATATCGCCCAGTGAGGGCGGGGAGGAGTAGGAGGGGTCTGTGTCCTCCTAGGATCACCGATCACACTGCGTGATGCACACAGGTGACCCGAGCAACTTTCATTAACCTACACAAATGACTCTCCTTTACCTGTGGCTATCCGCTACTCCGCCAGCTTTATTTATGACTTGGATTCTTAAAGGGGCTGCACCTCAGTCCTCAGCTGCCATAGCACCACCACTTTGTTCACCAAATGTACTGCATCAGAGTGTAAATTTATATAAACATGCAAATCTATTATGAGGGCAAGAACCCAACTGGACTCTCCTTCCTGATAATGGAATCCATGTCAGTATGTGCTATGCGGGTTTTTTACCATTAACTTGTATAAACGTTTTGTCTGTTTTTAAACTGATATAGATGAAAGTGCTGATACAATAAAAATATTGACTGAATATTGATTGAAACATGCAAATCAATATATGGAAATGTTATGGAAATGTTGTCCTTCATTGACCCTTCTTTCTGAGTGTTTCCATGCGTGATGAGAGGTCAGCATTCTGACTTACGGTAATACTTGGCAGTAATAACAACTGGGAAGTTTACTAGTGAATGATGGCAGGATAAGAGCATCTCCTAAATAATTCCCAGATATCAGGGCCCCCTGCAAGTATTACAATTTTAGAAAACAATGTAAGTATTACAAATAAAGCTATCACGGCATGAAAACATGACATTTCTATGCTCTATTTCTGAAATTGTAATTAATTTAAAATTATAAGTGAAATAGTTTCTAAATTGCATCAGCAACTAGTATGTGATGGTTGTCACATGTAATAAGAAACATGAGGAAAATACATCTCGTGTTTCCTATCTGGGGCTCCTAGCTAGTTTCCCAGATATACACTATCAGGAAGCAACAGTGTACGTGTTATGTGTGCCAGCAGCTACTGGATAGGTGTTGGGGAGGACTTATCTCTGGCACAGGAGTGGCAGTGGTATTGGCAGGCCTCAGGAATGGTGGTGGCAGTAGTGGCAGTTGCAGAAGCAGCGGTCCACTTGCATCATTGTCAGAACCCCTGCTGCTCCAAGAGATGCCAATAGGCTGTAGGTAAGCCGGGCATGCCTTAAATCTGGTGAGTGACCCGGCACCCTACCTCTAGCCACAGTTTCAAAACATTTGTTTATTTATTTATTTATAAATCATTTACTACCCCGCCCCTCCCTCTCCAAGCAGTCCTGGGCGGCTTACAACATTAACACACATAAAATCAATAAAACTAAGAAATACAATAAAATACAATAAAAAGCGAAGAAACAAAACCAAAACCACCCCCCTCCCCAAAACATGATAGTGGCTATGGACAAGGAGCATTTTCGTGTTGTTTTCCTGTAGCACTAGCAGAAAAACAAGAAGTACGTGGGTAGAAAATATGTACCGGGTTGTGAACAGAGAACAACGCACTGCGTGTTTGTCACCTACATTGGCACTGCGATGTCTGGAAACACTTAGTTGTGTTATGAACAGTTCTTTCCTTTGTATTTTGTATCTATTGAGACCATAACATTATTACTGTTCTGCTTTTGCTCTTTCACTTTTTTTGTTCCTGTCAATCATTCTGCAAGCTCTATGGGAAAGGTGCACCTTTTATTTTGTACAACATCAGGCAATAGAGCCCTATTCTTGACTGTCACCCCCCCCCCACCCCCTAGATCCTACAATAAAACAAATATCAAATACATTTAAAAAAATATATTTAAGGCAGATGTTTCCAGACTTTGGGCTGTGACCCCAAGTGGGGTCACACCATCTATGCATGGGGATGGAATATTGGCTGATGCTTAATATTATTTCTATGTCTTTATTGCTGTCTGGTATTGAAAGTCTATATTTAGGTCTCCAAAAAATTTGATAACCACCAACTTAAAGAAATGTGTATGATGCCCATTATTGTAGCTAATTCTCCTAGTAAGACGATAAGAATGCACCCCTAACGTCTTTGATATCTATTAGTGTTTGGCCATTGTATTACAGCTAATATGAATAACAGCACTATAATGTTAAGAAATAAAAGTAAAAAAGATAAAACATTACCCTTGTCGTGACCCAAAATTCTGCCAGACCCCAATCAAACATATATACTACCACCTACAAACCCTACAAGCCCATAGGAAACCTAGGTTTCCTGACACACCTCAGCTATTCATTTCTCTCTGTAAGCTAGCTTTACTATCAAATTCCTTTCAAGGAATCTGCCAAAGTGTGTGGTGCTTAATTTGCTTTTTTGGGGGGTTTTTTTAAACAAAAAAAAACACCCTTTAAAATGAATTGACAGGCAGGGCCCAGACCTGCCCAGGAAGTCACACCTCCTTGCCCAGAGCTTGTCAGAGCAGGGAGCTGAACCCTCATTTACAACTAGCACTCCAACTAGTGGACCATCTCTCTATAGTTAAATATAAGACAGAAGTTCTTGTAATTTACTCTACTTGATGACAGGAAATAGGACAGGAAAGTCATTAATGAAAGCCAAATGAACAATCCAACTTTTTTCTGGCTTTGGTTTCCAACCCTGAAATGGACAATATCAGCTTGTTCATGGTCCACCACATTTTTGAAGACACAATTCTACTGAGAATATTTCCAAGAGCTTCGTCCTCCCTCCTTTAGTTTAATTACCCTGGAAAGGTCCTCGCCCATCTACACACATTAAGCCTTTCTAAGGAGCCTGCTGGCCAGATGTCACTCTCCACATCTGACTGATATGCTTGGCAGTTCATAATGAAACAGTGTTTTAAAGGCATATGCTCTGAGAATCCTTTCATTTAAAAGTAACCCATAAAGGCAGACATCATTTTAACTAAGACCACTTTCAGTCATTCCCTCCGCCCCACCCCACCCCAGCGTATATTCTGACTGCAGGAGGGAATGCACAGTCAGGATATATGCGCAGGGATCGGCCAGTCTGAAAGGCCCCTCCACCCCGCGACTTTGCTGGCAGACATGCACAGGGATGCAGAGCTCTATTTCCTGCTCTGCATCTCTGCGCGTTTCTGCTGGCAAAGCCACGTTGCCAGGCACCCCCTGAAGTTAGTTGGATTTTAAAAGTCACACTCTTTATTTAATGAATTAAAAAGGAGGAGGAGGAAGGCTAACTCTCTCAGGGTCCAGACTTATCTATTATAACCTGAACTAGTGCAGGCAGCCTGATGTTTCCTCAGTGCCACCTCCTTACGTGCTACGATTAACTATCCTAGGTCACTCTCCCTCCAGCCGTTCAGCTGGTTGCGAAGGCGTCATAGCCTCGGAGTGACCTGGAGCAGGAGAGATGGCAACGGCCCCTTCGGGATCCCCTTGTCTTCGAGCGTATGGTTCATTCTTTTCCCCTGGGCCTCAGAATTAACTTGGCCGCACCTGCACTTGCTTCCTACCACAGCCTCATCTCATTTAGGATATGTCTCCCTTTTAATGAAACTAATTAAATAGCTATCCTACCCTTAACTGGACCCCTGCCACATGAGACCGCCAGCATATGCTTGGCTGGTTTCAGCCCACCCCCTCCTCCTATTCGGTCAACAACTGAACTAACTTATGCTGAAGCCCTGCAAGATAGATATGGACACCACGATCCAACAAGTGAACTCCATCAATCTAAAACAGATCATGTTGAGAGAAACGAATTTCACCATGGGACATACAATCGCCTCCCATATTAAGAACCAACCGTCCAACTTCCTTGTTGATCTTTTTCTGGATCCTGTCCACTTTACCAGGGGAAATCGCCCCCAACCACCTTATCCTCTCGATCATATGCATCCATATGAATCTAGTCTGTGGCAACAGCCGGGCCACGTCGGCTAAATCCCTTTTAATTCTAACTACCAATGCTACTCCCATCTCCCGTGGAAGGTTGTTCTCTCCAAGGTGAACAACTATGATGTCTGGATGTTTTCTGGATGCAGCTGCATGTAGGACTGGCATGAGCAGCTCCCATCCCATACCAGACCTAGCCTTCCATACTGCCTCTGCAGTCGCTAAGGCCCAATTGCATGCCCCAATGTGATCGACTCACCACCTTGGCCACCCAGTACACCAAGCTGTGCCCGATTATCCATATTGACCTCTGGGGGTCAGAGTGCACTGGCATCTGAAATGAACAATAAGACAAAAATTAAGAGGTTAAACTAACTGATCAGAGGGCAGGGGGAATTGGGGGGGGCTTTCAGACCAGCTGATCTCCACACATATCCTGGCTGCGCATTCCCTCCCACAGCCAGAATGTGTGGGTGGCAGGAGGGGGAGGGGGAGAGAATGTCTGAAAGTGACATTCTACAGTCTATCTAGAATTATATCTAAATGCTTGCTATAGCACTGCATGCATTGAATATTGCCACTGAAACATTGCCCATATTGCCCATATCATTCTCTAGCATAGAAATCAGAATCACTTTTCAAATCCTCACATCCTTCACGTTTTACTCTTAAAGGGTACTTTTTAATTTAATTTCAACTTCAGTAACCATCAGGTGCTGCTAATGGCATGATATGACTCTTTCTAACAAATTAATTTAGCCAAAAACAGGACAGAGATTTTTTTTTAAACAAAAAAAACAGAAAACCAAACAATAGAAAATCTACATACACATATAATGATTAAACCCACTGAAATGGGTCTAGTTTACTCAAAGAATTTATTCATAATTAAAGATTTTTTTAAAAAGCCTCTCTTCTGAACCTATTTTGTTCCCTTTTTTCATTCAAATGACAAGTTAATTAGACAGAAGTTGTGATATCTGTTTCCCCTAACATTATAGTTCCATCTTTAATGTTAATAATTAAATTTCACAAAACCCGATTGTGTGTGTACCCTTTCAAATATGCAAATGCATGGGGAACATAATCTCTCCAAATAATATTATCAAAAATGTTACCTGCACTTATTATCACCTTCCTCACTTATTATCATTAACAGAACATATCAATTCTACCTCATAGCCTTTTCATACAGTCAAGTAAAACTGTTAAACATAAAAAAAATTGCCTAATGGACATGTGCTTCAATCTGTGAGTCACAAGCTAACACTCTCTATGCTAGAGGAGATCAAAGTAATATCTCCTATCATTTTGTCCCTCAGAGGGCAATTTTGTCACTTCAAAGGTCAGAAAAAATCAGAAACAAGTTTAACACACTGACGTCATTATATTCATGGTCTGGATGAATTAACTGCACAGGTAATACTGGATCATAAATCATGTTGTATTGTTACTATTTTACTGACTTCTTGCAAGGTGGTTTAATAATAGTTGTGTCTGTCCAGGTTACAAGATGAAATAGCTGAAATATAATTAAAAATTGGAGCTGACATGAACATTTAAATCAGACATCAACATTGGTCAAATTCGTGATACTTCAATGGTCATATTGAAATTGAATGTATTGTCTGCATTTAAAAAAAGGTTCATTTTTTAAAGTCTAAGACTGACATTTTATTGTTTGGTCATTCACTGTTTGTTAGGTTTTTTTTTGTAATTTACAAATTGTTAATCAGTTAACCCATGTCACGTGATGTACCTTATTCAGACTGAAAAGCCAGTCAGAATAAACCAATCAAACAGTGTACAAATGAATAATGAACCAACTAATTGGGTGAAATATGAAAGGGATACAAATTTTAATAAACAGTATTCATGTTGTTTCTGCTAAAAGTCATCAGATTCAGCCCATTGACCTGGTAACCCAGGTTCTTACTGTGCTTGGGCAAAAGCTTTAAATTCCCTTCCCTGCCACTGTATGTGTGGAGAAGGGGGGTTGTCCACACCACATTTTAAGAAAAGAAGGTGGCAGAGGGTTCTAGCTAAAGACTATACGTCACTGCCCTTTTCCACCACTGTAGAGTGGTGTGAATGGGGATGGCGCTGCTGCAAAGGGGAGGGCTGCAGTGCAGCTTAGCGTGCATGCTCCAGCAGAAGGTTTGGGCAGAAAAGGTAGGAGGTGGAGCCTGGTAAGAGAGGGATTAATTTACCAGGAAAGTGGGCATGTTGACAGTTGGTTGGGCAGCACTGGAGTGCAAGACCCACCCACTTGGACTGGTACTACAGGCTCAGCCGATTGCCTTAATCAGTGTCAGGAAGATTAGCCAAGCCTCGATCTGAGATTCTTCCCCCCTTCCTTATAGTTCCATTCCTCACATTTTGCAGGTTGTGCTGTCAATGGCGCATTCATGAGGTGTGATTTAGTTAATTGTCACAATTCGGTAGTCCAGTGCCAAAGTAAATATGGAGCTCAAAGAATTGGATCTGAAGCTTGGAATGGAATGGACCATATGGATGGTAGGGGCACCTCAGAGGGGGGTGAGGGAAAGGGGAGCTGATCAGGGGATAAGTAACCCTCTGCCTGGCGGAGGTGTGTGTGTGTGTGTGTGTGTGTATAAGAGAGAGAGAGAGAGAGAGATTGTGTAGGATACATGCTGTACCTAGTCAATGCAGGAACTGTCACTGGACCTCTAATGGCGGGGCTACGGGTTTTGGCAAACAGACTGGTATCTCAATTCAGGCTTAGTGAGCTGAGGCACTGAGAAAGTTGGTGAAAGGGGTATGGTTCTGGTTTAAGATTATGCTTATGTTGAATTGTACCTTTCTTCCCCATTTCACCCAGACAACCGGGTCTTCATTAATAAAGAAGACTTGATGCCTGTTTTAACCATATTCTTCTGTCTGTAGCCTCCTTTCGTGTGTGTGTGAGAATGAACAGATTTGGTTTATAGCATGACTTAAGTAAGTATTTTTATTATTATTGCATGACCAAAGGCCATTGCAAAAAAGAAGACACAAAGAAATTAGTACAACACAGTATAAGACAGCATAAAACCAAACATTTCCCACATTTGCCACATTTGATTAAATAAAAGCAGCATAACTGTGGCCATCCAAAATTTATCCACAAGTTAAAAGCCACAAACGTTACATTGTTATCATGATCCTTACAACTGAATTAATTATCAAAATTAATGCTAAAATCTTCAAAGGTCAATGAGAAATCAGCAACACCTCATCCTCTATATAAATAAATTCAGCGTTTACTAAGTTGTAGACATGACTTAAAATGTATTAAGTTAAGGAAGTGATGTTTGAAAGAAGAATTTCAATTTGTACCTACTGTAGTCTTTTCATTTCTTTCTTAATGTATATCCTACTTCCTGTATATTCTATTATGATCCTACATAATGTTCCATTTCTTTTTAATGTAATATTCTTTATTTCAATATTTCTGACAGACTTGTTTCAAATAAACCAGTGCAGAAGTCACTGAGAAGAGGAAGGCCCAGGAGAAAAGGTATTTTTGCAGGAAAATTTGTTTGACATCATGACCCCTTTGTGAAGGGAAAGCGTAAGACCTCAACTGCTTCAAGAGCAAAGGAGGATACAGTTCCTAATGTCTGAAAATTTCTTTATTGATCTACTACCACCTAACTATTTCATGTCAAGGTGAAAAATGTTCATATGGGTATCACAATCATATGGGAGATATATGTTGAAAACTGAAGTTGTGTAAATGTCAAAAAGTATAAATGGCATGCCTATCTATCGAAAATGCCATTTTATGACTTATGAGACATGTTACCATCTTATTAGGGATGGGCGAATGAACGTCACTCAGATGTTTGGACTTTCGGTCGTTTGGTTCAAAACCTGAGTTTGGGTTCGGCTGTTTGGTTCGGTGGAGTTCGGTTCGGCCGAATTCGTCCGAACATTCAAAATAGTGCTATCGGTACCGAAACTGAAATTCTTTTGGTATTGGTATTTTTGGCCCTGAAACCAACCCTCATGACCACCCCTGGTGCCAGGAAGTCTGCTCCTCAGATGCCTCCCCCTTCCAGTCACATTTTTCCCACCCAAAGTCACGTTTTTCCCGCCCCAGAACTCATCCGAACTTTTCCAAATTGTTTGAAAGTTCGAGCATTCGGTTCGGAAGTTCAGTTTGGTCGTCTAAACAGGCCGAACTCCGGGCCAAACTCCGAACTTCCTTCGCCCATCCCTATATCATATGCAGATGGGTTCAATTTTTCTTGATTCATGGTGTTGGTTTACTTACATATATTTCTGTAATTTTCAAATGAGAATTTGAAATGACAATTTTCAATTGTTAGTTGATAATCAATGAGAAGAAAAAAGATGGCACTAACTTTCTTTCTATAAAGGGTGAATACTGTTTTATACAACAGAACAATTACTGCTACTGCTACAGTAAATATTATTGTGAGTTTGGATGAACAAAACACATCATAATAAATATAAGCTCTTTGGGAAGGAGGTAGAGGTTCCAAAAACTTGGGATAAGGACTCCAAGTTGATGTGGTCTCAACAATCCTGGTTAATACTTGTAAGCTTTTGCTTCTGTCTAGAGTCATGGGATTACATTTGGGTCTTCAAATGGCATCAACACAGGCAAAAAATTCAGAATCTATTAAAATATGTACATGTTTAGTCTCAACTGCATTTGAGGCTTCTAGGCACTTCCATGATTCTGTCATATTTAGTTTTTTGCCCATTATCTGCCGTGTTCTCTCTCTTGCCAGTGTCCTCATATTTTTATCTCACAAATATCTTTCTTCATAGAATAATAGAACTATAGGGTTATTACAAGGGTCATCCAGGTTCATTTTGTAACTGTAGGTTACAAAGACCATCCAGGAACCCCGTGTTCCAAGGCATGATGCTGGTTACTGTGATTATGTAGGTAGACTACATAATCTTAGACAGATGCAATTTGAAAATATCCAAGGAGGGAGATTTAACAACCTCCTGCGGCAACTTATTTCATTGCCCAACAGTTCTTACAGTTAGGAAGGTTTTCCTAATATCTATCCAAAATCTACATTGCTGTACTTTAAACCCATTCTCTCTTGTTCCATCTTCTGTGATAATGGAGACCAACATTACCTTTCATTCCTTTCACACTATCACTTAATTTCTTTTGCAGTGACCAAGGATTCTCCCTGTCTTACGAAGTAATTTCTAGTGCTGAAATGAGAAATCAAATTGATTCTCATGATAATTTTGCAGGAATCAAGAATTGCTGTTGAGATTGTTCAGCTTTTTCGAACCCCAATAGAGAACTTGGATGAAACTAGACTTATCGATTTCTGCAATTTATCATTTATTGTTTTTACTAGTTACCGTGACTTTTGCCATTTATTGGTTGTATCAGTATTACAATTTACTGTGTGCAATGTTTACTGGTTACTGTTATTTGCCATTTACCATGTTTATTGGTTATTCATTTATTGGTTATTGGTTTATTGGTTTGTATTGGTTAATGGTTTATTACCATGTTTATTAGTTATTTGTTTTTTTGTTATTGGTTTATTGGTTATTTGTTACTGGTTATTTGGTTATTGGTGTTTATTGGTTTGTTACCATGTTTATTGGTTACTGGTTTATTGGTTTATTGCCATGTTTATTGGTTATTTGTTTACTATGTGTATTGTTTATTGGATTTGGCTCACAGGCAACCCAGTAAATAACAACCCGGTAACTGCTAACCAACAACCCAATAAACGGTAATTAGGTAACTGGAAATCCAACAGTTAATGACAATCCAGTAAATTGTAATTCAAGAAAAGATTCTCGACTGAGAATTGTCAAGAGATGACTGTTTTCTCAGTTATCATTTCTCATTTAAAATGAGATAAGAATTGTGATTCTCAGCAATAACCAAGAAAAAGTCAAAATCGAGTTTCAGCCCAAGCCATTCCTAACATGTGTTCATGTGTTTTAAAATAATAAGAGCAAAGATATTACTCCAAGTTCAGGAGAAATTGCTTTCCCAAATTCCAGCACAAATGACTCAACATTTAATACCAAACAGGATAGGTTCGTGTATTTAAAATCTAATGAAAAATTCCAAATTATTGGTAACATCATCTAAGGCCTTGGTCTAAAAACATGGCTGCGCACAGAATACATTATTCATACTTCATATTCAGCCTCATAAATGCCCTCTGCCACTATAGCGGCGATGGGGCTATTGTCGTGCTCCCCCCCTCCCTTACTTCCAGGCAGGGCAGGATGAGTCCTGAGACTTACAGCTGCAGTGCTGCAAGCACGGGAATAAAGGCCGCAATGGAACTGTCGGCAAGGGCTGCCTAGCAGTCCTCGCTGGCAAGCGCAAAATTTCAGGCCGCTGATTGGCCTCCTCAGTCACGTGGGGGAGGTCAGATCAGCGTGAGTTGAGCATTCCCTGCTCATTCCAGAAAGAGCAGGGAACGGAGAGGCAGTGAGCCCATGCGTGCGAGCCTGGCTGGAGCAGCAGTGAATGCAGCGTGGATCAGGAGCAAAAAAAACGGGGAAAAAAGAAAATTAATCAATAAATAAATAGTTTAAAAGAAAGTAGGAGGGGGGAATGGCCAAGGGGAGGAAGCTTGGCCTCAGGCCAGGGTCAAAGACCAGGTCCAAGAAGGCCCCAAAGGTGGTGGAAAAGGGGGCAAAGCGGAGTGGAGGAGAGCCCCCAGCAGGGGTGAGGGCAGGGAAGAAGGGCAAGCAGGGTGGGGGGGAGGTGGGCTCACACACCCACGGTGCCCGTGACCACGAGCTCCTCATGGGAGCAGCTGGCGGCCTGTGAAGCCATGTAGTTCGGAAGTGGGGTCCTGGGTGCAGAGGCACCTGCCCCAGGAATTAGGTATGGGTTAGGGGGATCTGAGCAGTGGTGAAGTTCAGATGCCAGGCCCAGGCCATCATGTTTAGGTGGTACCCCATGGAACACCAGGGCCGGGGCCTTTCCCCCCTCCCATCCCGGCCCCATAGTGGAGTCCCTGAGTAGGGCCCTCAGCACGGAGGTGCTGGGAGGAGGCGAGTTCCCGCCTTCAGAGCTGGGGACAGATCTGAGGCAAGGCCTGGGTGTTGGGAATTTGGAGGAAGTGAGGCCCCTCAGGTGGGGGGGCAGCACATTGTGTCCCCAGCGTGCCACACTGATGAGGGCAACTTTGAGTGGCAGCAGAGGAATAAGCAAAGGGGGGTGCTGTATGGGGACTCATGCGGGGACCCCATATCTCAGGCGCAGTATGGGGTAGAGGGGGAAGATAATATGGGAGTAGAGGAATTGGAGGAGGACATGTCTCAGGAGGGGGGGCTACCACCCCCTTCTCAGTATGATTGCAGGGTGCAAGGCGGACAA
This sequence comes from Sphenodon punctatus, assembly GCA_003113815.1. Taxonomy (NCBI): domain Eukaryota; kingdom Metazoa; phylum Chordata; class Lepidosauria; order Sphenodontia; family Sphenodontidae; genus Sphenodon; species Sphenodon punctatus. The sequence continues at coordinate 283,612 of QEPC01006668.1, read as the reverse complement.
GAGGGAGGAAAGGATCCTCGCCTGCTGGCCAGGATTGAGGCCCTGGAGCGAGCCCTGGTGGAGTGAGACCGGACCAGTTCAGGATCTTCCCATTACACAGTGGCGCCACAAGGTAGGAAGCAAGGAGTCAGGGGGAACACCGGACCCAGGGCGGTCCTGAGTTCCCACCCCACAGAACTGCAAGTGTGGGGGTGGCGGAGATACGGGAATGGGGGTTCCGTGGACCCGGAATGTGGAGTTGGTCAGGGACACAGGCAGGGGAGGTGGCTAGGCCATCCCCTGCAAGAAAGACACCACAGTAGCTGTGGTGGAACGGGGGTTGGGTGCAGGTGGCAACCTCAACCATTCAGGGGCTGGCTTTCCAGGCTGTTGGGCTGTATGGGCAAGGGACTGGAGGGATATCACCCCTCCTGAGTTGGTCAACATCACAGCAGACCCTCCAAATGTGGGCCCAGTCACACCCCAGTCTAGATATACAGAAGGAAGCAGGATCCCGGCAGGCAGTGCCAATCGGGGGAGGATATGCAGACCTCTCTGATCCCATTGGTGAGCACCTTTTGCCCGCCACTAGGGAGAAGATATGGACGGAAGAGTATATGGATCTCTTCACCCTCCTCTTCAGTGATCTGATAGTGGATCTTGGAGAGAAGGATGAAAAAAAGGAGAAGGAAAATTATAAGCGTCCGAAAGCTGACAGGAACTGGGCCAACAAGACAGCAGCCTATGCCATCTATCATGGGGTGCAGTTGGTAATGTTCCCCAAGAAGGGGGCTGTGCTTTTAAAATATGCTGAGATAATCTGTAGGGTATATGAGACAGGCCCCCCGGGAGCATTGCTCAGATAAGATGAGGCTTTCAGACACAGGGCATTGTTTAAGCCAGGGCTCAGGTGGGACATTCATGCCCAGGATTTATGGTTAAATTACATGAGTGATGCGAAGGGAGTTCCTAAGGCCGATAGAGGTCACTTTTTAGCAAAAGGGGCAGTGGCCCTGATGAACGATACCAACAGGGCCAGGGAAAGGCAGGCTACCGTTGGAACCACCAGGCAATGCTGGGAGTTTGCCCACTCGGGGGTGTGTTCACACCCCACATGCAGGTTTCATCATACCTACTGGTCCTGTGGGGGATTCCATGCGGATGCCTCCTGTCCTGTCCAATCCAAGCCATGGAACAGGGTGAAAGGTGGGGTCGGAGGGGTATCGAAGGGTAGTCAAGTGGGTGCCAGCGCAGGGGGAGCGGCGAAGGTCGCCAATGCCAGTGAGAGTATATAATTTAGCTGTAGCCCTGCTTGCGCACCCGGACAGGAAGGAAGTAGAAAATGTAGAAAAGGGTTTCAAACAGGGATTTAGGATACCAGCGGATGAGGTGCAGCAGGGCAAGATCACCCCTAACCTGAAGTCGGTTCGGGGCATGGAGGAGGTGGCTGAGAAAATCGCAAAGGAGAAAGGGGAAGGGAGAGTCGCGGGTCCGTTTGATGTCCCCCCATTGCCAGGTATGATATTCTCCCCGTTGGGTGTGGTACCAAAGAAGACACCAGGGCAGTTTTGACTCATCCACCACCTCTCCCACCCTCACAGCAACTCGGTCAATGATGGTATACCCAGGGACATGACGACAGTGCACTATGCTTCTTTTGACACTGCAGTGGGGCTGGTCAGACAATTTGGAATGGGCATGTTGCTGGCAAAGTGCGATGTCAAATCCGTATTTCTTCTTTTGACGGTACACCAGGACAGCTTTCACCTCTTGGGTTTCCACTTCCAAGGCAAATTCTATTTTGACAAGGACATGCCCATGGGATGCTCGAACTCATGCTCAGCTTTTGAGTGTTTCAGCTCCCTGGTGGCATGGATTGGACGGCACAAGGCAATGGGGGCGGGGCATCACAAAATATCTTGATGACTTCCTCTTCGTCGTGTGACAGGGCACGGAGGAACGCCTGGAACTGGTTGAGTTTTTTCAAGAGATGACAGGGCATTTGGGTATACCTTTAGCGAAGACTGACGGGCCCTCCACCGTGCTCACTTACTTGAGCATTGAGTTGGACACGGTGGAGGGAGTATCCTGTCTTCCCCGGGACAAGGTTGGGGCACTAATCCACAAGCTTAGGAACTGCAAGGCTGCAGTTAAAGTTACGTTTAGTCAGCTGCAGTCCTTGATCGGGAGCCTCAATTTTGTATGTAGGGTGGTGGCCCCCAGTAGGGCATTTATGTCTCAGTTATATGGTAGACTTGCAGGTGACCCCCTCCCGCATTATCATGTCAGGGTGACAAAAGAGATGAAGCAGGATTTAAGGGTGTGGTTAACTTTTCTGGAGCAGTTCAATGGGGTCACTGTGTGGAGGGAGCAACTGTTATTGGCCTCTGAGCTACAAGTTCATTCTGATGCAGCGGATGCCTACGGCTTCAGGGTGTATTTTAGGTTCAAGTGGTGTGTGGCCCCATGGCCAGTGGAGTGGGTGGCAATGGGAATCACAAGGGACCTTACATTCCTGGAATTGTTCCCCATAGTGGTGGTGGTCAATTTGTGGCACAGGCAGTTGGCCAATAAGGTGCTCCTGTTCTGGTGTGACAAACAGGTGGTGGTCATCGCTTGTCATCCCACTCCTCCAGGGTCATGGGCCTGGTCAGAGCCCTGGTGTTGACGTGTTTGGAGCATAACATACTATTCCATGCTAAGCACGTGCCTGGACTTAAGAATGAGATTGTGAATGCTCTCTCTCAGTTCCAGATGGAGCGTTTCCGCTTGCTGGCACCACGCACCAACCAGAACCCGGAGATTATGCCAAAGGCATTGTGGAACCTTGGATCATAGAGCTTTGTTCCACAGTGCAGGGCTCATTAGCCACATGTACCAGAGCGGCCTACCTTGCAGCTTTCCAGGCTTTTCAGTGTTATCGGGCTCAGCGGGGATGGAGAATGGGCTTCCCAATCCCTGAAAGGCAGGCGTTACAGTTCGCCATGGCCTTGAGACAGGAAGGGTTGGCTGCCAGGACCATTGCAGGAAAGGTAGTGGCCCTGGGCTTCATGAGTCGGCTGGTGGGCCACCCTGCGCCAGACAATGGTTTCCTCGCCTGGAGACTGGTGGAATCCTGGGTGCGTGAACAGCCCGTTCATAAGGACACTAGGTAACCTAAAGCCCCCCCACTTTATTTTTTATTTTATTTATTTTATTTAGTAGATTTTTATACCGCCCCATCCTGCACAGCAGCTCGGGGCGGTTTACAACAATAAAAAACCATTTAAAACATTTAAAATACAATTATAAAACATATCAATAAAACAGGGTGGTATAAAAATAAATATACAGGTGGGGGATTAAAAATCACCCCCCCCCCCCCCTCCCAAAGGCCTGGGCAAACAGCCAGGTCTTACAGTTCCGCCGAAATGTCAAAAGGCTTGGGGCCAGGCGAGCTTCCTCCGGAAGGGAGTTCCACAGCCGCGGCCCTACCACCGAGAATGCCCGCTCCATCGTGGCCCCCCGCTTAACACGGGGGACCTCCAGGAGGGCACCCCCGGCAGACCGCAGGAGTCGTTCCGGGGCGCGAAGGGCGAGGCGGTCCCTAAGGTAAGAGGGGCCAAGGCCGTATAGGGCTTTATAGATCATTACTAGGACCTTGAACCTGGCCCGGCACACTATCGGCAGCCAGTGCAGCGCTCGGAGCACCGGTGTAATGTGCTCCCGGCGACCCGTCCCCGTAAGAAGACGGGCCGCCGCATTCTGCACCAGCTGCAGCCTCCGGGCCAGGAACAAGGGAAGCCCCACGTAGAGCGCGTTACAGTAGTCGAGTCGCGAGGTGACGAAGGCATGGATGAGGGAGGCCAGGTCCGGGCCAGAGACATACGGACGCAGCCTACGTACCAGATAAAGCTGGCGGAAGGCAGCCTTAGCGGCTGCCTCCACCTGCTGCTCCAGCCGCAGGCCTGCGTCCAATATGACCCCCAGACTCCGGACCTGCTGAGCTACAGGGGGGCAAACCCCCCCAATCAGGGGGGCCACCACCCCCTTCGCCCTCCCCTTCGCCCCACTTCCTGGTTCAAATTGTGAGTACATTGCAATTCATTTGTTATAACCAGTTTGAGGAAGCCATTTTTGCCACACTGTTCAAGTTGGCATTTTTCGGGGCCTTCTGAGTGAGTGAGTTGGTCGCCTAATTGGTAAGGGATAGGTCAGGTCGGGCTTTAGCTATTAACAACATAGAAGGGGGGAGGCATGAGATTTTAATTCAGGTACGTATATAAAAAATGTATCAGCATGGGAGGGAAAAGATGGTCCGCCTTGCTAGAGCTGGGGACCCAGTTTTATGCCCAGTTCAGGCTATCCACGAGTAGTTGGCAATTCGGCCGACAATTGGGGAGGGGGCGTTCTTTTGGCACCAGTTCATGTCAGTCCTGAGAGCAGTGTTGGGCTGCCTCAATCTTCCCCATTGGGCATATGGGTCCCATTCCTTCCGAATAGGTGCAGCCACATTCACAACTCAGATGTGGATGTCAGCAGGGGAAATACAAGTGATTGGACATTGGCGATTGAGGGCATATTGCACTTACGTGCACCGGGACCTGACTAACAGCATGTCTTAATTGTATTATGTGTTTCCTTGGCAGATCACCTCAGGCATCGGACGGCAAGGATCTGGATCTGTGGGCACAGCCTGGTTCGGTGGACTGTGAAGGCAGCAAGAAGCAGTGCACATGGATCCCAGATGGATCTGTCAGCAAGGGCAGTGATCATTTGGCAGGGAAAGAGTGGGATGAGGTGGCATCAACTCCTTGCCATCGTCAGACAACAGGGTAGACATGGGGGACCAGACATACTGGTGATACACTTGGGAGAGAATGACCTGCTGGGCCTAAAAGTGGTGCAGCTGATCAAGGACATTAAGAGGAATTTGTGCATTATTTCCCAGGGGTTAGGTTAATAATGACTGAGCTAGTGAGTAGGGTTTGTTGGGGGGAAGGGGTACCACACAAAAAGATAGATAAGACCAGGAAGACAGTTACTAGGGAGATTAGAAAATGGTTGGGGACAATCGAGGCAGGTACAATTAGGCATAGTCAGATTACGCATAGGGAATTAGGTTTATTTAGGCCAGACGGAGTGCACCTGTCCCCGGTGGGTAACGATGTCTACCTGTGAGCTCTTAAGGCTAGTCTAGAGAATGTTTTAGGATAGGTGTGGGGGCCCGGACCTGTTGTGTGAGTACTGACGGTTCCTGGATGGTGGTGGTCCAGTATCGGGTTAATTTAGGATAGAGTAAACATAGGAGTCATATCCCTAAGAGATGGGGAAGCCACGGTATGGCAGACAGGGCATTGGTTTTCCCTGGGAAGGGTGCCTAGGTCGGTGGTAGGGGCATTGTGGCTGCCGACCGGCAGGCTTTGGATTTCCTTACTCAAGTCCGTATGGACAATGTCCTCTTTGGCCGCGTGCTCAGTGCTGGACGTAGGGGAGACATTATGGTTTGGGGAGACTTTCGAGGGTATATCGAGACCTCCCCTGAGTTAACTGTTTGACTGAGTTATGTGAATACTGGACCCGGATCGCATTAGGCAATGTCACCCCCTCACCTATTCAATCAGTTGTATTTGGATGAATAAAGAGTGCGGCCATGTTAAATCCAATGCTGGCGTCCTGTCTTGCAACAGATGCCACTGCCGGTTGCTCCGTGGGGGTGTGTGAGTGGAGATGGGTGTTGTTCGGGAGCGAACACTCACCAACACCCACCGAAAGTGGTGTTTACACAGACGCCCCCACCCATCTCTACCCAGGGAAATGCTCCCCACCCACCAGTCAACACCCATCTCCACCCAAAGGAACTGGGTGGAGGTATCATGTGTGCACAGGGCCCATGGTGATTGGCTGCAGTGGTGCCCTGAGACATGTATAATAAAATGTAACACCCATTTTATGGGTGTTAGAGCGTCTGTGTAAAAAGGGCCCAAGTGAGGTTAAGCAACCCTTTTTCTGGATATTTCAGGCAGAGCTGCAACTAGGCACCAAAAGATTTAGACACCCCAATGAATCAGGGGTGCCCTAAATCAACCTGGCCCCATTCGGGCACCATCGATGCCCAAACAGGATGCAACAGGCTGCTCAATCGTGCAAGTTGGCCTTTGAAAGTGATAGGACTAAGACCGGCCGCTGCAGCCCAGGCTAGATCCTGAAAACCTAACCCCCCTACAGCACCTCAGCTGAGAGGTGCTGTGGAGGAGGGGAAGCACTATCTGACCTTTGAACCTGACAAAACCCAGCTGGAGCACTGAGGACCCGAGCGCTGCAGTGCTTCCGGCTGGGGCTTATTAGTTTCTCTGGCTAATGCCTGCATTTGGGGACATCAGGCACCCGATCGGTCAGGTGCCCGAAAATGCAAGCATTACTCATGAGTACTAATTTTAGTACTGTTGCAGCTCCAATTTCAGGTTGGGTTTCTGTAAATTAGTAATAACTGAAGGATGCAGTTCCTAATGCCATGCTAATAAGCCATCAGCATATAAGAAATGTTTGTTTTAAGACTGCACAGTAGTGAAGGGATTCTGATAGCTAGCTAGGAAACATGTGGTGAAAGATCTTTGAAGCTTTAGTTACAGTTAGCCCTGCCTAACAATGACAAAGCATGGTTCCTAGTGTTCATTAAAGAAAATAGGCCAGACCCTCTGCATTATTCAACAATGTAACCGAGAAGTCCACTGGACAGATGAAAATCCTGCAACATTTCAAAAGCTGAACAACCCAACAGTGTTTCTGGCAATATATCTGCTAATATATATTGGCAGGTGCCTGCCTGCCGATGTGCAGTCCTTGCTGGGATCTGTTTGTGCCACTACTTGTGAGCAAGATCCATGCCCGTCCTGACTGGTGAAAGCAAGCCAGGAGACGTTACGGCCATTGCTGGCTGGGGTGGTTAGTGCCTCCCTTTGGGAGGGCAGGGTGCCTGACTGCCTAAAAGAGGCTGTGGTTAGACCCCTGCTCAAGAAACCATCTCTTGACGCTGATGCTCCTGCCAGTTATCGGC
>QEPC01006668.1:250582-265234 GCA_003113815.1 Sphenodon punctatus | reverse complement strand
ATGGGTACTTTCAGACATGACACTAACCACCCTTTAACCACCCTTGGTGGTTATTTATGCATGTTGCAGGGCTGCATAGGGCACCAATACGGCCCTGCAACGTGCATAAATAACCACCAAGGGTGGTTAAAGGGTGGTTAGCGTCATGTCTGAAAGTACCCATCAATGAAGTAAATGAAAAAAACAGGGCGGGGGGGGCGAAATCCACACCAGAATGCCAGAACTGAAAAAGAGTCAAAATTTTGGTTATACAATTTTAAAACCAAAATGGCTTTTTTCGAGTCATTTCGGTTCTTTCCAAAACCAAATTTTTCTCACCCCTAGCAAATAGGCTTAGTGTGCCATATTGATACATTTGATTCTCAAGTTTGGTGATGACTGGAGAGATGAAAGTGATACTCCAAGTGGATACAAATCTAACAATGACTTTAAAATCTTTTTATTTAAAAAACAAGAAAAAACTAACGTTTTAATGGGAAACAAACAAAATCCTTCCTCTCCCCCCCTTAGGAATGAAAAATAATTATTTAACCCAATCATCATTACAAACTTTCATTTAATTTATATTGACTTTGGGTGTTTGCATTTAGTTAAACAGCTCAGTATGAAGTCAACCTTTTCTTCCTTGGAAAACATTAATTCACTGTAATTAACCTGAGCTTTCATTTCTTTGTCCTGCATGATAATGGCAAAGCCACTTCCACACGTGTCATAAATTGTCCCAGAAACTATCCATTTTATCCCTTTTATTGAGGGAGACATATGGTTTTCACACCTAAAAAGCTGTTTAATAATCTGCAGTGCTTCCAAATGACCGCATGCTTCATAAAAACCTTAAACTGAACTGTCTTTGCTATAAAATAGGGCCTCCTAAATATGTAAAACGTGAAGCAATACTATTCAGAATCATCTGGCAATTAATCAACTCCTTAAAATAGTTTTGTTTAAGCATTCCACAGTAAGCAATAAAAATATCAGTCACAGAACACATTTACCAACACGCAGAGAGAACCATGAGTTATGAACTGGTAGGCTGAGCTATTGTAAATAAAGTTACAGTATGCAGTCAGAACAAATAAAGACAGTTCACACAATATCTAAAAATTGTTTAATACCTAGCAAAAAAGTAGTAAAAATACTTGGGCAATTTATGGCTACATCTCAGAGAGAGAGAGAGAGATTGTACTACTCAGAGTTTTATAAGAAAAATTAGAGAAAACACAAAGGAACGAAGCAAAAAGAAAAAAAGATATATGAAGAAAACATGATATTCTCGATGTAAATATGTTAAATTGAAGGAAACTCTTCAATTATTCCTGGGCATGATAATATGTATAAGTAGCCTAATATTTCACACAAAGACAGAGTGTTCATGTTTTCCTGACCAGACATGGTTTAAACTAGAGGTTCCCAACTTATAAGGCCAGGATGCTTTTAGTGCTGGAACAAGTACTCTCTAAAACATCTATACTCATTGAATATGCAGTACTCAATTTTTCACTACTCTATTGATTTCTGATGTGTACCTGCTTTGTATTTAAAATGGGAGAAACTGTGTATGTGTAAATGCCCACTAATTTTATTAAATCAACTGGTAGAAAGTGACTTGGTGGAATCGAACCTAAAACTCCTAGGCATAGCTGTCAAGCCACACCAGAAGGGCCCTTTTAGGATCAATGCCCATCTATATGACTAAAGTAGATTGGTGAAGGAAATGGGGAGGTGGGGGAAGATCAGTAGTTTCTCTGTTGGCTCTGCTAGCAGAATGCTGGAAACTAAATGGTAAAGTTGATGGTTCAAGGCTACTGTAAGCAAAGTAGGTGTATAGACACATCAAAGAGTCCACACAGGAGAAAAAAACACATAAGCCTTGTTACTGCCCTTTTGTTATAATAATCAAGGAGGAGCTCCTACTTGCACAGTCCATGTTGCATCCTTTATGCTGTCCTACCTATTAGGGAATTTGAATGAAGTAATAACTAGGATAGAGGCAAAATGTGCATGGTTATCTGAAATTGGTAGGAAAAAAAGGAATAACATCATTGGGGGAAAGGCAAGCGAGGAAACCTGAAGTGGGCTTAATGGAGCTAAAGGGTGATTTCAGACGTTACGGGCGGGCGGTTCACCGCAGTGAACCCCCAGGGGGGGTGAACAGCGCAACCACGCACGGGGTGGAAAAACGACTCAAACAGACATGCCGGGAACGGGACAATGGCCCGGAACCAGCCCGAACCATCGCGGGCCACGTCAGCACAACAGACGTGCAGCCGAACCCCCGGCGGGCGCTAAACCCCCACAAGGCACCGGGCAGGGGCGGGACACAGACATGGCCGACTGAGGGCAAACGAAGCCACAAGGCACTCAAGGGAACGCCCACACAAGGGAAACGGGAAGGGAGGGGGGAAGAGCGAGAACAGGCTGACAGCCGGCTCACACAGCGGTCCCGCAGCAGGGCACAATGCACGGCCACACGCCCGGGCACACACACTCACACCAGGGAAAGGCCGGGAAGGGGGGAAGGGGCGCCCGGAACGCCCCACCCGGAACACCGGCAGGGGGGGGGGGGGCACCACCACGGGGCAAGGCACGGACAGCAGCAACCCCCACCCCCACACCACCCCAGTCCAGTCCAGTCCAAGGAGGTGCCCCCACAGGAACAGAGGCAGTCTCGGGGGGGGGGGGCGGACCCCCGGAGCAAGGCACGTTGGGGGCCCCCAAAGCACAGCGAGGCCGGCGGAGGGGCGCCAGGAGGAGGAGGAAGGGGGCCCCACAGTCAAAGGCTGGCACAGGCAGGGCAGCCGGGTCCAGCGGTGCTCCTCCGCAGCACCAGCGACGCTCAGGCAGCACCCACGGAGTCACGGGGATGGAGGGGGCCCAGGACCACGGCCAGGGGCAGCAGCAAGCAGCGAGGCGGGCGGGAGCTCACCGAGGTGGGGTCCGCAGGTCGGGAGCGGCCAGCGGGGACCAGGGCCCCCCCCCGGGCCGGGGCGGGAGCCCACACGGGGGCACCACGCCGGGGGGGGCAGGCCAGCGACGCGGGGCTCACGGGCCGCTGCCGGGGGCCCCGCTGGCCCGAGGGCCCGGGTGGCCCGCCCGGTGGACCAGGTGGGGCCAGTGCAGCATGCCCCGGCGGTACCCCTGCAAGGACATGTAGTGGGCGATCAGGTAGTAGGCCTCGAAGGGATCGGGCATGGTGAGGGCCAGCTGCACATCCACACGCGCCCACACCGCCAACAGGGATGACATCTCCACCGCGGAGGGCTCCGGCACACAGCAGGCAGCAGAAGGGGGCCACGGAAGATGCCCCAGCTCCAGAAGCCGCTGGAACGCCGCCCCACGGGTGCGCTGGTACCCACGGGCCCCGTGAACACAGGAGAAGTAGCTCACGGCCAAGGCAGGGCCACCCTCGGCCAGGCACTCCGAGTAGGCGCCCAGACCACACACCACCAGCGCTGACACGGTCTCCGAGGCGCTCCAGGGCACATGGGCGCACAGCACCTCCGGGATGCGCCCCTCGGGGAAACGAGCCAGCCCCAGGGCCTCCGCATGCAGCCGGCAATCACGGGCGCTCACCACATGGCCAAAGTAACGGAGCCCGGAGCTCAGGCTCTCGTAGGCACCTGCACGGCTCCCCGGGCCGGCCAGGAGCAGCTGCACGGCAGGGGTGTGCCACAGGTCGCACAGAGACATGGTCTCGCGGAAGGCCCAGATATGGGGGGCCCCTTGGGGGCCGGACAGCGGGAGCCCCATGGATGGGCAGCCAGCCATGGTCCAGCACAACAGGGAATGGGACACGGAGCCCGGAGGGCACACAGACTGCCCAGGGCCGGGAGAGGCTCGGCCCGGCCCCCGGGACAGGGAACACGGGCCCGCACCGCAACATTGTAGCACAACAGAGCGAGGCGTAGGGTGCGGGCCCGGCACAGCTGCAGAGAACAACAGCGAGCTCTCTGTCTGCCTAATCGCACCTTCAAGGCCATCCCGCTACAAACAGCGAGGGGAGGGGGCCCGGGGTGCTGGGGGCGGGAGCAGCCGGAACGCACCGGCACAGGGCGCGCGCAGGCCCGCGAGGCCGACCCCCGGGCGGAGCCACCAGCACCGGGCCGCCATAAGCGCTCCCAGCCCCCACCGGGGCCCCAGCACCATGGAGCGCGATAGGGCAGGTGGGAACTGGATGTTCCTCGCGCTCGCGGCTGAGTGGCACCGTGACCACACTGAGCAGCTGTGCCTCCTGACCGAGAGGGTGCACCTGGCCGTCCGCCTGCGCTATGTCCTGGCCCTGCGGGCTGGCGTGCGCCTCCGGGGCCAGCAGGCCCGCAGGAGAGTCCGTGCCCGGCTCAGGGCTCGGCGCCGGGCCTGGGGGGCGTGGCTGGCCGCCTGCCGGAGCCTCACCCGGCCCGCTGCGCTCCGAGGGGCCGCGAGGCGGTTCCGCTGGGCAACGCAGACCCTCCGCCGGGCAGCGCTGCTGGCTATGCCCATAGCGCGGAGCCTATGGGTCACGGAGCGGCCCCAGGCCTGGTGGGAGCGGGCCCAGGCCCACTGGGGGGAGGCCGAGTGGGGGTCCCACTTCCGGATGGGCAAGGCCACCCTGCTGCGCCTAGCGGAGCTCCTCACGCCCTGGCTGGAGCGGCAGCACACCTCCATGCGGGAGCCCATCCCCATGGTCCAGCGGGTGGCCATAGGGGTCTGGGCCCTCGCAACGCCCGACTCCTGCCGCTCCGTGTCCCAGCACTTCGGGGTGGGGCTCAGCACGGTCGCCTGCATCGTGCGGGATGTGTGCGAGGCTGTGGAGGGCGTGCTCCTCGACAGGACCATCCAGCTCCTGGACCAGGGCGCTGTGATGGCTGGCTTCGCGGCCGGGGGCTTCCCGAACTGCATCGGAGCCGTGGACGGCACACACATCGAGATCCTGCGCCCGGCCGCGGGGGAGGCCCTGGAGTATGTGAACCGGCACGGATACTACTCCCTGCACCTGCAGGGGGTGGTGGACCACCGGGCCCGCTTCATAGACATCTACACGGGCAACTCCGGCCGGAGTCACGACGCCAGGATCATGACCATCTCCCCCTTCTATGCCCGCATGTACCGGGGGGACTTCGCGGACATGGGCATGAGGTGGATCGAGGGGGTTCCCATGCCCCCCTGCATCCTGGGGGACCCCGCCTACCCCCTGACCCGCTGGCTGATGAAGGTCTACCCTGTCCCGAGCACCCCTGCGGAGCAGGTATACAATACCCGCCTGTGTGCGAGCCGGACCGTGGTGGAGCGTGCCTTCGGGGCCCTGAAGCAGCGCTGGAGGAGTATAGCTGGCCGCCTGGACTTCACCGTCCCCACCTCCGCCCTGGTGATCGGTGCCTGCTGCGTTCTGCACAATGTGTGCGAGACCGAGGGGGCGGCCCTGGAGTACCCCGAGCCCCACCGGCCCCCCGGTCCTGTTCCCCTGTACGTGAACGCAGGGAACCCCCGGGAGTACCGGTATGCCAAAAGGATCCGGAACGCCCTTGCAACCCACATCGCCCGGGGGGGCCCGCTGTGAGGGCCTTCCCGCCCCTGGGGGCCCCACCCCCCGTTCCGTGCCCATGCCCCTGTACACGCGGTCCCACAGCCCTGTCCCCCCCACAAACGGGCCGGGGACAACTGTCTCTTTACAACACTTTATTGCCCACACAGTTCACACAATCACCCTGTGCCCCCTCCCCACCCCCGTGCCCGTGACCCCGTCCACCACCCGCCCTCATGTGGCCCTCCCCCTCCCCCCCCTTCCCACCATCCCCCCGCGTTTCCTGGGCCGACCCCTCGTGCGGCCGCTTGGGCCCACCGAGCTCTGGGAGCTCCCCTCCCCCCCACTGTCCGTGTCCCCTGCCGTGTCCTGGGCCGGTCCCGGCCCCGGCAGGGGGCCGGGCGGCGGATGGGCAGCTGTGCCCGGTGCCCCGGTCGCGCCCCGGGGGGGCTGGACCCTCCGGAGGCCCGGGGGCACTGGGAGGCGCATGCGAGGGCCCTGGGGCCGGGGGGGCGCCAGGGGCGGCAGGGCTGGGCCCGGGGGCGCCGAGGGGCCCGGCATGGGGACCTGGGCGGGCAGGGCGCCCGGAGGTGCGCCGGCCATCACGTAGGCACACATGGTGCCCGCATGCAGGAGCAGGGAGGTCCCAATGTCGTGGGACCTGTCCATCTTTGCACTGTGCTCCCGCACCATGCCCTGTATGTCCTGCCGGAGGCCCCTGAGCAGCCCCTGCTGCCGCTGGTGCTCCCGGCGCTCCCGCCTCCGCTCCAGGCGCACCTCCGCCTCCAGCCGGCGGTCTGTCTCCAGGGCCTTCTCCATGGACCGCTCTATGGCCGCCTCCATGCGGTCCACGGAGGCGATCATGCGCTCCCCCTGTTCCTCCGCCCTGCGGACGATGTCCTCCGCTTGCTCCTCCCTGCGCCTGCGGACCCGCGCCCGGTACTCCCGCATCCGCTGGGCTGGGGCTGCGGCCGGCGGAGGCGCCGCGCGCGGGGGCTGCCCTGTGGAAATGGGCGGGTGGGTCAGTGCAGGGCCCTGTCCCCTAGCGGGGTCGGGTCCCGGGGCCCCCTGCCCCCCCTCCCCCACTGAGGCCGGAGGCCCCCCTGGGCTGGCGCCCGGGGGGCCCTCCCGCCATCCCAGCCCTCCCGCCTTACCTGGGTCCGGCACCTGCTCTCCTGTGCCCTCCGCGGGGGCCTGCACCGTCTCGCTGGCCCGGTCCTGGGGCTCCCCATGTCCTGCGGGCGGGAGAGGGGGGAGCGGGTGAAGGGGGCTGGTTGTGGCCCCTGCAGCAGGGCCCCCACCCCCGCCCCTGCCACCGGCCCCCTGGTCGTGCCCCCCCCTGCCCTGGGGGCCCGCTTACCCTCTATGTCCGTCTCCGAGCCTTCGGAGCCCGGCGCCTCACCCTGGGAGTGCTCCCCCTGGGACCACTGGCTGAGGGTGGTGAAGGTGCCGACCTCCGACTCCGCCTGGCCGGCCCGGCGTTGGGATGTCTCCGGGCTGCTGCTGGGGGGGGGCCTTGGGGCTTCTGCGGGTCCCGGGTGGTCCTCCTGGGGGTGGGGGTCCCCTGAGCTCGTGTCTACCGGGCGGGCGGCGAGGGGAGGGGGTACCTCGGCCCGCTCCCTGCCCTGGACCACAGCGCTGCCCACCAGGCGTGGGGCAACGATGGAGCCCTTCATGTGAAGGATGCGGTCCAGGGCATCGTAGTAGGGGGCGGTGCGGGCCCCGTGGCCGGAGCGGCTGTTATTGTCCTTGAGGGCCTTGTACCCCCTCTTGAGCTCCTTGGCCTTCGAGCGACACTGGTTGACAGTGCGCTCGTGCCCCGCCGCCTCCATGTCGCGCACGATGTCCCGGTAGACATGCTCGTTGCGCTGGTTTATTGCGAGCTCCACCTGGTACTCGAGGGTCCCCCAGATCCGTATGAAGTCCCGGGTCTCCTGGAGGCCCCACTGTCCCCCTCTGTGATAGGCCTTCCTCCGGCTGGGCCCCTGCTGTTCCTCCTCCCGGTGCAGCTCATGCTGCACCTGCCTCTGCTCCTCCTCCACCTCCTCCTGGGGGTGCGCCTCCAGGGGCCGGGGGCCGGGCTCCTCCTGGGGCTCGTCCGCCCGGGCCGACTTTCGTGTCTGGGGGGGGGAAGGGGGGTGGTTGGTTGCTGGGTGAGGGTGTGGGCCCTCTCGGGGGCCCCCTGCCCCCCTGCCCTCCGCCCGGGGTCCCCCTGCCCCCCTGCCTTCCGCCCGGGGTCCCCCCGGCCCCCCCACGGGGGGTTCACCCGTGCCCCCTGTTCCCCTCCCGTTGGGTGCCCTTACCCTTTTCCTGGGTGCCTCCTGTGGGCCCGTTCCGGCCGCTGTCCCCGGGGCGGCGCGACCCGGCTGCAGCTGTGGGTGTTGTTCCCGGGCCGCCTCCCTGGTCGGGTGCTCCCGTGTGCCCCCTTCCTGCGCCTGTGCCCCCTCCACCTGCATCGCTGGGCCTGCCTGCACCTCCTCCGCCTCCTGGCCCGCCACTGTCGCTATCTGTGCCTCCGCTCTCTTCCGCCTCCCTCCTCGCTCCATCCCGCCACGCTTGCTTGCTGCTGATTTCGCTTTAAATCTCCCTCTGGTGCTTGTGTTGTTGCTGGTTGCCCGGCAGTGATGCTGCGTGCCTCGTCCCCGGTGGGGGCTCGTTTCGTTCCGTTCCGCTCGGGGATTGGAGTCCAGACGTTACTTTTCCTTGGTTCCCGGTGGGGGTTCGTTTGCCCACGCTTCCCGGGACCTTCCCCCGGCTAGCCCGGGAAGCATGGTTGAACCTGACCCCATGTAGGTATTGAGCGTGATGAACATCTGGCGCAGGCCGTTCAGACGTTCAGGGCCCTTTGGCCCCGGGGGGGGGGGTGAGCGTGGTTCACTGTGGTTGAACGTGATCTCGTAACGTCTGAAGTCACCCAAAAAGATATTATGGGGTGAAAACTGACATGACGCTAACCACCCATTTGGTGGTTATTTATGCATGTTTCAGGGCTGTATTGGTGCCCTATGCAGCCCTGCAACATGCATAAATAACCACCAGGGGTGGTTAAAGGGTGGTTAGCGTCATGTCTGAAAGTACCCACACAGAAATGACCACCAAGGGTGGTTAAAGGATGGTTAGCATCATGCCTGTTTTCACCCATAGTAACACAGGGCCCTTAGGATCATTTTGGCATCTCAAGCCTTATGGACAAGGGCAATCTGTAACATACAAGTCTCTGGATGGAACTGGTGGTTTTGTTTGTAGAATTTTTACTGTGTGTAAGATTTTTATATGTAGAGAGATCTTGTTTTAATTTTGTTTTAATTTCATTTATGGTATATCCATTGCTACAGGGGTTATTGTGTTGCCAATGTGTAATCAAACATAGCATGAAGGTATATGCTATGAGATTATGAAAAAATTTAACGTGAGTTTAAGTTAAAGTTCTAAATTCACGTACGTTACGTATGTGAATATTATTGGGAAAGTAAAAATTATTACATATTTACCATATACTTACATCATATAATTTTTTGTCACATTGTTCAGAACCTTTTGGTTATATTATTTGTTAATGCTGTGTATTATTTGATTATATGTGTTGTCATGGCCAGTGGCCAGTACAATAAAACCAACTACTACTACTACTACTACTGCGTCCTTTATCAGCTAAGGTCAATGGCTGCTGAAACAACAGGAAGGGAAGAAAGGGACAGCTAGAATGCATGGTCCCTACAATAGCAGCCACAAAGCTTAGCTTTCCAGTCATACTTCAACAGCAACAGCTTTACACACAATTGTCTAGCTTGTTAGGCAGTATGAATTATTCTTCCCCTGCAGGCTGAACAAAACAGTGTAAGCAAGCACTTTTTCCTATAGATCTGGTGAGGTGACAGAACAGGGTAAGGTGGATTAATAAGACATTGGTTTAAATCTGGATTTTGTGGTAAGCTGAAGCTGTGGTTTCTTGCATTTGTAAGTTTACTTCAGGAAAAAACAACAGAATTTCCTCCTGTATGGTGCATTCTCTGAAGTCTAGATACAACTCCTTTACTTCCTGCAGCCTTGGATCAAGGAGGAGGGGAGGCCGCACTAAGCAGCATGTGGGGTGGGGCTGTTCAGACCCACGTCCACACATCATCCCGCCCTCTCCCCACCTCTGCCCCACCAACACATCTGTTCGGTGGCCACGCCGAATCCTGCCCGGGGTGAAGTCCCTCAACCCGGGCAGGATCAAACATGATGACGTAATATGCTGTCATGTCAGAAAATATCCATAAAGAGCTTACAGCTAGATCCTTGAAAGGGCCCTTCTAATATGGTTCAGAAGCTGTGTTGTCTGCCCAAGTCCCTTTCTATTAGCTGACTCACAATATCAGAGGTACACACACACACACACACACACACAAATAAGAAATTACTCAAAAGTAATAAATTCTCTACTTGTTTTAACTCTAACCGGATCTCAAGTGGAATTGTGATATCTATAGAAGGAGTCACACTGCTGATTAATATTTAGTATACTTATTGAAATCAACAGGAGATGGAGTCCTTCCATTGACCTCACAGAGTTTTGAATCAAGTCCCAAGGGACAATATACAATATACTTTAAATTATAAAAGCATATAAAGAGGAGACAGGCATATGGCATTTAATCTTGTTAAGGACTACTACTAAGATTGATGATCTATTTTATATTGTTGGGCAGGACAGAACCATGAGGAGCAGGTTTTATTTAGGAAGGATTGGATCTTAGATGATATTATTTTAAAGAAAGAAGGTGGAGCGGACTTTTTGTTGAAGTGGTAGAGTCAAGCTGATTTAAAGGAATTAAGCAAACAATGGGTGACATGGTATTTAATAAAGCAAAGTGTATTTAAAGGATTTGTGCTTAGATGTTACCAAATGTTCTTTCCCCAAGTCAAGAGAGAATTTTTAGTTGTGCATGCTAATTTTCTTATGAATTATTTTCCCAGGAATTTTCTCTCTGGCTTCTAGTAGCAAAAAGTATTTTTAATTTTCATTTCTTAAAAAAAATAAAAAGTTATTAAAGTTAGAATGAGCAAGGGCAAGAATGGCGGCGTTTTCATCAGACCATTAAAGACATGAAAGGCTTAAGGCCTCTATTTCAAGCCGTGCTTTTGTGTGGTGTAGCTACCATTCTCTTGATTTTCTAAAAACAAAGTCAACCTTCAGTCAAAGGCATACAACTGTCCCATGCAATAAACATTAGGTATTGTGCTTGTGCTAACAAACCTCCAATTTAGAAATTTATTCCCAAACTAAAACTGTCCATATCCAGATTACTCATTTTCATAGTAAACAGTCTGCATTTTTAGGTTATATTTAGTACCTAAAATTACTTGTGCTCTCGGTAAATGGTAGGTTTGGTAATGCTCTATGGATAAAAATAGGAAAAGAGATGGGAACTATGCTCAAACACTCAATAAAAGTTTGTTTAAGCAAATACCATGCAGCAAGCTCAGAATCAGAAAACTGACACTACAGTGAAGTTTGAAATGCAAAAGAGAGCTGTTCCTCAGACATGCAGCACAAGGGAAGATTGGTATATACAGAAAAGAACCATACTATTAATCTGAGTAAAAAAAATCCTGGGTCACTCAAAAGAGGCATAATTCCTTCCAAAAAAGTCTGCATATATATTTTACCAAAGCAATGTTAATGGAACTGTGGAAAAACAATGGACACATCCCTCCCAAGTAAGTATCTTTGCCTCAATTTCCCCTACAAATGAGTCGCTCATTCAAAGTCCACTTTTATTCCGGAATATGATTCAGCACCACATATACAGTATTTTCTGCTCGGCCCTCACTGGAACTTCTTTCCAGTCTCTGTCCCTGCAAGATTCCCAGTGCCTATTTCATAAGCCCTCCCCAAATTTGTCTTTACACTGCTACTTTTAAATAGGGTGGAAATGAGAATCTAAATGATTCTCGTGATAACTGAGAACTGGTAGCAAGAAAAATCTCACTAACAGTTTGAGATCTCATGAGATATTTTAACAAAAAACAACCCACTTAGCCCTCCCCCTTCACTTTAAAAAAAATAAAAAAGCCCCTTTTACTCATGGCCTGAGTATGTGCAGACTGGTTGCCCTTTTCCAATATGGCACTGACATTGTCAACACCATTTTTGAAAAGGGTTGCACGTGCCTGGAACAGATATGGGAGACAGTCTGAGCATGCTCAGTGATTTTTTAAAGTTTATTTTATTTTTCTTTCCACATTCCCCCACTGATGCAGAGAAGCCAAGCAGGGAGAGATCCAGCGGTGAGACCCAGCAGCTGGAGCAGTTTCCCTGGACTGAGGCCGTTTTCAGACGAGCGCGGCGGCGCCCGCGCTTGTTTCTTAAAAAAGCCGGCAGCCCGTTCTACACGAGACGTTGCTGCCGAATACGCGCATGCGCGGCCGACGCGCATCCATTTCCAGGCGCGAACTGACCGGGTCGGCGATCGAGGCTGGTCATACGCGGCCGGAAATGGATGCGCGTCGGCCGCACATACGCGTATTCGGCGGCAGCGTCTCGTGTGGAACGGGCTGCCGGCTTTTTTGAAAACAAGCGCGGGCGCCGCCGCGCTCGTCTAAAAACGGCCTAAGAGAGGCAGCCAGGTGAGAAAAAGGCCCTCCCCCCCTTTTTGCAAGTTAAGGGGGAGAGTTGTTCTCAAGATTGTCTTTTCTCAGGGAGAATCCAAGCAACTCTTGGCTCATTCTCATTTGCAAGAATGAGCCAAAACCCCCAATTCTTGTCAAGAAATGTGAGAATATGATAATCAAGTTTCGACCCTGCTTTTAAACTATACCTAAAACCTTGCTTTCTTCTGCTCTCCCTCAAACTATGTTCTGGTCTCTTACAGGTCCTCCTATATTTGGCAGAGAAAAGTAAGTATTTTCATGCCACTCCTGATATGCATAAATTTAATGTGTTTATGAAAATTTATGATAGCCCTCTAACGAGCTTTAGGACTGAGCTAGAAAAAAAAAACAGGGTGTGAGAGGCTCTGTATACATATATGTTTGTATGTGCAAGGCTAATGGTTCAAGTTACTACTCAGTCAATTAAAAAGCCAAAATTCTCAAATATGTGCTTTGGCTTTGATGTTTTAGTTTTAAAGACACGCAGAGGATCACAAATGGAAATAGGCCTGAAACAGCAAGCCTCTGCCGCTTGCTTCCAGATCAGGATCGGGTTCGGCTGTGGAATAAACATTCGTGCATCTGAGCCTGAGTGGTGGGGGGTAGAGGGAAGCTGCACAAATGTGTGGTTGGTCAGTCTCACCCCTGAGCTGCGCCTAGCAGCCCACCCCCTCCATGATGGGTAGTTATGGGGGTGGTCACCCATCATGGGGCCCAATCCGGACCGGGCCAGAAAAAGCTGGCTACCACATGATAGCTCACTGTAGTCTGGTCTGGTGGCCGCTCCCTGGGAGTGTTAGTGGCTAGCTCAGGTTGCAACATGGGGTCACAGAAAAGGTGCCCTACTCCCACGTTTACTCCCTTTCTCTCTCCTCAGTGAACAATAGCAGCAGCTACGGCTGTTAACCTGGCAGGAAGTCCTGACTCTTTCTCTAGCTGGTTTAATAGCCGCCTTTGTCTGCTGAACCAGATACAAACGTTACATTGCTGGGAAGCTTTACACTGCTGGGAAGGAGGTACAAGATATTACAGCAAATTATTGTACTAACAGAAAAGGTACTGTTGGATGGTATGTCATTATCTTGCTGGCTGGTTACTTAGCCAGGCGTCATTCTCTCACTGAAATAGACTCATTGCGACAGTCTGGTTACGTACCTATGCTATGGTCTTGCAGACAGCCAAGAAGGTTTTCTTTGCTGCTCTCATGACATCTGCTAAGTCCCATCCAGCTGAGCTTTCCCAGATGGTGAGGGGGCTGGTCAGTCCAAGCTCCCTCTGCCTCGATTCATAGTAATCTAATGCTCGCTGTGACTTGTTTGTGGACTTTTGGGGGGGATAAATTCACTCAAATTCTTCATCGTTTTGAGACTTCACTTTTAACAGTGGGTGAACCAGAGTCAGTTGAAGCCCCATCTTGTCCTATTTTATCGGATGAATTTCAATGCATGTCATCCTCTGATGCCAGGGATGTTCTTGGAGATGTTCAAGCCACTTATTGTGAATTAGATCCATGCCCATCCTGGCTGGTTAAAGCCAGTCAGGAGACGCTAGGGCTGTTGCTGGTTGGGATAGTCAACACGTTCCTTAGGGAGGGCAGGGTTCTGGACTGCCTCAAGGGGGCTGTGGTGCAGCCCCTGATCAAAAAGCCAACATCGGACATAGATGCCCTGGCCAGCAATTGGATAGTCTCTAACCTCCCCTTTTTAGGGAAGGTTATTGAACAGGTGGTGACTCGTCATCTTCAG
Organism: Sphenodon punctatus; assembly: GCA_003113815.1. NCBI lineage: Eukaryota > Metazoa > Chordata > Lepidosauria > Sphenodontia > Sphenodontidae > Sphenodon > Sphenodon punctatus. The sequence goes on along the minus strand of QEPC01006668.1, from coordinate 251,353 downwards.
GAGCATCTGGAACAGATCAATTTCTTGGATCCCTCAGAGTCGGGCAGTCATCTCGGTTATGGCATGGAGACTGCACTTGTGGCCTTGGTTGATGACCTCTACTGAGAGTTAGACCAAGGTAGTTCGACCTGTTGATCCTATTAGTTCTTTCGGCTGCATTTTATACCATTGACCATGAGTTGCTGGTGACTGAATTGCAGAGGTGGGTAGGACTTCTTGAATGGTGCCGCTCCTTCCTGGCCAGGAGAACTCAGTGGGTGGTGCTGGGTTCATCTTCTCTCCAGGACTTCACGTGTGGAGTCCTACAAGGTTTTAGCTTATCCCCTCTCCTGTTCAATGTGTATATGCACTCCTTGGTGAAGATCATCAGAGAGTTTGCTGTAAAGTGTCATCAATATGCTGATGACACTCAATTATTTATTTTATTTTATTTATTTCCAAATTTATACCCCGCCCCTCCTGCAACGCAGCTCGGGGCGGCTTCCAACAATGAAACAATAAAATACAATAAAATTCATTTAAAACAATCAAATATTAAATATTAAATATAAAACAGGGCTAGACAGGTAAAATAAAGGGGTAGGGGACTAAAATCCTCCCTCTCCACCCTCCCTCCCAAATGCCTGGGCAAGCAGCCAGGTCTTACAGTTCCGCTGAAATGTTAAAAGGCTTGGGGCCAGGCGAGCTTCCTCCGGAAGGGAGTTCCACAGCCGAGGTCCCACCACCGACAATGCCCTCTCCATCGTGGCCCCCCGTTTGACACGGGGGACC
>QEPC01006668.1:213654-248113 GCA_003113815.1 Sphenodon punctatus | reverse complement strand
CCTCTACACCCATAATCTCCCGCACTGGATACCTCCTAACAGGCCAGTCTTCCCTAAAAACAATAGCTACACCACCTCCCCGGCCGCCCATGCGGGGCTGATGCTGCACAGCATACCCAGCTGGAACAAGATCCGCCAAAGCTGGATATTATATCTCTCTTTTTCATCAGACTCAGGTCTGGTCATCTTGGTGCTTACCCAGTGTCTGTCTGTTATCGGGGACTGGATGAGGGCTAGTCGCCGGAAGTTGATTCCCGACAAGATGGAGAGGATGGTTGTGGGGAAAGCCAGGTGAGTGATGGCCCCCATTATTGATGGGGTCCATCCTCCCCTGGTATCTCAGGTCCATAACCTGGGGGGTGTTCCTGGACCTGCAACTTCACCTGGATGTGCAGGTGGCGGCTCTGGCGAAGGGCGCATTCTGCCAATTACATCTAGTACGACGACTTAGGCTATACGTCTCAGCGTCAGACCTTGCCACAATCAACCATGCTTTTACTACCTCAAGATAAGACTATTGTAATGTGTTCTATGTGGGGCTACCCTTGGTGACAGTCAGGAGACTGCAGCTGGCGCAGAATGCGGAGACTCGTCTCCTTAAGGGGACAAGTCAACCCGAACACATTATTCCAGCACTCTGTTCTCTGTACTGGCTGCCAATAGTCTTCTGGGCCCAATTCAATGTGTTGATTTTGACCTTTAAAGACCTAAATGGCCTGGGCCTCACCTATCTGTAGGAATGCCTCACCCTCCGGATTCTGGATCAGCCTCTGCAATCGGCCAGGGGCACCCTCCTTGAGGTTCCCTGGTTTTCTTGGGTGTCAACCAGAAGGAGGGTGATCTCAGTGGGTGCTCTGTGGCTGTGGAACTGCCTCCCATTGGCGGCCTGCCTGGCCGTAGACCTCCCCCTCCTTTCGTAGACATTGTAAGACCTGGCTGTTCCTCTGGGCCTTGTTCAAGGGAGAAGGATGGGTGGGTTGAGTTAGTGTTTTATTGTGGGGTTAAATTTATGTTTTTAAATGTTGTTAGCCACCTTGAGCTACTTGTGCAGGAGGGTGTGGCATATAAATGCAAAAATAAAAATAAAATAAATAAATAAATAAATTAAGGGGCCTGGGACTGTGTCTAATTCAGCACAGTTGCAACTGGGTCCAAACACACCCTAAAACTGCCAGATAATGCTGTGCTAGGGTCTCCACCATTTGTGCCATAAGGGATTTATATAGTCCCTTATAGCCCAAATGGAGCGATACAGCATTTTTCCTACTGAAAAAAGAAATAAATTATGGCATGCAGTACCTGTAAGAGTCATTGCATAGCCAGGGTTAGCTTATGTTGCCATTCACAAAATCCCTAAGACAATACAGCTCCTGCATCATCAGTGCCCACTAATTATGTGGGCTGCATAGAGGTAAGATAGAAATGGTCTATGTTGGCTCTTTAGCAGTTGGGGTCTTTCTTTACTATGGAATCTGACCGGACCTGTCTTACCACAGAGTGACCCAGTGCAACCACCCCAGGTCCTGCCCTTTCTGGGGGACCTTCAGTGGCCCCTGTCTTCTAAACTAAAACAACTGTATGTGAGGCAGAGGCAGAGGGCAGGCTTAAGAAGTTGGGGTCCTGTAGTTTTCAATGCCAAAGAATCAGAGCTGTCCTTCTACACCCCCCATCCCCAGTTTGTAATCGTTACTACAAGAAATTAAGCTAATATTGCCACATCTTTAAGAACCCTGAATTTCAAAAATGGTTTTCATAGTGATTTAAATCTTTTTTTAGTTGTAGCAACTTGAATAAAGCTGGTGTTAAATCCAATGCAAATAAAGCAGTTCAAACCTGTTTGTTTTATTAAGGCGTACCTATGTCTCTTCCAGTCCCTAGTTACTTGCATGGCTCTCATCTTCAAACTCTTTGAGCACTCCATAATCATTAATGGAACTCATCCTCAAAAAACCCTTTGAAAGAGGGAAATATTCATCCCTTTTAACAGAACTGGAACTGAAGTACATGGTAGATATTAGGGATGGAACTTCAGTAGACCCATCCCATGCTGAGAACTTGAAATACCCTATCATGGCTCTATAGGAATAAGTCAATATCTCGGTTCTTTGGTTTTCCCCATTGAAGCTGATGGGGAAACCCACAATGTTAAAATCAGATACCGAGAGAACCGATAGGAGAACCGATAGAGAGAGATCCAATACCAATAAAACAGAGAATCGAGATTTTTCTAAAAGTCCCAACTCCTAGTAAATATAGAGTGACTCGTTCAAAGTTACGAGGTGTCATTTGGCAACTAAGGAAAAGAATGCAAATAATTTGAGTTACAATCCAATGTCTGATTCACGTCACCTTTCAGGGCGTTCACTATGTTAACTAAAATGGATGTACATCAAATAAGTGAGTTAACAATATGAGTTACTACTAATATAAATTGGGTTAAAACAGGTGAGAAACCTTTTTGATCCAGGGGACCACTTTGAAAATTAGTGCAAGCTATGCCCAAGTTAGGGACTGGTGCAAATTATATGCAAATTAGTGCAAGCTGGGGAGAGGTGTGCCTTAAGGCATGTACTCAAGTAAAGGAGGTCCCAGATCATGGATTTGTGCCATGGAGCTGTCCCCTATGCTTGTGTACATGTCCTTATCTCTGCTCCATTACTCTGAGCTCAGGTTTTTAGTGATTGGAGATAGGAACTGGATACAGGGTCCAGATCCATGAAGTAGAAAGGGGTCAAATATAAGCTTGCCATGGGCTGCATTTGACCCCCAGGCCTGAGGTTCCCCATCCCTGGATTAAAAATAAAACAGAATCACTCCTTTAATCAAACCAGTTCAACTTTGTGTGCAGACTGCAAAGCAGTGTTTGCTGATGAGAAATGAATAAGCAAAGTCACTTGCAGAGTTCACTCCATAAATAATCCATGCAAACAATAATATGGTGATCTCATGGAGAATTTGTGAAGAAGAGGAACAAAACTCAAGGAGGAAATCATTGCCACAAAATATTTGCTATGCTTCTGTATATCGTTTTGCTATAATGGAGCTTGACATTACAAGCCCTTGGTACAACATTTTAATTTAAAATAAATAAATAATAATAATAATAAATGCCAAAAGCACAGGGTTAGTAGTCAGTCCCAGATTTTTATGTTGATGAACATGGTTCATTGCTGTCTTCTGTGCAAGAGAAAGCTGCACAAGAGGATGAAGCGGCAATTGAAATCCACAAATACGTAATATTTTCCATGCTGAAAGTACCTCCTGCTGCTACACTAATGTGATTTTATTATATGTCAATCTGGTATGGTCTGCTACAGAAACTTCAAAAACAGTGCTGCTTGTCCTTCATCTTATTTTTCATATATTCATATTTTCATATATTCTAAGGCTTCAAGTGGAAATTTTGTGGGCAATACCTCAGCTTGTTTCTAATTGAATGGTGTGATCCTCCAAACAGACAGCATTTAAGTGTGGGTATGTGTCTCATTGAAGTGACTAGGACTTGCTATCCACTTGGATCATGCTGCCCATTTGTGGTTTAGTCAGTTATACATTTTTGCTGTACTTGTTGACTTTCTCCTTGCTGATAGGGCTTCTGATTGGATTTTATCAGTCTTTGACCTCAGTGGCCATTTTCAAACAGGACGGCTAGGTGCTCTGGATAGGATGGCTGCAGACTTTCTACACGTTAATGGGGGGGGGGGGATTCAAATATGTCAGGAATGGGTGAGCACCCCTTTCACATTTCAGCTTGCTCTCACATGGATCATTCTAGATTTTCCCCTGAGGTTCCATGAGTAGGCATGAGTGGGTGGTGCATAGGTCATGGGAGCGTCCACCCCCCTCCCCCCACCTTCAGATGATGTGTGTGGGATGGGTGGACTGTCATCCAAAAACAGCCCATGTTAGAGGGTTAGCTTATGAAACTACCTGCAGGTGGCACAGTGATTGAAACCACCGTCCTTTCAGAGAAAGGAACTAAAGCACTGCTGGTAAAGATTTGTCCGCTGACAAATTGCTATTCAGAGCAACTTTCAGCACTGCTGGAAATGCTGCCTCTGATACGAGAACATCTCTGCTGTGAGGAAACGTACAGTGACTAACCTTTTTCAAAATAGCTCTAACACTTTTCAGTTCTCCTTTGGTTCAGGAAATGGGATGGAAGAATATTTAATAAAAAAGCTACTTTGGTTTAGATGGATATCTATTTTCCCAGTTTTACTTAGAAAGTATCTATTATGAACCAACTGTCATGTTTTTGCAACAGTCATTTAAAAACAATTTAAAGTGGTTATTACAGTCTTGGAAGTTGCTAGCAAGTTTGTGAGAAGCTAGAAAATCTCTGTGTGTTTTTGCTTGGGTTATACATCTTAGTTGAATTAAATGTTTCACTTTTTCCTGTTTGGAAAAATCTGGAGTCCTCTTGCAAGCTTGTTCAACTTTATGGCCCAATGCAGAACTCAAACAGGAGTTTACATGCTCTGAGCATACAAATTCTAACAAATATATAGCGCAACACAAAAATTATTGTTGGAAATTTTATGGTTGTAGTTGTAGGCATCCTGAGTTAAGTTACCTGCTGGTCTAGGTCTATTCAAGGGGTACTACAGTAACAGAGGTAATTTTCAGATGGGGTCTATGTTCACCACTATGCATTTCCAGTGCATGGGCTGGGGCAGGCCTTCACACGGCAGTAGATCGGTGTGCGGATGGTGTGAGCCTGCCCCCACGCACTGCCCTTTCATTCCCCCAGGTTGCTCCGTGAGGGGGCATGGGTGGGCAATTAATGGGTTTTGGGAGAGCACCTCCACCTATGCTGCCTTTAGATGGGTAACCAGGTTTGTGGGTGTTGGGTGGGTGCATCCTATCTAAAAATGGCCAGAGATTCTGACTGCAGTGACTGCATAGAAATCACATGTATTAACAGTGCTTTTGTGTTACATTGTGTGTTTTTAGACAAGCCCCTCCTCACCCATCATGGATGTTGCAAGGCCTCATTGGTGCTCTCTGCAGTCCTGAAATAGGAATGATGGTGTGTGATGGGTGGGGGAGGTGTTTGTCTAAAAACACCCATTGTTAGAAGCAGACAAACATTTAGTACCTGTGCATTTCATCCAGATGAATGCATGGTGAATGGCTACTCTTGTAGCCCTGAAAATACTTGCATTCCCCTGTAAAATCACAGGATACATTGTTCCTGACTAGAAATGAAATGTAGGGTTACTGTGGCCTTTCCTGCCTACATTTTCATCATATCTTTGTAGTTATTAGGAGACCAAAAGTTGAACATGTACTACTAGTTGTGTTCACATGTTACACTGGATCCAGATTAGCAAATCAAGCCATTTATTGCTGTAGTTCAAGGGTGGGCAAAGTTCCCAATCCAAGGAGTCACACATTGAACTCGTCATATGGCTCCCCTCCCTCACACTAAAGCTATGTCATTACCAGGGAGACCCCAGCTGAGAGTGAGGCTGCAGCAGCAATCCACTAAATAGATAGGCAGCAACCCCACCTCCAGATGCTACCCCAGGGTTGAACTGCCCACTCTTCTGGCAGTACTCCAGGATGTTCCAGAGCACTGTCAACTGGGCAGCCCCGGAGCAGGGACAGCCAGTCCCACCTGCCCATCTGGCGGGCTGCCTTTAAATGGATGGCTCACACTTGGGTGAGGCAGGGAAGATGTTTTTGTGAAGACATAACCAAGCCTGCATTTGTATGTTAATTCAAATGAAGGTCTTAGCGAATGGCCAAGGGCCTATCTAAATTTGTTAAAAATCCAAAAACGTATACTTTTTGGAACTTGCTATCCAGACTTCTGCTTAACTTCCACCAGGCAATCAGAAAGGAATCCTGCTTTAGGGTCTAATGAAACAGGAGCATTTGGTTTCTTGTATAAATTGCAAGTGCTAATGGAACTTTACTATAAGGAGGAAATGCAATTTCTATGCAGATTCTGTCTCTGGCAAATCTGCGTAGTTCACTCTAGTCTGATGGAACACTGCAACCTGGTCCATGTTCTTCTGGAGATCTGTGTCTCCTGGGTCAAGGCTGGCACTGTTGTTGCTGGGAACCGCTGACTTCCAGCAATAGCAGGATCGGTTCAGATGTATGCAGATGAGAAGGGGCGGTAAGCAGAGGGTGTTGGGGAGCGGGAAAAGTACTCACTAATGCTTCCATTGTACTAGGGGTTAAGTTGGCAGAACAGTTTCAGGACAGGAGAGGGTTGCTCGGAATGCACTGATTACTGACCTTACCACAGGGCAACCACCCTAGGCCCCACTCTTTCTGAGGTCTTCACAGTGGCACCTGCTTTCACCAGGGTAGGGTGTGAAGTCCAAATAGAACACCATTAGGGCCCCACAGAGGGTGTTGGGCCACCAGGGGCCCTGCATTTGATCATTGCCCTCTGTCCCACAAATTTTAAGGACAACCTGCATCTCCTGTCTCCAGTTCAAACCCTGCCCATTCAGAAAGCATCTCTGCCTTGCTTCATCTCTGTAGTGGTGGCTCCCAGTGGTTATTTCTCTTCCACTCTCATAGCTTTTCTCATAGCTTGCTCTACACCTCCCCTCAGCCCCCATCCAGGCTTCCACTGGAAGGAGAGGAAGGATCTTCCCTCCACTCCCAGAGAAAACAAACCCACTGTTTGACACAAGAGGTGCAAGCCCCAATCTCTGTTGTCAGTGTTTGGAACACTTCATGCACATCTGCTGCGATGAAAATTCCTATATGGATCTCTTTGCACTCTTCTGAAATTATGGAGACTCAACAGAGAAGAGGAAGCTGATTGGTTTCAGCCTTAATTTAAATTGCAATAAACTCTGTCAAAATTAAAAATGCCACACAGTTTCTACAATTATTCACTAACATGTTACAAATGAATGTTCAAATATTGGCAGGGATCTCACTTAGAAAACAAACAAAAAAATGGTTTTTTTTAAAAGTCTGATCTTGGATTGGCCGCTTGTTATTTTAGTTGAATGATGATGCTCTATAATTTGTCCAGGTAAATTACAATGGTGATTAGACAATCATTTTATTTTGAAGTATAATTAACTAGTAATGGGCGAATGCAGTTTGGAAGTTCGGAGTTCGGACTGAACTCAGTCTGTTCGTTCGACCGAACCGAACTCGAATTTCAAACCGAATCGAATTTCCGAACTCCATTCTGTTCACCCATCCCTAGTGGCAACACACACCAAAAAACCTGGTTTTGAATACTGAACTTGGTTCAGTTGTTCGGAATTTGACCGAACTTGCTCTGTTTGGCCGACCGAAGCGAACTTCCGAACCGAACTCGAATTTCAAACCAAACCGAATTTCTGAACTCAAATTTCAAACCAAACTGAACTGAACTTCCGAACTCCGTTCTGTTTGCCCATCCCTATAATTAACTTGTTTTTCAAATTAATCTTGAAAAACTCCCCTGAAAAATAGTCTCTCTTGGTCTTTCATATACACACAAATTTGCTTTGAAACTCCTATATATATATATATATGAGAAGGTAGCAATGCGTGCTTTCAAAAGGGTGATTGACAGCTGGTGACAGATCGCGGTGACGCAAGTGAAGGACATGAGCCCATTAGTGAAAATATACTAAGACATCTCGAGTAATGTCAGTTACAGGTAAGTAACCTTCTCTTATTCATGCAAATAGGGTCACCCACATGCTGTTTGTGGTGTTCCCTCCCTGTATTCACCAAAAGATGAAGATTGAGAAAAAAATGCTCCCCTTTTGCTGGCTTTTAAGACCCCAAAGCTTCACTGAAACTCACTCAAAGAACTCTCTCCTTGACTTTGATAGTTACTCAACTCCTTCAGAAATCAGTGGGAGAAAAAAAAGTTTACCATTCCTTTAGCAACTGCTCTAGGTCCAAAAGGATTGATAATTATGTGTCTGTTTCTTTAGAACACAGATGCTGGGCCTTGGGCTCCTCACACAAAAATTGGGACACATGAGAAGTCTCCGATCTGCATCGGATTCTCTCCTAATGATAATCGCCCAAACTTCTCTTCTCCTCAAAGAGGGAGATGAATTTATGACTGCCAAGTCTTTCATCTTCCACCACTCCCTCTAGCCCCTCAGGGGTTTACAAGTTAAAGCAGACAGGAAAGGGGCAGAGATCAGTAGCTCCTGTATGTGCAGCCTACATTACGATCAAAGGACAAAGCATAGTTTGGGTGAGTACATAGAGAGTTGCCTACAAAGAACAGCTGGAGCAGAATTTGAACCTGCCTTGCATCCCAAACACGCACTACTGTATCTAATGTAAGAGGTCTGGGTCCAAAACTGTGAAGCAAATGCCAAGATTCACATGAGAGAAGATGGAAACACTGCCCCCTTTTCTACAGCTATTAGCTGGTGTTGCAGCATTGTGAGGACAATGGGTGTTTTTACACACACATTTCTCCTGCGTGTTTGCTGTTATATCTTTAACTTTCTGTTTTTCTAAATCACTCACCCAGATCTTAAAAATCCAGCTCTTTAAACTTCTGCGTACAACTTCTCCAATAACATTTGTGTGTAAAAAGTTCTCCTGGTAAACTGCTTTGCTCCAGGCACCTGTGATCACTTGGTTTCCATGGCAGCCTGTCACATCTACAGCTGCGGCTACTTTAGGCTGCCTCAGGGCAGTGTTTGTGTGAAGAATACATCCAGGAACTGCCTCAGAGCAGTGTGTGTGTGAAAAATGAACCTGGAACTTACTTGTGGACTTGTAAACCCAGAAGATTAAAAAATCCGGAACTTTAAGGTATATGTAAAAATGCCCAATGAGGTACCATAAAGCAAACAAAGATGACTAGATGCCTAATTGTCAGCTTTTACATCTTATGCCCTCACCTTCCTCGGGTCCGTGCATGCTGAGGGGGTGCAGGTAGTGGGCTTTTTCAACCATGCCATGTCCCTAAGAACTAAAGTATCAGATGTTGTTCAGATAGAGATGCTTTTTTCTTCTACACAATTTGCATAAGCTCCACCTTTATTTATCCCAGACTGAGCTTGCCACAGTGACCCATGCCCTGGTGACCATGTGGCTTGATTTTTATAATTTCCAATTCTGTTGGCTTCCAGTGGTGCTTCTCTGTCCTTTGCTGATCGGTCAGAGCGTTCTTTGCATTGGCTTCCTGCATAGCAGTGAATGGATTGAATTGAAGATTCCACTACTGGCTTTCAAGACCCTGAATGGTGTAGGCCTTGGCAATATTCAAAACCTGCTCCTGGTAGCCTTGCCCTGAGGATTCTCTGAGCTAGAAATGACGTCCTGTTTCAAGATTCCACCATGACACCTTAAGTTGAAAGGCAATCAGGTCTTTGCTGTGGCAGACCCCACAGTGTGGAATTAACTCTCTCCAGATGTTCTCCTCACCTTTAAAAAGCAAATGAAGGTGCTGTCAGGATTCACTAATGTTTTGTCTTCCCTCTTTACCTTCTGCTTTTAAATCATTTAAAGTTGATTTTATATTGTTTGTTGTATTGTATGTGAAGTGCTGTAATTTGGAGGGGGAGTGCTGTAATAATAATAATAATAATAATAATAATAATAATAATAATAATAATCTACTATCTTCTTGACACCGCTGCACTAGTGAGACAATACATTGATGTAAAATAAATTCCCTTTTGTACCCATTGCCTTTCTGTAGTGATGGAGCCACCTATGTCACATTGGTGTCTCCCTCCCTCTCATGACTAATAACCACCTATGTCACATTGATGTCTCCCTCCCTCTCATGACTAATAACCACCTATGTCACATTGGTGTTTCCCTCCCTCTCATGGCTACTAACAAGTTTTGTGAGCATGACAGATATCCGGGTGCTTCATATAAAACTTACAGCTCAATTTTCAAAGTGCTCCACTGGTGCAAGCTAGAGCTGAAATGAAATATCCATGGTGAATTCCATATTCATAGAATTCACCAGCTTCAGCTTGGATCGTATGATGCAAATATGAACCACTATTCATTTCCACTTCCACTACCCATTTTGGATATTCACTTCAATTTCTTGCTGCTTTTTTGGTTGTTTCGGTCATTTCACTTTCAGTCATTTAATATTCAGTCAAATATGAACCAACAGAGGTTGAATCCTGACAAGGCGGAAGCAATGATGGTTGGTCGGCCCTGTGACATACAGGGAATTGGGAATCCTATTATTGATGGGGTCCAGCCCTCTTTGGTCACTCAGATCCACAGAAGATCTGTGCCTGGATCTTCAGGTTGTGGAGGTGGCCTAGAGCACTTTTCACCAACTCCATCTTGTGAGGAGGCTGCAGCCTTTTCTTTCTAACTTGGACTTAACCACTGTCATCCATGCTTTCATCGACTTGAGGCTAGATTACTGCAATGTGCATTGGGCTGCCCTTGATGACTGTTTGGAAGCTGCAGCTGGCACAGGATGAGGCAGTCTGGCTCCTTTCAGGGACAGGTCACCAGAAGCACATGACGTCGGTGCTCTGGAGTCTGCACTAGCTACTGACAGCTTTCCAGGCACAATTCAAGGTGCTGGTTTTGAGCTTTAAAACCCTAACCAGCCTGCACCCCATTTATCTGAAAGACCGTCTGTCCTACCATGCTCCATTGTGGCCTCTGAGGTCGGCTGAGGGCACTCTCCTGTGGGTTCCACCTGATACTCTTGTCCATATGACGGAGACCCCGCAGGGAGTGTTCTTGGCTGCTGCCTCAATATTGTGACACTCCCTCCCCCTGGAGGTCTGTTTGAGTCTGAGCCTGAGTGTTTTTTGGAGGTGGTGTTAAACCTTTCTTTTTAATAAAGCATTTGGTGGGCAGGGATATGGATTCAGTGGGAGGTGTTGGTGGGCTGGGGCTGGTGTGGGTGTCTTTGTTGAATTGTATTTTAATGTTTTGATTGTATTTTATATTTATTGTGAGCCACCTGGATCCTTTGGGGAATGGCGGAGTAAAAATGCAAATAAAAATAAATAAACAAACAAACAAATAAATGGGAAGAGAGGGATCAGTATCTGAAATATGTCCAAAACCACAAATAGATTAATTTCATTTCAGGTGCAAAATGTTATTTGAATATTTAGATCGCTAGCCAAAAATTACTGACAGCATTCATAAATGAAAATGTGTTTCTCCTCTAGTGCCAGCCCCATTTTGTCTTCAGGACCAGACTTTGCAAATACGTAACTATTTGAATGTTTTCTTTCCCTTCCCTCTCCTTCCACCACACTTTTGGATGGAATTAGGTAAGCATCTTGTTTGGGATATTATTTAGGAAATAGGACTGCTCGGATAATGCATTTTTATAATGTATGCAGCACAGGAAGTAAGAACAAGAATTTACAAATCTAAGCAAATAAGTTCACTAATATTAAATAGTTGCAACTTTCTAACCCTCCGCACTGTAGCATGCAATAAGAGGAATAGTTCAGTCATCCATACTTGGATTCCTCTGCTGTATAGGTGCCAAATCATTTCGATGGGAGCACGCAAGAATAAAATACAAGTGATACAATTTTTCAACTCAGTTTCAGAGAAACCCATTGAAAAAAATAATCAAATGTTCTTGAAAACAATAGCTAATGAATAATAATGTGTCACAATGAAAAAAAATGAAGAGATGCTAATATCAACAGCAAGCAGCACGTATTCAATCCAGGAAAAGGACAGAGTAGACAGAAATTCTGAAAGGGCGTGCCAACTTTCTACTGATATTATTCAAAATCTGTACATCCTGAGTAGAAATGGGTACCTGATTTGGTATTAGTGGGTAATGCATTTTGGAATACCGTTTTGTGTACCTAAGTACCATCTGAGCCTTCAAAATACTAACAATGTGTATACCGAAATCCTAAATTTCCCCCCAAAGTCCCAAAATTTGGGACAAAACTGGAATTTCAGTATGCCGGTTGTCAGTATTTTGGGTACCCAATTGAAAACCAGTTTGGGTACAGAAAAGTAACCAAAATGTTTGGTTCGGGTGCTGGAAATTCTATGGGAATGCCTGGTTTTGCAGGTAGTTGATTCATCACTAACCCTGGAGTTCCCTTTCACACACATTGGGAAATCCACAATATACAAATTCAGTATTTACATTTCTAATGGTGCCTTTCCCAGAACAGATGCTGATTTTGCATTAGGGAATATAAACAGATGGAAAGTCAGGGAGCATTGAAGGGCAAAAATCCCAAAGCTTTCTCTGAACCATGGAACAGTGTAATTATAAGTGTAGTGGGTAACCTCAGTAGCATAGGAAGGCTGGGGTAGGTTTGGGTTCCCCATAAGAGGATGGGGTCTCCTTAAGTGATAACCTTACCATGGGAGCTCCTGGAAAATGTTGGCCTTTCGTTCCCCATACAGGCAGTGGTGATGCACTGGCTCCTAGAGACCCTCCTGGTGTTGCAGCAAACCGAGCAGGAAGTTTTCTTTATGAGTGGGCAAGGACAGAACTCCACCTCTGGCCACTCTAAAATCTTAATTCTTGGCAGGTGTGCCATGATGAATTAAACCAAGTGGAAAGGATCAATTACCAGAGAGGGACACCATTATACAGGGGACACCAGGAAGTTGCTGCTCTCTCTTGGCAGAAATGACTCAGTAGCACTAGGGAGCTAATCCAAGGGAGTTACATAGGTAGAGCTCATCAATAAAGTTCTTGTATTTGAATTCTTCCTGATTAGAACAGTTTTTAATGAAATGGTGGGGCCCTTTTGCAAGTGGTTTGAGTGACATTAGAAAATGTTCAGAGTGGACAAGGGCAGAGCATTGGCGCCATCTTCCCCCGCTCACTTTGGAAAATTTTCTAGCTGTGCTCAGGATGCTTGCAAAGGGTCCCCATAGGGTCCAGGGCCATGGCTCAACTGAACCCCCTCACTCCATTGTAGCTACACAGCTGGGTGACCTTTAGTCAGATCTTTATCTTGGTAGACATAGCTCTATAGCAAAATTTGGCCGGCTGAAGGGCTGCCTTGTCCTTCTGCCTAACAAAGAGGATCCTCCTATATTAAGGAGGAGATTCTGCCTTTGCAAGTCTGGACATGCTGTGTAAAAATGCCAGTCAGGATGCCAAAAAAGGAAACTCTGGAAAGATCACTATAGCGCCACTATTACATGTTGAGGTTTTTAGTGACAGTGGGGGGAAATTAGCCGAGATGCATTTAAGCAGAGTTCCAGGTCATTTGCATTGTCCTTGCTGAATTTAAGCTGATTTATTTTTGATGCTCTCCATTCAGTTTATTGTAATGAGCTCTGAGTTTGTTTCATTTCTAATGCTCAGTTATTCGACACATTTTCATCTTGCAGTCACTAGGGTTGTCTCTCTTTGGAATATGGCATCATATTTTATGAACCTGAAATATGACACTTCTGCTCATGGTTATGGGCTCTTAAAATTGTTCCATCTTTAATTAAATGTGGTGTCTCAATCTATACTTTACACTCCAGGAGACAATAAACTAGTGTGAAAAAAGACTGAGGACTCATAAGTCAAAGGTAGTTATACTCTAAGATTTATTAACCAGAGACCAACACAAATTAGTCTTGTATTATTGGTTTCTCAAATGTAATGAACATAGCATAATATGGCACTTCAAATACTCATTTTTAGATTGTAAGGAAGGAACTCTATTGTAAAGGACCCTGTTGTGATCAATTGTAGAACTCTAGGTACACTGCTAGTGTTCTATTAATTCTTAATAATTAAGCATAATACTAAAATCTTGACTGTATCCTTGTTGGAGTGCAATTACTTTGAGTGTAACTAAGATCAATTAGCTTAAGCTATTTCTAAACATATTTTAAAAGCTGTTGTAAGTGGACAAGAGCTGTGATCATCTTAGCAACATCTGTTCTACACGATAGTGAGCGATACCCTCTTCTGAAAGAAAACACTATATTCAGAGAAACCCCTGTAAAAATTACTATATGTATACCTTAGGGTATTTTCAGATGTTACAGGCTTTTTGCCTGCCATGCCTAAACCCACCCTGGGGTGGGGTAAGCCCCACCACCCAACAAATGTTCACATGGGGAGGAGGTGGGGAGAAGGCAGGGGACGTTCACACACCCCTGCCCCCCTCTGCACAGCCCCACCTCCTCCCTGACAAGCAGGTGCAGCAGCCTATCAGGTCTCCGCGCCCACCCAGAACTGCTCTGGCCATGGGGTGGGGTTAGGTATAGCAGGCCATTAGACGTGATGGGCTACAGGGCTCTACCCTGTTCCAGGGTCACCTACCCTAGACTGTGGCAGGGCTTACCATGGGATGTGCGCTGGGCTCCTGGACAGCAGGGCATAGTTCCTTAAATCTGGTGGGAACCCACTTGTACACCACACGCAATGCAATAGGAGTCTTCTGTAGAAGAACTAGTAAGTTTTTTTTTTGCCCAACAGACAGACTGCTGGCCAAGCGTTTAGCCTGAGCAGGACAATACAAGGGAGTACAAAGCTGAAGCTCTGCCTGGTTGCCCAGTGACCAGGTTTTAAATACCCTTTTCCACCCAGTAGTTCTCCCAAAGACTCTTGGGGGTACAAAGAGCTCAGTTTTCAGGACCTACTTACACATATCATGACACAGTTTTTCTGCTGAAAAAGGAGTTTTGTCTTCTCTTAATAAGCATTATCTATTCTAGTTCACTTATTGGTAAATATTTCTCTGAACACATGGCACACAACTGTCTCTATGCCAACATCTTCCCAAAGGCTATTTGGAGCCAGAGATTCCAGAGGGTCTCATCAGCTGTTGTGTTCTTGACTGCCTCAGGAGGAGTTAGTTAAGCCCCTGGGTTAATAGTTACATTATCTTTCCTGCTCCTCTGGCTCCAAAGAGGCCCTGTGCACTGGAAAGTGTTTGCTGAATGTGGTACACAGAAAAGATGCCAGGTGAGGCTTTACAGACTTCTAAATGTGACCTAGGGGAACAACCATGGTCAACACAAAATACAGCTAATTTTTGACAAAACTTACATTTCTGATGCAGACCCTACTTCCATTATTGTCTTTACTAGGGATCTGCACGGGTGGAACCAATTACATTTGTTCCGTAGTGTTTTGTGGTTTTTTTGTTGCTTTTTTATAAATGCCTAAAAACAAGAAAAAGGAAAAAAGTTACCATGAACATCATAAACATATGTCTAACGTCACTATAGTAAAAGAGAACTATTTAAATAAGTTATTGTTATATGCAAAGAGGGGTGGATATTTTTTGTAAAAAGATCTCACTGTCCAACTGAAAAAAAATGTATGCACCCCTTACTCCATGCAATGCAAGCATGTGAGACTGTGTACTACTTTCCCACTGATCAAGCTGTTCAGCAAGGAAGCAGAGTCCTGTCCCATCTGCCATACAAGGCTCATTGGTGAGAGAGATCCTGCTCCCCCACCATAATGAGAATTGCTATTTTAATGGACACACAAAGCCAAAGCTACAGTCACACACACACACACACACACACACACACACACACACTTTCACAGCTTTTAAAAAACATATATGGTATGCTTGGAGGCAAATAAATAAGAGGCACTGACTAAACAAATTTCATGAACCTTGGAAAGTGGTAAGTATGCTTCTCTGCAGTATTAAGATGTGGGAGGACAAGGCCAGAATTACTTTCTATTAGCATTTTTTTCTTTTTGTCCAGGTTGGCAGTAGGAAAATAAATATTTTATGAAATTGATTGCTTAGTGTCACAATATTTGTAAGTCAAGATAATACCGGAGGCATCTCACGCATCTTTTGTTTGACTAACAGATTGATGTGACATTAATGTGTCCCACCAACAGATCTGTAGTGAAATTCAGGTCAGCTATGACAAAAGTTTCTCCTTTCCTAAGCTATGTGACCTGTTGCTTTATTGTTACTTGATGTACTCCCATCAATTACAGAATGCAAGTTTCTAATTCCAGGAATGTTTTCTTTCAACAAGATTTGTTTCATCTCCCTTAGCAAGTCATTCTCCCCCGCCCCCCTTCCCAGTTCAATACACTAATAAATGCAACACTAGGCAAAATACAAACCAGCCAGTAATTACATTAGACTCAGTAGTCATTGAGTAGGATGTACTCACTTGGTTCTTTACTAATTGCTGGCAAGACAATCCTGATGAACTTGTGAGACATTACTTTGAATCTGATCTTACTCATCCGAAGTATCATTAGAATGACTCTGGGTAAAAACAAATGTGCATCTGGCGTGGCCATTCCCTTGCATGAAAAACCACAGCCGATACAGCCCAGGCTGGCATCAGACAAATATGGCCATGGTCAGAGAGCTATCCTGCCACACACATGACCCAGGTAAGCCCAGGAGCTCAGGTTGGCAGCCCCCAAACTGTGGCAGGTAAGGCAGGCCAGAACAGATGTGCTGGCCCACGATGACCCACGTGTGTGGCCTCAGCCTGGACTGTGACTTGGAGATTTTCCAAGGCTGTCTACCTGCCCTGGGACCATCCCAGGCTAACATCTGGCAGCTAGATCTGAAATTAAAAATTTCAGTGAGTGCTGCTTCCATTGGTAGCAGGGCATTCGCCAAGATTTGTGCAACATGGAAAACTTACAGGCTTTTTTTGTTCTATTTGCCATTTTCTGATATTTTTCTACACGTTGGATAGGACTGACACAGGCTAGTCCCAAGCCTAGTCTGTGCCGTGTGTGCACCCCTGGGAGCTGAGGAGATGAAAACTGGCCAACTAAGCACCGGGGAAGTGCTGGAAATTGCCAAAGTGCTGTAAAACTGCAGTATAACTGGTGTAGAATTCCTGGAAACTGACAAAAAAGTCCCAGAAAGTGATGAAAAATCCTGGGAAGCAACAAAAGTGATGCAAAATGGGGTAAGCATAGAATCACCAGAAACTGACGGCATACCAATGGACACTTACACACGCTCCTGAAAGGTAGGTATTTTCCTTAATAGGAATACTTCCTCTGGCCTTAGTCCTACTGACGGTGCCAAAGCAGATGTGCTGGTAGCCTCCTGGCCACAGTAGGCCACCATCATGTCTATTTTTACCCACTTACGACTTTTTCCAAGAAGTACATAGAAGTTCACCCTTGATGATCACAATGTAATACTCCAAACAGCAGTATGCCCTAAATAATCGGTGCAAAGAAAGACTGGCAATGCTATCATGATTTTTTCATGCATTCTGGGCTATTCCTCATAAATATTGTATAGCACAAGAAAGAGCCACCGGCACGGAGAAAATCCAGCATGAGAGACTTAATGGGAAAATAGCTGTGTCTGTACTCCAGCCACATTGCTGTGATGTGTAAACCTTGGCAACTGACTCTTGGTCTTGAGACTCATGAGCTGTATTCTAATGCTAACTGGGAACCTGAGACTAGACTAGGTCTTAAACAAGAGATAAGGTAACAGAGTTCATATGCAGGATGCTATAGCTCTGACCTAGGAGGATCCTTTTTATTGACTCAGAGTGCTTGCCTGGCAAAAATTAACCAGGATTGACAGTTCTCATGATTTTATCAAGAGTGAGGATTTTAGGTGTATTCTCAAAGCTGCAGCTGTTGAAATCATGAGCACATCCACATTTATTCACCACG
Source organism: Sphenodon punctatus (assembly GCA_003113815.1). Lineage (NCBI taxonomy): Eukaryota > Metazoa > Chordata > Lepidosauria > Sphenodontia > Sphenodontidae > Sphenodon > Sphenodon punctatus. The sequence goes on along the minus strand of QEPC01006668.1, from coordinate 230,583 downwards.
TTTCTAATCTGCAGAATTTCAGGGGGGAAATGCTTGAAAATATAACTGCTGTGGCCTAACATTTTGAGCATTTAAATAATTAATATAAGACATGGTTTTATTTATTTATTACATACATTTCTTCCCCATCCCTCCTGACAACAACAGCTCAGGGCAGCTAACAATAAAGACTTTAATATAAAATATAAAATATAAAATAAAAATATAATACAAATAAAATAAATAATATAAACAAACATTAAAATCCATAAGGTGGGTACTAAAAATACAACAAGACCACTCCCTAATCCTCATCCTCCCACCCCTTACGCATTCCCCTCATCAAAAGCCTTTCAGAATAGCCAGGTCTTGCATTGTTGCCTAAAGAAGGAGGGGTCCAGGGCCACATGGACCTCTGATGGGAGGGAGATCCACAACCTTAGTGCAGCCACTGAGAAAGCCCTCTCCATAGTACACACACACACACACACACACACACACACGAGATACTTGGGGGACTTAGGGAAGAGCACCTCCGGTTGACCTCAGGGGTCAACCCAGGGCCCAGGTCATATAGGTCTTGAAATTTTAAGGCAATCTCATGGTTATCTAAGTCCTGACTAATGGCATTGAATTGGAAACTAGTTGTCTGAAGTGGCCATCTCTCTTTAATTGCTATTTGTTCCTATGAATGTCTTATTGTTGTCTATGTTCAAAGCTAGACTACTTACTGCAGTGATTACAGTGATTAACTTAAATTGCTTTACCACACCCAAAATGGCACATTAGTTTAGTTTAATGTCTCCAAGCAAGTTGCCTTACAGCTGCAAGGAATTCCCAGAGAGAAAGGGTGCTGTAAGGTGAACAATACATAATACCACCCATCATCATTGCAATCATACCACATTTAAGTAGGTATTTTCATACTAAGAGTTGTTCACATGCAGTAATTACTTATTTCTCACAATACACCTGTGAGGTAGTTGGTAACCAAAACTTGCCATCTCCTCCTAAGGCGTGAGTTATGCTGAACAGACAGATCCTGGTTCCAGTTGTCACGCTAAACTTGTTGCAAAAGGACTGAGCACTTGAGGTTATGGAAATGTCCAGAACTAGTGCAGGACTATGAAAACACCTTTCAAACGTTCAAGAAACAATGGCACCATTTTGGGAAAATGTGCACATGTGCAGAATAGCCCCAGCAGCCATTTTGCAAAAATGCAGTGTTCTTTTAATTTTATTATTTATTATGATGCAAGCAGGCAGTTTCCCCCTTCATTTTTGTCCGTTTTCGTTACCCTGGCCTATTGTTTTTACATGTTAATTACTAAATCAAATGAAGCTTCGTTAGTTTTTGTAATTAAAAAATGAAAATGAATTACAATGGAATGAATGCACTTTGGGGAGTTGAGTATCTATTACCCATTATTTTAAGTAATTTGGGGGGGGCGGGGTGTGATTGTAGCTGAGTTTTCTGTTTAGCACCATAACTCACTAGGGCTGAAAGGTATCTTAAAAGCTTATCTATTCCACCTTCCTGCCCTCAGTACTAATGCTTATTGTTAATGCTAGTACTACCTACTCAGAAAATCATGCTCAATATTCTCTTTTAAGGTCTATAGGTCATGTGTTCTTGAAAAGGGGTTCAAGTGCAGATTGCCAAGTACAACATGATTGCATGGCAGTTCCAGACCTTGCAATCTGTGGAAGAAGCTGGGGAACAGAAAGCCGAGGTCAACATGCATGTTTCATAAATGTATGGCTAGATTTAACACACACACATTCAAAACAGTTGTTTGTCTTAACCATAGGTCATAACAAATACATTAAAAAAAAAGTTTACCATTAAAACCAAAACATAGAATATATATATATATATATATAAAACTATTGTTAGCCAGTAATCACCAAAGAAAAAATTCTCCAGCGTCTAATTTCCAGTAATGTTTATTAATTGATCCACTGTCCTATATAAACACAGACAAGAACAGTGTAGCCACAAATAATGTTAAAATAAATAAAATCTTCTTTGCCCTGCCTAGGGCTCTTATTTATACCACCTAAGCCCTATATAGTTAAAATAAATTACATACTAACCAGCTAGACTTAACAAAATTGGGGGAAGGGGAGGAGACTGCAATCAACTTCCTGTCCACCACCTCCCTGCCCAAACTATGACTGCATGAGTCTTTCATGTACATAGGCTCCTACTATGCAGATCTTTGTCGTCAAACCTAGAAATGAGACAGGACACCGTTATATGGATTTAAACATAGCCACACCCTTTATTCATCCAAATTACAAACCAAACAGAATAGGTGAGAGGGTGACATTGCCTATTGCGATGAGGATCCAGTATCAACAGTAACCCATCAACCATTACAACATCAGAGGAGGTTTCGATATACCATCAATAACCTCCCCACAACCATAACATCTCCCCTTCATCCACTGCTGGGCGCGTGGCCAAAAGGGACTTAGTGCTTTCGTACTTGAGTAAGGAATGGGGTGCCCAATGGTGGGGGGCCATATAATTCCCTACCACCATCCCAGGTCACCCTTTCCCAGGGGAACCAGCGCCTCGCCTGCCATACCCTGAAATTGCATTAGACGTTGCTTCCCCATCTCTTAAGGAGATGACTCCTTATCCTAATTCAAACCAATACTGGACCCCCGCCACCAGGAACCGCCAATGACATTGGACAGGTCCGGCCCCCACACCTATCTTAGAACCCTCAAGAACATATCACGCAGACTTGTAAGTACAGGTCGTTACCAGCTGGAGACAGGTGGACTCCATCTTTCCTAAATAACTCTAATTCCCTATGAGAGACTGCGCTGTGCCTAACTGTGTCCCCTCCAACATCCCTAAACCATTTACAGATTTCCCTTTTGTTTTTCTAGTTTTGCCTATTTTCTTAGCCAGTACCCCTTCTCCCTTATTGACTCTCTCCACTAATTCTGACCAAATCAGCCTAACCTCTGGAATTAATCATTTTACTATGCATAAATTGTGTTTTATATCCCTAATTAACTGCACCCCTTGAGCCTAGGTAAATCATTTCCCCCTAGATGGACCACCAATATATCAGGCCTGCCATCTCTGGCATGCAATGTGAGCCCAGGGATGAGTTGGTGCCAGTTCATTCTGCTCCGACCCAGCTAGTTAATCACCGCCCTGTCTGATAACCCCAACTGGGTTCTCAGACCAGTGTACCTTGCCGCCTTGGCGGACCATTGAACCAGGCTATGCCCCATGAGCCAAATGATTGGTCTCTGGCCCAGGGCAGCATCTGTTAAGGAAACACATGAAATGATTACTGTGTGCCATCTACAGGATCCTGACACATGTATGTACAGTAAGCCCTTGACCACCAGTGACCGATTGCCTGTATGTCCATACCAGCCATACCCATCTGGGCTGCAAAGGTAGATGCCCTAATTCTAAATGAATGAGACCCGTATTCCCTGTATGGCAATTTGAGCCTAGCCAATGCCGCCCGAAAGGCTGTTACAAACTAATACCTCATAACTGGTGACCCATTGTGGTGGCAAAAGAATGGGCCCCTGACCCTAGGCCAGATTCCCCTGTATGCTTGCACCACTATGACTGGGCATAGCCTGGCATCACCCATTCTAGACAACGGCTGGACACCGTGGATACTGTATCCAATTCAATTCCTAAGTATGTAAGAGCCGTATTCGGCCCCTCTGTCTTTTCAGCAGCCATAGGAATGCCCAGGTACCCCGCCACCCATTGAAAAGCTTCCACTAAATCAAAGCATTCACTCATCCCGGCCCACCCGGTGAAGAGGAAGTCATCCAAGTATTTCATAATGCCTCCTCCCTCCGTTGAGCACTGTACCACCCATTCCACCAGGGAGCTGAAACGCTCAAAAGCCGAGCAAGAAATAGAGCATCCCATGGGCATAGCTTTGTCATAATAAAACTTGCCCTGAAAGTGGAAGTCCAAAAGCAGGAAGCTGTCTGGGTGCACTGGCAAAAGGCAAATGCTGATTTGACATCGTACTTTGCCAGCAATGCCCCACTGCCAAATTGCCTGAGTAATGCGACCGCCATATCAAAGGATGTATAATGTGCAGATACCAGGTCCCTTGGTATCCCATCGTTGACCGAATGGCCCCATGGGTAAGAAAGATGGTGAATTAAGTAAAATTGGCCAAGGGCCTTTTTTGGCACCACATCCAACAGAGAAAATACCATCTCGGGCAATTGGGGGGGGGGAGCAAATGGACCAGCTACCCTCCCTTCCGCCACCTCTTTTCCGATCTTTTCTGCCACCACCTCCGCCACACCTTCAACCAACCTCAAGTTGGGAGCAATCCTACCATGTTGCATGTCCACCACTGGTATTCTAAACCTTTCTTTAAACCCAGTCACTACATAATGAACTTCCTGCCTGTTAGGATGCACGAGCAGGGCAGTCACCAATCTACCTACCTTAACTGGCATTTGGGCTTTTCCCAGAAGCCCCTGTGCTACCACCCCCTTGGGTACCCTTTCCGCCCCCGGTAGCTCCCACCTTTGCCTTACTCCATGGCTTTGCCCAGGAACAGGCAGCTGCAGCGTAAAACCCCCCACAAGTGGGGCAGGTATGCCAAAATCTGTGAGCTGGGCGGGTACATTTATCCAAACGGGCAAACTCCCAGCACCGTCCAACACTTCCCAATGTGGTCTGCCTTCCCCAGGCCTTAGCTGGGTTATTTATCAGGGCCACACCACACTTTGACTAAGAAGTGATGACTATCCGCCCGCGGTGCTCCGGTAGCATCACTCATGCAGTTCAACCAAAGGTCATGTGCATGAATGTCCCACCGGAGCCCCAGTGTGAAGGAAGCCTGGTGCCTGAATGCCTCATCACATCTCAGCCAGGCACCAGGGGGCACGGTCTCATAGGACCTGCAAATTATTTCCCTGTAGGATCGCCCCTCTCTCGAGAAGCATTTCAAGCTGCACCCCATGGTAGATTGCATATGCTGCCATCCAATTGGACCAGTTTCTATCCACCGTAGGTCGCTTATACTTTTCTTTCTCCTCCTTCTCGTCATCTTCACCCAGATCCATTATTGGATTGCTAAACAGGAGGGCGAAAAGGTCCACATACTCTCCCCACCAGATTTTCTCCCTCATGGCCGGCAACAGGTGTTCCCCCATGGGTGCAGATAAATTCACATACAAGCCCCCAACTGGCATGGTGTGGTGCAATCTCTTGCTGCCCTAGCTGTCCAGGAGGGCCTGGGGCCCACACCTGCAACACATGCTGGGACTGGGACTGGCCCACCATTGCGCCCCCACTCCCCATACACGTACCAGCCTGTCTGGGGGCCTGTGCAGTACCTGCACCTGAGACCAAAGGAACGGCCACTTGAACCCATCCCCCATTCCACCACAAGTACTGTGGTGCCTTCTTAGGGGGAGGAGGCTTGGGCCCACCCCTGTGTATTCCTGGAAGGGCAACGGCTCTAATACCATCAAATCCCACATCCGGATAGCCCGGTCCATCATACATCACTGGGTTGCAAAGTGGGACAGGGGCAACAGTCCCACCCCCCCACACACACCCTGTCTGGTCCCATGCACTACCAGCATCCATCCTCCCTCTAGGTTCATACCTGACTCCGCCCCAAGGGGGTGGGGGTGCTCCCCTGGGGTCTCTGACTGCCAACGTCCATTCCAATGCCTCGATTCTTGCCAGGATGTCAGGGTCCTCCGGTTATGTTTCATTGGGTCCCTCAGCCCTAGCTTGCCTGTAATCACACTGATAAGTGTGTTCAACCCCATCCTGAGCATCCCCATACTCAACACAATCCTATTCCCCTGTCTGTCCAAGTTCCCCAACAAGCTGAGCAGTAGGCATCTGGGAAGACCCTCCAGAGGCCCAGCTCGATCCCCTTCTTCTTCCCCCAGGTCATTGCCCGGTGGAAGCCCCATCCACAAATTGAGCGGGCGCATATCTTTTGCCACCCCACCTATGGGGTACCACCATTGCCTGCTTGGGGGCCCAAGATGCTGGCTCCCCCTGGCCATCACCACCTTCAGAGGCAGGTGAGAATGCCCCAGCCAGAGCCCCCACCACCAGGGGTGGGGGCACGGTTCCAGCACCTACTGCCCCCCTATTCCGGGGCTCTGCTCCAGGTCTGCCAGGCTGGTGCCACCCCCCACTGATTTCGGGACCCTCCGCAGGGGGAGACCCAGCTTCGGCTCCTTGCCCCTCCCCCTGCAACAATGCCTCACATGCTGCCAGCCGCTCCAACGTGGTGCCAGTCCCAGGGAGAGGAGCTATGTCAGCTGGTCCCCTTCCCTTCTTGCCCAATGGCCCTGTCGGCCCCAGGTCTTAGGGCTCAATCTCCCACCCACTTCCCCACCTTCCTTGATGTTGATGCCAGCTGGGCCTCACTCCCAGCCTTCATCTTTGGCGCCACTCTGGGGGCACGCCAATGCTCTCCGCCTCAACACGCTAACCAGGTAACAAGGGCTGGGTGGCTAAGCAGCCTCACGAAAGACCCTGATGCTCCATTCCCTGCTCCTCACTGGAATGAGCAGGGAATGTGACTCAGCGCTGGTCACTCTGACGTGACCAGCCAGGCCCAATCAGGGGCCTCCTTTTTCATGCCTCCTCCAGCGAGGTTTTCTAAGGGTAACACTCACCGACAGTTTCCCACTGCCCATGCTCTGGGAGCTGCAAGCATGCAACAGTCCTTCTCTGCAGTGCCCTGTCCCCTTTCTCAGAAGTGGAGGCGCAACATCGGACCCACCGCCAGGAGATGGCAGAAGGCAATTGTGGGGATACAGCTATGGAATATCTGCAAGTATATTTCACAGTCGTGAACTCCTCTTGAGCAACATATTCATTTGTCCATGGCAGCAACATCCCCACAAACAGCTGTTCAGCAGTAGCTAGTGTTAATGAGGTGTCAATTATGCAGTTTTCCAGTAGTTCAGGAAATTGCATTAGTTCTTGAGGAAAAGGCCTTTGGTGAAAGATAAGTTGAACTGTCCTACTTTATTACTTGCAGCTTAACAAACACACATGAATGCATACAATCAAATCTTCTAGAGCAGTTGTTTCCACACTTCTTGCTTAATTTATTTTTATTTTATTTATTTTCCAAATTTCTACCCCGCCCCTTCCTGCAATGCAGCTCGGGGCGGCTTCCAGCAATCAACAATAAAAACAGTAAAATTCATTTTAAAATATTAAATATAAAATATACCATATAAAATATATACCATATAAAACAGGACTAGAAAAATAATAAATAAATGGGTGGGGGACTAAAATCATCCCTCCCCACCCTCCCTCCCAAAGGCCTGGGCAAACAGCCAGGTCTTACAGTTCCGCCGAAATGTTAAAAGGCTTGGGGCCAGGCGAGCTTCCTCCGGAAGGGAGTTCCACAGCTGCGGTCCTACCACCGAGAATGCTCGCTCCATCGTGGCCCCCCGCTTGACATGGGGGACCTCCAGGAGGGCACCCCCGGCCGACCGCAGGAGCCGCTCTGGGGCGAGAAGGGTGAGGCGGTCCCTAAGGTATGAGGGGCCAAGACCGTATAGGGCTTTATAGATCATCACTAGGACCTTGAACTTGGCCCGGCACACTATCGGCAACCAATGCAGAGCTCGGAGCACCAGTGTAATGTGCTCCCGGCGACCCGTCCCCGTCAGAAGACGAGCCGCCGCATTCTGCACCAGCTGCAGCCTCCGAGCCAAGAACAGGGAAGCCCCACATAGAGCGCGTTGCAGTAGTCGAGCCTCGAGGTGAGAAAGGCATGGATGAGGGAGGCCAGGTCTGGGCCAGAGACATACGGACGCAGCCTACGTACAAGATAAAGCTGGCGGTAGGCAGCCTTAGCGACTGCCTCCACCTGCCTCTCCAGACGCAGGTCTGCATCCAATATGACCCCCAGACTCTGGACCTGCTGAGCTACAGGAGGGCAAACCCCCCCAACTAGGGGGGGCACCACCCCCTTCGCCCTCCCCACCACCATCACCTCCATCTTATCTGGGTTGAGCTTCAGTCTGTTTAGCCGCATCCAATCCGCCACGGCCTCCAAACATTGGGATAGCAACGAGATAACAGGGTCTGGGTCAGTAGAAAAGGAGAGGTACAGCTGAGTATCGTCAGCATACTGGTGACATCGCACCCCGAACCCTCTCACGACCTCCCCCAAGGGCTGCATATAGATATTAAACAACAACTGAGACAAGATCGATCCCTGCGGAACACCACACAGTAAAGCACGGGGGCACGATGTTTCCTCCCCCAGCACCACCCGTTGGCTCCTCCCCGAGAGGAATGAGCGGAACCATTCAAGAACAGTCCCGCCCAGACCCCCCAGGTCATGCAGCCGTCTCAGCAGCAGCCCATGGTCCACGGTGTCAAAAGCGGCTGAGAGATCTAGCAGGATGAGAAATGTCGAACATCCTGCGTCCATCTCCCGGCGAAGCTCATCTACCAAGGCCACCAATGCCGTCTCGGTGCCATAGCCGGCGCGGAACCCAGATTGAAAAGGTTCAAGGAGCCCAATGTTATCCAGATGAACCTGGAGCTGGAGCGCCACTGCCCGCTCAATAACCTTCCCTAAAAAGGGAAGGTTAGAGACAGGTCGGTAGCTGGCGAGCGCGTCTACGTCCAACGATGATTTCTTCAGCAGGGGGCGCACCACAGCCTCTTTAAGGCAAGGCAGCAACCTCCCCTGCCGAAAGGACGCATTCACTACCCTCGCCAGCACCGTCCCCAACGTCTCCCTGGAAGCTTTTATTAACCAGGATGGGCACGGATCCAGTTGACAACCCGTGGCCCTCACAGACCCCAGGACCTCCACCACATCGGCCGGCGTCACTTCCCGAAACTCTCCCCACAAAGATGGGCCAGACGGACCCTCCGCCCCCCCGCGCTCTTCCCCTACTGCCATCAACCCAGCGTCAAAGTCGGTCTGAATCCGAGCAATCTTGTCTGCGAAGTAGGTGACAAACTCCTCACAGCGGGCCCGGGACAAGTCCCCATCCAGGCAGAGGGAGGCCGGACTAACCAGCCCCCGCACCCCCTGCTTGTGTGACCTTATTTTGACAATTAAGTGTAATACCATGACGCCAGACAATAACGAAGACATGCAAAGAATATCAATATCATCTGACCTGAAGACAGATGATCCCACCTGGGATCCATTTCTGACCAGTAGCTTAGGATCTCCCTCCTAGAGTCTCTTTTCAGCTATTTTTTGAGGTCACAACCTACCCCAATTTCTCAGTGTCTCCTCTTTTCTAAGAATATTACTCATTATAATCTCAAAGTTGTACACACATTTGGTGACCGTGCGATTACGCTTGAAAATTACTTCAGTCAGAAATAATAATATAGATTACTTGCAATAAAGGAATTAATCCAAGAGTACTTAAATTTCCTAGATGAATAAGTTTTGTGTTCCAATTCTGAATCCGTTACACATTACATATAACACTTGACTTTTGACACTCTGGAAAAACATGAGCAGTCTTCCAATAGATTCCACAACCATGGTGAAAATATAAGAATTCAGTGTGATTTGCCATCATAGATTACTCTGAAGCACTAAGTGAACTGGAAAACGTGGTCAGTCTAAGTACTACATAGCATAGTATGTTGTAATATACATATATACTATATATAGTATATTTCTAGATAAGTATGTACATGAATATGCATACATAGCTATTAATTAGTAAGATGCATGCAATTTGTTCACTCATAATACCAGATGTTTTACCATATATCTAGAGACCCATTTTATTGCGAGCACGCCCTGCTTGTCTAAAAGGGGCCTGAGTGGCACTTCCACGGAGCACCTACTCAGGTGGAGTGTGTGGGGAGGGATATTAAGAGGCAACTCCCAGCGTGGCTACCCTGGCCAAGCAGCCCCCCTGCCATAGACAATGGGGGAGGAGAAAATGCATTAGGCTGGCCTTTGCAATTTACATGTTGCAGGTAAGAGCAATGGGGAACCTGAGCTCCCCAGTGCTCCCAGGTAGAGCTGAAGTGGCAAGCCACTGTGGTAGCTTTTCCCAATGGAAAAAGCTCTTCCTCAATGAGCGTCACGGTGTGATACAGACATTCATTCTGCTACTTTCATTCCGCTACTTCCACCATTCCTCTACTTGCATTCTGCTACTTCCACCAGCTGCGAACATAGCAGAACAATGTTTGTTCCCCCAGTTTCAATCGTCACAATTTCCATCAGCACTGTGAAGTACTGGAACAATGTTTTTTCCAACAGTTTCTGAATTAGCAGAATGCTGACAGAATTTGCGGAATGCTGGTGGAAAAGCTGCGGAAAGTCGCAGGCAATTCCAAAATGATGGAATGAAATAGAGTAGGGGCCACTTCAGCCCTACTCCCAGCCAGTGTACATTGGGAGAGGCAAGGAAACATTCATGAGGTTGAGAAAATGCAGGTGCACATGCTTAACGCGGTTACGGGGAAGAGATTCTGAGGAAGGGAGGGGTGAAGATGCAATTTCACTCATGACAAGCCTATTGACTCATGATCAGGGAAAGCCTGGCAGCAGAGGTAGAGACAATTTGAAAGGCTATGTCCCCCACCCACAATGTCTATGAATGGCGGAGTGGTCTGCTGGCGTGGCTGGCCACCCCAGTTCACATGAGCAGGAACTGCATGGCCACCTGTTCCCATGGACCTGTTTGGCTTGCCCACACAGAGTACTCTTGATTTCTTTGCAGTGCACCGTCAGTGGCCGTGAGCAGGTGCTGCATGGCTTATGGGAGCGTGCATCCCCCTACTCCACCTTCAGATGGGCAGTGACTCCTGGTGGCCATGTGGGGTAGCATCTCGTTTTAAAACTCCCAAAGAGTGAAGGCCAAAATGGGATGCAGTACTTTCACAGCTGAAGCTTGACGAGTGTTGAAAGGGAAGAGGAACAATTATTCAACTTAAGTTACAAGCATAAAACTGTTTATTTGATGTTATCTTATATATCATTAATGTTGACAGCACCTTAACACATTAATAAGAATTGACAAAGGGCAAGGTAACCAATCCAATGTAAACAACAGAAATCTTTAGAAAGTACAAACAATGTTTGCGCACTAAATTAATGATATGATGGTATTTGTGTTTCCAAAGAAACACAGTTGGCAAACATTTTCTTGCCAAAAATTGTTTGAATGCCTTAGCAGCTGATAGGTCACATGACCTACTTCCTTGGCACAGAATACTTCTGTAGAATGTTATGAAGGGAGAGATTATATATCAACCTCAATTCATGGTCCTAAATCATAATTTGTTCAAATTGACTCTTTAAAGTATATTCCAGTGATACAGTCAACTAGAAGGGGAAGCTAAATAGTTAGGGGGGAGATTAGTCCTTAGTTGGGGAGAGAGACATCTTGAGAGAAGTTTGGTGCCTCAGTTCATCTTGGTGGCTGGGAAACCTCTATCATCCATCCCCCTGACATTAGTTTTGAAATCAGTTTCTGGAGATGATAATATTTTGCAATTAATATTTTACTGATAATGTTTTAATGCATATTGGAACTGAAAATTCTTGTAGTTTGGGGTAACAGTAAAGATGTACCCCCATTCCCTTTATCACCCACCACCCAAAGGACTATGGGAAGCTTCTCAAAGAGGGTTTGAATTGGGGCTGCGCTTTCAGGTTTCAATAAAACTAAAAAAAAAAGAAAAAAAGAAATCGGTTTCCAAATTCCAAATTTCCAAATTTGAAAACACAAAATACTAGGTCTATGTATTCTGGTTTTGAGTGAATCCAACATTTTCTGAAAAATGTAATATCAAGGGTCCTGAACTGGACCCCCAAAACTTCAGCTTGGAGCTGGATTGCTCTCTGACTGTCAGCTTAGCCTACAACAAGCCATCCCATCCTGCAGGGACTGCCTCTGTCTCAGAACTGTAGTCTCCATCACTGAAGCTGGGCCCACATCATCCAGGGAGAAATGGTAAGTCCTTGGCAGTCTAATGCCCCCCTGCCCAAGCCAGTGACCCCTCCCATAAACCACTCCCCCCCCCCGAGCTAACCCCGTACCATATCCCCACCTATGGATCACACTTTCCAAAAGTCAATGACCCCCCCTCTGACCTGGAAACCACTCCCACCCAAGCCAGAACCATGCCTCATTCCCCATCCCCAAGCCAGCGACCCACTCCCTGAACCAGCACCATGTCCCATTCCTCCGCTCCAAGTCAGCAACTTCCCCTGAGCCTAGTCCCAAGCCCCATTCCTCCCCCTAAACCAGACCCATGCTCCATCCCAGTTAGAAAACTTCCTTCATGAGCCAGACCCACGTTCCATTCTCCCTTGCCAGCTGTGTGCCATGTTCCTTCAAGCCAATCATTACCCTGAGCCAGACCTACAGCGTGTTCCTCCTTCCCCAAGTTAACAACCTCCCCACCAAGCTACCTGTATTCGCCACCCTCCCACAAACCAATGCTATCATTTTTATATTGGTAGCAGACTTATTTAATTTATTTATGTTGGGTTTCTTCTATCCCACTCGCTCCTGCTCACAGAGCAGCTCACGGCGGTTTACACAAAAGTAATCTCCATAAAATCACAGTTCAAATATACAATGTACATCTTTAAATTCAATTAAAATATGCTAAAAGGACAGAAACAAAACCACTCCCCTAACCCACCCCAGACTACCCATCTCCCTCTCCAAAGACCTGCAGAACAGCCAGATCTTACACTGTCTTCAGAAAGAGAAGAGGTCGGGGCCAGGTGGGTCTCTGTCAGGAGGAAATTCTACAGACTAGGAGCAGTCACCAAGAATGCCCTCCCCATTTTCACCACCCAGGAAACCCACCGGACTTTGAGTCAGGCGTCCCCGGCTGACCGCAGAGGCCCCGACACGACCCGGGGCCTGAGGCGCTCCCGCAGGTCCACAGCAGTTTTGACTGCATTTTGCTTTTCTTATTGGCCTGTCAAACTGGCAGAGCCTCACTGAACTTCTGTGCCAAAAACCCCCATAGCCAGCGACCTGTGATCACTGCATTTTTCACTTTGGCAACGATGAGGAAAATGCAGTGAACGCAGGTAAAGATGCAAATAATATAAATAAAAATGTGAATGCTAAAAACACAAACAGATACAAATACAATTACTTGGCCACATGTACAACTCCAGTTTGGATAGATTAGGAGACTTATAGGGGCTTTCAGTTGATGAGATAAGATTGCCGATTTACCCGGCAAGTATGTCTCTTTGTATACACTTGAAAGTGCAGTGTCTATGCCACTCTTTCAGACATATTCCTATCATGACACAGCTTCCTTTCAGTGGGCATGAACTGATAATTAGAGAAGCAAGGAACTGCAATTGCAGTTGACACTGACACCATGATTCCCAAATTTCTTTGGCCACATGCTTCCATTTTGGATCTAAAATAGAACTTTGTGACCCCTGACAGCAACAAAGACATACAGAGAATATAAATATCAATCAAGATCACTACCCTGTCCTCAGAGGGCATTATCACCCTTGGGGACCCAACATACAGTTTGGGGACATCTACTAAAATGGAACACACTCTCCCTCTTTATGCACTAGCAGAGGGCCCATCATTCTCTCACAATGAGGGCATAATGTTACTGAATGGAATAAATGGCAGATAAAAGATTAGACGACTAGTAAATAGGAGTAGAATCTTAAGGCCAAATCTATCTGTGGAGGAGGAGGAAAAAGTGATATAGCTTTCTATGTGAAACAAACAGAATTTATTCTACCCCAGCATGCCATGTAAAGGAACTGCTAACAGTTGCACAATTACCCTTTTTTAATTACTTGCATGCAACTGGTACATAAAATGGCAGACAAGCAGAACTTGTTTTGGCTCACTGAAATGGCTTCTGCTTAGTTCAAATTATGTGTAAAATCAGCAGGGAAAGAAATATAAGAAAAAGGATTATTTGTCATGATCAACTAATAAACAGGCTTGAAAGTTTTGCTGAATGTTTTCTTAGAATGGTCTTGCCCTTAACAAAAGCTTTTGATTACACAATCCACTCTACAGAGATATTCTGCATTACTGGACAAAAGAAGGTTGCAAGCAGCTGCAATATTGTTTTCTGTTCTTAGAACTATAGTCACTATTTTCTCCGGTACTACCCATTCTTGACCAAAAATAGAGGAAAACGGCAACACCCTGTTAGTTTTGAGTTCTATGAGATTAGAATTGTCATTGGTATAGCTGTTCAGCACAGTTTGTTTGGTATCGGTTGTGAAACTGGAACAAAAGTTGCATGATCTTTGCTACACAGTGAAACTACGATGCAGGAAATAGGTGTTGACTTTTAGATACCACATAACCTTGTTTTCCGAGATAAGAATCATACTCTAATTTCATCAAAGGGAGCTGTAATCACTCAACACGCATCTTTAAATCAGGGCATTTACTTATGTTGTATGTACTTTAAAAAGCTAAAATTCTGATATATATTATTATATATAATATAAATATTTTCTATAACTAACATTTATAATATAATATTAAAATATATTTTTTTATAAAAGTTCTAAATATTTTTATATATATTATATAAAATTAATTTTATATAATATGAATATAATTTCTAATATATTATACTGATAGCATCTGCAAAGTCATGTCCGACAGAGTTTTTCCAAGTGATGAATGGTTTGGTCAGTCCAACCTGTTTCCACCTGGACCCAGAACTTTCCTGGGCCTGCTGTGACATGTTTATGGCATACTTTGCGGACAAAATCTCTTGCACTGAACAAGACTTTGGCGCTGCTCTTTAAGATGCAATGGAAGAGCCAGAGGTAAGAAATACCCCATCTGGTCAATGTTTATGGGATCAATTTCAATTGGTGATGCCTGCTGAGGTGATGGATATGCTTGGATCTGTGTGAGCCACAATTTGTGAACTAGGCCTTTGCCCATCCTGACTGGTCAAGGCCAGCAGGGAGACGGAGGGGCCATTGCTGTCTGAGGTGATGAACACTTCCTTGGAGGAGGTAAGGTTGCCAGAGTCCCTTAAGGGGGCTGCGGTCCAGGTCCTCCTCAAGACGCCATCTTTGGACATCGATTCCCCGGTGAGCTATAAAACTGTTTCTAACCTTCCTTTTTTTGGGAAGTTTATTTAACGGGTGGTAGATAATCAGCTACAGGTACATGTGGACTGTATCAGTTTTCAAGATCCTTCAGAGTCTGGTTTTCAGCCTGGTTATGGCACTGAAACTGTGCTTATGGCCTTGGTCAATGACCTCTAAGTGGAACTTGATAAGGATCATTCGACCCTGCTGCTTCTGCTTGATCTCTTGGCAGCATTCAACAGAGTGAACCATCAAATGCTTTCTGGTGACTCGCCTGTGGGATGTGGCTGGGGTGGATGAAATGGTTTTGCGATGGTTCCAGTCCTTCCAAGCAGGTAGATCTCAGCAGGTGGTTATGGGAGATTGTACATCTTCTCCCAGGGATCTTGCATGTGGGTCCCGCAGGGTTCCATTCTGTCCCCCCTTCTTGCTCAATAACTATATGCAGCCACTGAGAGAGGTTGTACATAGATGGGAAGTTCACTGTCATCACTATGTTGATGACATGTAATTATACCTGTCTTTTTCATCTGACCCAGGTACTGCAGTCTCGGTGCTTTCTTGGTGCTTGACGGCTGTAGTGGACTAGTTGAGTCAATTGAAACTGAATCCCAACAAGATGGAGGTGATGCTCATTGGCGAGTCAGGGGTCCTGGATGAGGGGGTATTACCTGTTATTGACAGGGTTCTCCCCATGTTGTCATCTCAGGTTAGGAGCCTGGGAGTGCTCTGATCTTCAGCTGCACCTGGATCTCCACTGATCCAGTGGAGTCAGCTGTGGCCAGGAGTGTGTTCTGCCAGTTACATCTGGTGAGGTAGCTCCACCCTTATGTCTCGGACTCTGACCTGGCCACTGTCATCCATGCATTTGTCACCTCAAGGTTATACTATTGTAATGTGCTCTCTGCGAGACTGCCCATGGTGATGGTTCAAAAGCTGCAGCTAGTGCAGAATGCTGCGGCCTGTCTGCTTACTGGGATGGGTCATCGGAAACACATTATGCTGGTGCTCCTGGCACTGCACTAGCTGCCTATAGTCTTCCAGCCCTGATTCAAAGTGCTGGTGTTGACCTATAAAGTCTTAAACGGTTTGGGCCCTACCTTTTTTGAGGAACCGTCTCGCTTCCTGAGCGCCTGGCCAGATCCTGCAGTTATCGGGGGCTGCCCACCTGGAGGATCCCCACAATGGGTATTTTCAGACATTACGGGTGGACGGTTCACCACAGCGAACCCCCAGGGGGGGTGAATAGCAGAACCGCGGCCCGGGGTGGAAAAACGACCCAAACAGACGTGACGGGACCGGGACCACGGCCGGGAACCGGGCCGAACCATCGCGGACAGGGGCAGCACAACAGACGTGCAGCCGAACCCCCGCCAGGCGCAAAACTCCCACAAGGCACCGGGCAG
Organism: Sphenodon punctatus; assembly: GCA_003113815.1. Lineage (NCBI taxonomy): Eukaryota > Metazoa > Chordata > Lepidosauria > Sphenodontia > Sphenodontidae > Sphenodon > Sphenodon punctatus. The sequence goes on along the minus strand of QEPC01006668.1, from coordinate 214,112 downwards.
GGGCGGGACACAGACATGGCCGCCTGAGGGCAAACGAAGCCAAAAGGCACACAAGGGAACGCCCACACAACAGAAATGGAAAGGGAGGGGGGAAGAGGGAGAACAGGCTGACAGGCGACACACACAGCACACGCACACATGCACGCACACACAGCGGACCCGCAGCGGGACACACTGCACGACCTCACCCACACACACACACACACACACACACAAACAAGGGGAAGGTCGGGAAGGGGGGGCAGGGGCACCCGGAACACAGCATGAGGAACAACGGGAGGGACGAGGGGGGCACCGCCAAGGGGCAAGGCACAGGCAGCAGCAACCCTCACCCCCACAGCACCCCAGCCAACAGAGGCACCCCCACAGCAACAGAGGCAGTCTCAGAGGGGGGGGCCGGGACCCCCGTAACAAGGCACGATTGTGCCCCCAATGCACTGCGACCCCGGCGGAGAGGG
>QEPC01006668.1:115793-167189 GCA_003113815.1 Sphenodon punctatus | reverse complement strand
CCTGCACGCACACACAACCGGTGAGAATGTTTAGAGCCACCTCAAAGAACTTTGTTTAGAGAGGTAGAAACCTTCAGAAGATTTCTGCCTCTGTAAACAAGGTTCTTCGAGATGGCTCCAAACATTCACCATGATGCCGACACGACCAATTTTTTTTTTTTTTTTTTTTTTTTTTTAAGGCAAGCCTCTGCCAGCGGGTCCTGGGAGGCCAGGAGAGACATTGGCCTTGCCTCCCTAAGGGGCCCAGCACCCCTGATTACAGGGCAGACTGGCTGATAAGGCTTTTGGAACTAGAAGGGTCCTCAATTTCAGTGAAAAAAATGTGATCTTCAAAATGTTTGCTATATCCCTTGAGCAGCTACAGCTCTTGAATCGGAACACTTCTTCCCCCCTCCCTGGAGGGCAGTAGACTAAGTACTACATATTGCGAAGGGGCATTTTATTTGCCTTCAAAAGGGAGATTCATTCCACTGCTGGGTAGACATTATGTAATACAATCAATACAAACACAACTGTTGCTCTTTACAAGAGTCTACAAATTCTGTCCAGCTCCTACCTCAGGTATCTCTGTCTCCTTCATGGGAGGGCTCATATTTCAAGTCAGCTCAACTTATTTCCCTTCTGACTTCCTTGGTCTGATTGTAAGGGGGAGTCCCTAGTAAATTCCAGATTTCCAGTTTCCTGGCTAACAATCATCCATCACTATTGACATATTGTAATGCCTTATATGCCCCCATGGAATTATCTTCCTGGCTGGGTTTGGCAGATTGACATCCTCTGTGCCCATCTGCCTGGCTTGCCCATAGCAGTATCAGCTGCAACCCTCACCGGGGAGTTGATTTATTCACATTATATTTACTGATTTCTCTAAAAATTGGACACCAGTTTTGCACCAGCACATTTTCCAAATATGTTCTTCTTTAAGAAATTTAATTCTAAATTCTGAGTTCCTAGTACTTAATCTTTAGTAGCACTGGGATGAAAGCAAATGTTCCCTTTCCTCATCAGGAAATACCTACATTTTGGAAGCACTTGGGATCATTATTCTATATTTTCCCACTGGTCAGAGATTCCATACTTCCACCATTGCAAAATCACCACTGGTCATTTTCTATCACTTTCCGAGACTATCTAGGAATTTTCAGGACTGTCTTTTTGCATCAGTTTTGAGCACTTTGCGTTCTTTAGCCACTATATGATGCATAAACTGCTAAACATTGTTGGTAGCAGCTCAGTTCATATTGTGTTCAACCAGAAAAAAATAGTGAAAAACCTGTTGCATTTCCACATCATGTGAATGGAGGTGAATTGCCTGTTTCCGATGGAAACAGTATTTGCTACAATTTGTCATTTCAGGTCTAATTTAGTTTTTGTTCCTTTCTTCTTATTCTTCTCTTCATCCTTGTTTTTGAAGAAATAACACAACTGCAACTGAGGACATGCAGTGTGTGGAGAAACTAGGAGTGTGCGAACACCGAGCCATTTGGTGTTCCGCCCATTCGGGGTTCAGCCAAACCCGAAACCGTTTGGTTCGGTCCATTCGGACTGATGTGGTTCGGGGGGGCCAAACCCATTTGGGTGGGGGGGACCTGGGTTTCCCTCCCCCCTCCAGGCTGCACAGGTGGAAGGGGCTCTGGGGAGTACCTCCCCCCCACCCTGCCCATCCCTTTTTAAAGGGATCACCCGTGGCCCTGCCTGGTGGTGCCGGGGCTCCGGCCCCGGGTCCGGCGGCGGGCAGGTCCTTCAGCGGGCCCAGCAGGGGAAGTGCTCCGGAGTGCTTCATCCTGCTACTAGGCCTTCTGGGTCAAACTGGAAGGCCTAGTAGTGGCCTGAAGCATTCCGGAGCGCCACCACTGCCAGACCCGGGGCCAGAACCTGACCTACCTGGGGGTGCCAGTGCTCTGGACCTGGTTTTGCTGGTGGCCACGAGAGTGGTCACGGGTCTGGCAGGGGCAGTGCTCTGTAGCGCTACAGGATGCTACTAGGCCTTCCGGTTTGACCCAGAAGGCCTAGTAGTGGCCTGAAGTGCTACAGAGCGCCACCACCAGTGGACCCACTGATGGACCCACCTGCCGATGGACCCAGGGCCAGAGTCCGGTGGGGCTGCGGGTGATCCTGGGGGGTGTGTTAAAGGGGGGAGGGAAAACTGGGTCCCCCCAAACAGAATTCTGAACCCAAACTCAGTTTGGTCATGGGTCAGTTCAGATTCGGGGTGTTCGCAAACGGGCAGAACACCTCGAGTTTGGGGCAAACCCCGAACTTCCAAACCACGTTTGCACATCCGTAGGAGAAACTGAGCCCTCAAATGCAGACAGTTCTCCCTCATTAATATGGTATATAATCTGGGCCAAAAATTCTGAAGTGTCCACACTTGGAGGGTCTGAATTCTTAGGCTTATACTGTACACTGTAGCCATTAACATTTGAACATATCATTGTTGTATCTTTTGCTTTCATCATTATCAGCACCTTCCTTCGGGGCCAAAGGTTGAGATCATGAAGCTCAACCACTGAGGATATAGTTGATAGGCATCTTAAGTTAATTTCTTCCACAGTGCATCCTTGTCTTTTCCCCCACCAATCACGACACAAGTGTTAATTAAGGCATTGGCCTGTAAAGTGGGTCATTCGCTTCATGCAATAATAAAAAGATACTAATTGGGTTTTTTTCCTAACAGCAACAGATAATTCCTTAAAATAAATATATACTCCCTGAATTCATGTGACTCACTTGATACTTCTGGGAAGCAGGTCATCACTGTTGACCTCTTTTCTTTAGTTCTCCGAATTAAATTTTCCATAATGGCCAAGGCTAAGAGCAATCAAGTCTAAACTTTTTTGCATAGAGAAAATAAAGTCTGGACCTGTCAGAAATGGAAGATTGCCTTTAGAACAATTTTATATTAAGGTCAGAGTAATCTAAAGAACATCAAAGAAATGTGATAGGGATATTGCATTCAAATTCAAATAAGGCAAACATTTGTTCTGCAGTTTTGATGTTCCATTAAAAGAGACCCTTAGTCTGGATACAACTTTAAAACTGTTTTTACTGATGAACATTTGGCCATTGGGCAAGCAGTGAACTCAGACTCTTGAATGAGTGGTTTCCAACATGTGGAAGTGGGCAAATAAGAAATTCAGCAACACCGAAAGCGTTAACTCGCATCTCTAAGCAGTTGCTAAATACACGAGACAGCTACAGTCAGATGAAGTAGGAAGTATTTCATTTCAACTTGATTGTCAAAGTGTCCAAAAGCACTCCAAGGTTCACAGCTTTGTAGTGTCTTTGGAGACTGCACTGTGCCTGGAACACCATATAACAGAGATGGCCAGGACCACTTTTCACCAACTCCATCTGGTGAAGAGGCTGTGGCCTTTTCTATCCAATTCAGATCTGGCCACTATCATCCATTCTTTCATCACTATGAGGCTGGATTACTGCAGAGCACTTTATGTGGGGCTACACATGACGACAGTTTGGAAGCTGCAGCTGGTACAGAATGCAACGGCTCGGCTCCTTTTGGGGACAAGTTGTTGGGAGCACATTACACTAATGCTTCAAAATCTGCACTTGCTACCTATAGCTTTCCGGGCAAAATTCAAGGTGCTGTTTTTGACCTTTAAAGCCCTAAATGATCTGGTCCCCATATATCTGAAATACTGCCTATCCTACAATGTCCCATTGCAGCCTTTAGGGGCGGCTGGGAGAGCCCTCTTGTAGCTTTCAGCTGTCACCTTTGTCTGTGTGATGGGGATGCACAGGAGGGCATTCTCAGTTGCTGCCCTGGTTTTGTGGAACTCCTTTCCCTGGGTGGTTCACTTGAGTCCGAGCCTAACATCTTCCAGAGGTGGTGTAAAATGGCTTTTATTTGAAAAAGCATTTGGCCGGTGGAGATAGGGGTTGCTTGGATTTTGGGGGAAGGCTGTGGTGTTTTGAGGTGAGGTTGGGAGTTTTTATTCTATGGATTTTATTGTTTTATGTATTGCAAGCCACCCGAACCCTCTGTAGGAAGGGTGGTGGTGTAAATTTGAATAAATAAAATTAAAGAGCAGTGGAGAACAACTGAGCATATTTAAGAGTTGTAATTTTATTTTGCACTCGCTAGTGTGTATCTTTGTGGCGAGATGTTGGGGAAAGGGATTCTAGAAACCCTTGCTTCATAGAATCCAATTATGGGTACTGTGAATTAATGACAGTGAACACATTCATCAATCTATGTGGAAGGATAATCTCACTTCTGGACACCACACATACAATAAATAAATACAATGTAATTGTCTCCACAAGTGCTGGATTCAATAATGGCTGGAGTCCAAGGCCTGTAACCAACCGACAGCAGCTCCACTTCTGCCATGCCAGCCCACTTCACCCCTGGGTTCGCTGGTCCATGTAAAGGGTGCCTGCCAGATGTGCAAGTGGAGCATGCTGTGGCTACTTTAGGGCAGCCTCGGCGGTGGCACTCTAGAACATCCCAGAGTGCAGTGCATGGAGTGGGCCTGCCAAACCTGGGGCAATGGGCAAACCTGGAGCTGTCTGTGTCTGTCTGTTGGGCAGATAGACAGTGTGGCTCCACACCTGACCATCCCTTGCCCCACTTAGTATCATGGAGTTGTGGGCATCTGCCTAGAGCATTAGGCGAGCACCCACAACTCTATGGTGCCTTTGCCTTCCTCGGTATCATGGAGTTGTGGGCATCTGCCTAGAGCATCAGGCTAGCACCCACAACACTATGATGCAGGTGGAGGTGCTGCACAGGAAGACTGCAGCTCAGAGAAACTGCCGGTCCATCTGTTGTGGACCCAGCAAGGCCTGAAAAGAAGTGGCCATGGGGCTGCACCTCCAGAGCAGCACCAGGGGTGGCCAGGCTCCGCATCCACCCAAGAACATCCTAAGAAGTTGGAGGACCCCATTGTTGTAGATGAAAATAAGGATCTGTCACAAACAAATGTCTCATAGCAAGATGTATAATTAATAATTTAAAATAAGAAATCAGTTTCTTGGCTTCTAGAGCATGTGGCAGATGGACAATAAATTATTTGCCACACTATTTAACAGTCCAGTATCAGCTCTGGGACTCGGTTTTTCAGACCTGAGAGGACAGAGCTATGTTGGAGCTGCCAGTGTGAGGGGGTACTTAAGGAAAAAGTGAAGCACAGTTTAGATCCACTTCCCATAGTGGTTATGGATTCTAGTATTCCAGTTATTCAAAGGGCTTTTTGAACTCTTCATGCTCCACAAGCATTCACTGAGGGAAACTCAAAGAGAATGCTAACAGTTCCTGTCTATCATATTGTGAGTCTTCACCGAAATGGCCCAAACAGTCTTCACACTGGTTGTCTCCCCAAAGGCTCTTTATAAAAACACACTGTATTGTGTTCAATACCCTAGTCAAGCCTTTTGTCTTACTCCCAGACCTTCTGGTCTCTGGCCCTTAAAACCTTTGCTAAACATAAGGGACATGGGTATGAGGGTGTCTGGGTTGTGGGTCAGGAGACAAGGCTGTGAATAAGGGGCAAGACAAGTTTGAGTGTAAGGGATGAAGGGGAAGCAAGGATGAGACAAGCCTGGAAAAAGACAAGAAGCAAGACATGACTAGAAAAGCAGGAGATAGGGCAGAACAAGATTAGAGAAACAGGAACAAGATTAGAGAAACAGGAACAAGAGCAGGGCTAGACAAGGAAACAGGAATAGGAACAAGGCTGGAGGAATAGGAGCAGGACAGGAACTGGAAGTTCACTGAACTTTCCGACTGCTACCAAGCAGCCTTTATCTTCTGCCGAGCAACCAATTGGGAAGGTGAAAGGTGTGATATAGATGAGTGCGCCAGCTGGAAAGGTGATGCAGAGAAGCTCCCCTGGGGGAGTGATCAGGCTAGAGGTGCAGTAGTACTACACATGTGGCCACTGTTCCAGGAGCCTTGGGATGCAAGTTTGTAGCTTGGATCCTGACAACTAAGCTCCCAACTCTTCCAAATCGCTAGCCCTCTGTTCTTCCACAATTCAGTGCTTAGACTTCCCTGAGCACCCTTGTCTTTGCAAGCACTTCCACCCGTGCAGCACAGCCTCCCTGGAGATTCTCCTCCTGTGCTCCATGCTCAGCCTTTTAGAGTCACTCCACTCCCAGTTTTCCCTCCTTCATCTGGGAGCCATTAGCTTCATTAAACAGTCTTCCAAACACTCAGACCCTGTAAGGACTTACCTCATTCCCTTAACTGGGACTTGAGACACTCCAGATTGATCTACTATATGGTCCCAGAACTTTTACGTCAGTGGTGATAGTTAGTGAAAGTGACGAGCAAGCGCTATCAGAGATACTTTGGAAAATGGTGACATGGTTGAGGTTGTACATGAAATTGCAAATGAGAATTCAAGAGCCAGAACTGTAGTTTACATTGTGTTCAGAAATGTACAGGATTTTAACTTTATACTTTGCATGTTTTTCATGCACAGAGACCAATGAAAACAAGTAATCTGACCAAGATTATTTACTCAGAATAATTTATATATCTTAGTGCAATGTCGATGGCAAAATCCACATCTATCCATCTATATATCTCCTGGCCCTTGCATGCCTCACAAGGGGACAATTTCCACAAGACTGGAGAGAGGAGGGTGTTTGAGAAGCCAGAGGACTGTTATAGTGTGAAACTGTATACTGCACTTTGGACAAATATGTCCAGAAATATATGCTTTTCTCCAGATTGGGATTGTGCAGGTATTGCTGAGGCAAAGAGGAAGGGCAAAGTATTCTCCTGCCCATAACAACTCTTCCCCACCTGCTGAGAAAGTCCCACAATTTTGAATGTGTTGGGTTTCCTGTCTTCCATAGAGCCTTCTATATAGACTTTTGCTTCTATATAGACAATAGATGTTCCTGCTCCACCCTCAATCCCTCAGTTCATTCCATGTTATGGCAGATAAGACATTATCATTCCACAGTATTGATCTCATGATTCAACTTCAACCACACTTTATTTATTTATTTTCATTATTTATATCCCGCCTCTACTGCCTAGGCAGCTCAAGGTGACTTACAAAAATTTAAATATTTAAAAATATACATAAAATACATAAAAGGGAAGCATAAGAATAAGAAAATAAAAAAATCTCTCCTCCCCACCCATCCTCAGCCACCCTTCATTCACCTCCCTCACCAAATGCCTGGCAGAATAGCTAGGTCTTGCACTGTCACTGAAATGAGGCACAGTCTGGGGCCCACTTTGGGGTCAAATTTCAACCTTGTCTCATCTTCTGAACTTTAGACCTTGATGGGCCCTCAACACTGTCAAGCCCCTTCTCCAGGGTTGGCCCTGAACATATAGTACAATGAAAAAGTTTTAAGTAGTGCCTCAGAGATTCCAGTCTCTTGGTAAAAATGGAAGTGATGCTGAGCTGCCGCATCTCGGGCTGACCTGGGACAAGCAACACAGACTAACACGGTGCACGCCAGACCCGGGCACAACACAAACATGCATGAACCTGTCTGGAAAGATGGCTGCACAACCCGGGGATAAGGAGAATAGGGATTGTGTGGCTGGCCATTCCGCGCCCAAGTTGCACCCAGCATCCCACCCCTTGCCATGACGGGCAGCCATGGCAGCCAGTGATGAGCAGCCATGACAGACCTGGCCTGGGAACAAATGTGCAGCCCTGGGGTCACCTGCTTTAGGATCGATCAGGCAGACCCCAGCCATGACTGTGACCTCAGAGGTTTTCTGAGGTCAGAACCCTGGCTAGTCACCAACATGATCCAGGATATCCCCATCAACATCTACAGGCACCTACATACATGGGTAGGCAGTGTCTGTGCTCAAGCGTGCCACAGCAGGCCAGATCATTCCATTGTCAAGTTTGTTTTTATCCTCTTACTCCTATGAGTCACAGCTATTCTGTCTTGTGGCAGAACTCTGCAGCTTATGCCGTCTGTTGCTACTCAGACCTCACAGTACTCTCTGAAAGTCACACCTCATTAGCTGTGCTTACCAGTCTCTGCACTTGCATGTTGTCCATATTTTAAAAAAACACACACCACTTTATCCTGACTGTGCTGTGTTATTTTATGGATGAACACAGAAATTGAATACCTACTTAACTATAGACCAAATAGTGCAAAAATAGTTTCTGATGACCCAACTGATCCTATGGGATAGCATCAACCTGTAAGAACTCTGAATACATCCTATATGATCAGCCCTGGACTGCCATTGTGGGCATATTGGGCCTCACAGAAACCATGCACATGTGTGGGATCTGCGGGGCTTGGGATCAGCCCCAATGGAAACATAACCCCCAATTGCAATAGCTTCAGAACTGTAGGTAATGTGTTTTGATGGAGAGCTGCACTTTTGCTTCCACGACAGTGGTGTACATAGGAAATTTTATTATTATTATTATTATTATTATTATTTTTATTATTTTTTAAATTACTTTTTATTTTATAATTGCAAATTTTCATAATAAAATTATACATCTCACAAACTGGGAATAACACCCTTCCTTGTAACACACAAAGGTACAACTATCTTTGATTACTAGGGATATCTAGGTCTTTAGATATGTCAGAGGTCAAAAAGGTTCTTGTACTCTTAATCTTTCAACTCTTTTCCTTCTAGCGCCTTGATGATTGGCATCCAGACTTTTTTGAAGCTACGAAGTTCACCTTTCAGGGTGTAGTGTAACTTTTCCATCCTGAACATATGCCATAGTCTGTTAGTCCATTCTGTGATTGAAAGGTCTTTTGTCCCTTTCCAGTGTCTGGCAATGATATTAAGAGCTGCCAAGAACATCATCTTGCAAGACTTTTGGTATGCCAGTATATTCTTTGTCACCGGACATAGGCCCAACAGTGCCATTTCTGGCTTAAAGGGAACTAATTCCCCTGTTGCCTTATTCACCATTTTCCATACCTTCCCCCAGAAGGTTTGCACCTTACTGCAGCCCCCCAGCAGTGGAGATAGTCCCCTCTTCCTCCACAACCTTTCCAGCACATGCTTCTTTCCCTAGAGGCACCGTAATTGAGTCTTGACGGAGTCAAATAAAATCTTGTAATTAACTTAATCTGAATTTCCTTTACCTCTAATGAATATGAGCACATGTTCATGTGTTGTCAGATCTTTTTTCTTATCTTTTTCTCCTATTTCAATGTTTAGTTCCTTGCTCCATTTATCTATGTATCTTGCTGTGCCTTTATACAATACCCTCTTAAGTTCTTTGTATATCATCCCTATCCTACCAACGGTTTTGCCTTGCATGAATAGTATTTTTTCTAACTTAAAGGGCTCTCTGTCAAAGCTTTCTCTATTTTTCAAGCACGTTGCCACATGCCGCAACTGCAAGTACTGAAAGGGATTTATTTTTTCTTGGAGTATTTCCTCCATCCTTTGCTGGATCAGAAACCTCCCTCCTGTATATAGCTGCTGCATTCTTAAGATACCTTTTTCTCTTAGTTTTTTCCTTAGCTTGGGGGCCAAGTTTTGCTCTCTGACCTGTACCAAGTCTACCAATGTGTACGGAGAGAGACCTCTTGTAATTCCCAATTCTATTTGAATTTTGGACCAGTATCTTTTGAGCGTTCCTCAAAAGGGGTGTTCTCTGCTATGGATGCCAACCATGCGACCCTCATTTACAATGAGATCTTTTAGGGAGACTACATGGAGTAATTCCCTTTCCAGATCCACCCATTCTGGGTTGTTCTTTCCTTTGTACCATTCCGGCAATGCACTCAAGGATGCTGCCATATGATAAAGTTTTAGGTCTGTGAAATTAATTCCTCCTCTCCCTTGTGTACGTGCTATTGTTGATTTTTTTATTCTTGGCTTTTTTCCATTCCACATTATTTCCTTTACCAGTAAATCATTCATCTTATAGAAGGAGTTTGGGATGTGGATAGGCAATGTCATAAATCTATACAGTATTTTAGGAAGTATTATCATTTTATACAGATTGATTTTTCCTAACCAGGATACATATAAGTTCTGCCATGGTTTGACCTCATTCCTCAGTTTACCAATCAAGGGAATGAAGTTGGCTGCATAAAGATCTTTAAAGTTTTTTGTGATGGTAACTCCCAGATATTTGATACTTTCTTTCACTATGGGAAAAGGTGACATATTTTTTAATTTCTCCTCCTGCACTTTGGTGTGTCCAAAAGTCAAGGCAAAAGACTTTTCTTTATTAATCGTGTAACCTGAAATCTCCCCAGACTAGTCTATTATCCTAAGAAGTTCTGGTAGTGACTCCTCTGATTTTGCTATATATAGCAGCAAGTCATCTGCGTACAGTGACAGCTTGTTTGTGTGATTTCCTATTTGAATCCCTTCAATTTTACTATTTTGTCTGGACTTCCAAAACTAAATTAAAGAGCAGAGGTGACAATGGGCAGCCTTTTCTAGTACCCCTCTGAATCTGAAAATACTCTGACAGATTGCCATTTATTATTAAACTCGATTGCGGGTATTTATATATTGCTCTTAGCCAATTTAGAAAATTACCGTCAAAGCCCATTACTTCTAGTACTACAAAAAGACAGTTTGGTTCCACAAAATCAAAGGCCTTCTCTGTATCAGCAGATATGACCATAGCCGGAATTTTCTGATTCTGTATTTCGTAAATAATGTCAATAGTTTTCCTAATATTATCTTTGCCTTGCCTACCAGGTATAAATCCCGACTGATTTGTATGTATTATCTCTCCAATTATCTCTCTCAATCTGGTTGTGAGTATTTTTGAGAGTAGTTTGAAATCTGTATTGAGTAAGGAAATAGGCCGATAGCTACTGCACTGTTCTGCCTGTCTGCCTGGTTTATGGATCAGGGTAATCATTGCTTTATAGAATTCTTGTGGCATTTTGTTTTCAACTAAAATATTATTAAAAACTTCTGTGAGGTAAAGTGTGATTGTTATTGAGAAAACCTTATAGAACTCATTTGGGAATCTGTCGGGACCTCCTGCCTTATTATTTTTAGAAGTCAATATCACCTACTTCACCTCTTGCTCTAAGATTGCTGCATTGAGAAAACAACCTTGGGTCTCACTCAGCTTAGGCAGTTGAATGTTCCTTAAAAAGGAATAGATTTTTGCCCTATCTGGCCTTTGAGAGCTGTAAATTCCCTTATAAAATTCCATGAAGGCATCATGTATGTGTGTGTTGTCTGTTCCCCTTTTGCCCTTCATGTTTTATATTGCTAGAATATATGATTTCCTTTGCTTACTCTTTACCAGCCTGGCCAGGGTCTTTCGTGCCTTATTGTTAGTTTCATAGAAATGGCAATTAATTATCTGAAGTTGAGTTTTTATTTTCTCTAGCTCTGTATTGTTGATGATTTCTTTATTCTTTATTATCTCTTGCTTTAAGAAGAGGGAAGGAGCTATTTTGTTTTGGGCTTCTAATTTCTGCAATTTTGCATATGTTTCTTTTACTAGATTCCTCCTTTCCTTCACTTTTTTTGCTTGTAATGCAAATATTTTCCCCCTGATAACCACTTTCCCCGCTTCCCAGAGGGTTGCTGGGGATTTCACCAACCCTTTATTAAAATACTCCTCTATGTCTTCCCTTATCTGTTTAAAATTTGCCCATTTTAAGAATTTTTCTATCTAGATGCCAATTACCTTTACTAGTCCTGTCTGCTCCTATTTCTCTAAAATTAGTGACCACTGCATTATGGTTTGACAGAACATTTGGAATGATGAGGCACTTTTTACATCTATGTGCTTCAGTCCTGTCTGTTAATACAAAATCTATTCATGAGTAGCTATTGTATTTAGCTGAATAAAAAGTATAATCTCTTTCTTTGCCATTAACCTGCCTCCAGATGTCAATCCAGCCATATGACTCTATGAGTTCAGCAATTTTCTTCTGCTCCCCTCTGGGTTCTTTCAACCCAGAGTGATCTAGCTGTGTCAAGGTGATATTAAGGTCCCCCTGTATAATGACCCAGCCTTTTGCATTGTCGGCTACTTTCTTAAGGTATGTTTTAAAATATTCAAGCCTCCCTTCATTAGGGGCATAAAGATTCACCAATGTAACCAGATTTCCCTCCAGATTCTCGATTAGACATAGAAACCTGCCCACACTGTCTTTGATAACTTTTTCTATGATAAAAGATTTCCCTCTGCAGACATCAATTATGACTCCTGCCTTCTTTGATTTGCAGCAGGAAGAATATATGTCACCCATCCTTGCATTTGCAAACCTTTTCACATCTCTGTCCAGTAAATGTGTCTCCTGTAAAAAGAAAATTCCTACCCCTTGCTCTTCCATTAAATTCCTGACTCTTTTCCTCTTTTGTGGGGAGTTTAGCCCCCTTACATTAAGAGTGATCATTTTAAGTTCCCCCATTACATCTTTTTGGTTCTTTCCATGCCCTCGCAGTCATCATATCTATACATCTTATATATTCTCTTGAAATCATTCCTGGATGTGCCCCTTTGTATTCAGCCCCGTCTGTTGAGCCTTTGAAAACCTTCTGATGCTTCTTTTATAAATCTCCCCTTTTTGGACATTTGCCCCCTTCCATTTAACTTGCATGTACCTCTTCTGCTCTTCTTCTTCCCTTAGGATTAAACTTCCCCTTCCCCGCCCAAGTACCACCCCCCTCTGCCTTTGCCTGCCAGCTTAGTGTTTGGCCAGGCCGCTCCTTACCCATCCTCCAAGGATCTTCTGGAACAACTTTACATCTGAGTTTAAACACCAGAAGGTGTCCCCCCCGTTTCCCCTCCCACCCAGCATGTTGCATAGGATTCCCTATGCAATCTTCTATCATGTAATAACTTTTGTTTAAACTGGTTAACAATCAATAACTTCAAAACCCCATAAATGCAAAGTGTTCTTCAGTTTCTTTTGTATAACATTCCCCTTCATCATGTCTTTCCTTCTTCAAATATATCTCCATTATTTCCTGACCCAGTGATCCTTCACAGCTCAGCCTGTGCTCTAGGTACTGCAGGGATGGTCAGCAAGAAAGCCTCCAAGTCCTCTCTGCTCTCAAAAATCTTTCTGTTTCCTCTGCTCACAATCATCATTTTAGCTGGGAATATTATCTGGGGACTTAGATTCCTTTCCAGTAGAGTTCCAAACTATTTGTTCCACTTCATTCTTTTCTTAATAGTTTCTGCTGCATAGTCAGGAAATATTTTCACCACCTGCAGATTGTATGTTAAATTATTTTTGAGCCTGGCCTTCTTTAAGATTTCTTCTTTCATTTGAAATGTAGCAAATTTCACTGTGATAGTACATGGCCACTCATTGCCATTTTGTCTCTGGCGCCCAATTCTGTGAGCCCTGACAATTTCAGCCTTATGCATGTCAATATCATCTGGGAAATTTTCTTTCAGTACCTCCCATATTGTCTCTTCTATTTTTTCTGAACCAATCAATTCTTTAACCCCATTCATTCTCAAATTACCCCTGCGAGACCTGTTCTCCGAGTCCTCACATTTCTCTTGCAGGAAAACATTTTCCCTTTTAAGGGTTCCAAGCTGCTCCAGCACAGTGTTGGATTGATCTTCACGGGAGAAAATCCTGCCCTCAGCCACCTCCATTCTCCTAGCAAACTGCTCCATTTTTTTATTCCCTTCCTCCACCGAGCTCCTGATCTTCTTCATTTCTAACTTTAACTCCTGTTTCATCCCCAGCAAGGTTTTATCCAGGAATTTGTGCAGGGATTTAAGCTCACCCTCCTCCTGGTCAGTATCAGTTGAGCCCTGCTCCTCTTCAGTCTCGCGCTCTGCCGCCGCCATTTGCAGGCTGCTGTTCCCACTTTCTGAGCTTCTGGGGGCCACGCTGACTTTCTTCTGACAAAAGCGATCCAGCGCATTGCTTTGAGACAGCTTTTGTTTGTTTTTACCTTTCCCTGCCATTGCTGACAATCGCAGAGTTTTTTCCTTTTTTTTCACTTTTATCGGTCAACTTCAGAGCTGGGGGGAATGGAGCTCAGACGAGTCCAAGCTAGCCAGTCTGCCGCATGCGCAGATCCCCCTACATAGGAAATTTTAAAGCATAATAAAAGAACCAATCTTGCTAGCAAGGTCTACCTCATCCTCAGCAGGGAGCTGGAAACCTGAACACATAGCAAGCTTGTAGTAAATACCAGCATCACCTTTTCTCAGTCTACCAGAAAATGTACCCAAAGTGGTGGCATCTGAAGGGGTTGATTCACAACACTTTCTTCAGAAACTCCTGCCAGTAGCTTGCTGCATGTGTATGCTCCAAAACTGATGAAGCACTGAATTTCCTCCTCCCCCAAACTCAAAAGGAGAAAATTGTTCCATAACAGTTGAAAAGAATTGCAGTATTATACCATTTCTAATACATATGCCTCATCTGGAAAGCTCCACATCATTTCCAGGAGTCATGGTTGCCATATGCCTTAGCCCTTCTGATGTTCAAAGCACAAAAGGTTTTTTTGAAATATGAAACTAATGAAAAAGTAACAACACAAAGGAGTAGACTTTTGGGAAGCGCCAAAATTCTGTCTTAATACTGATAGGACTTCACCATCTTATATGCAATGGAAAAATAAAATGAAGTTGAAAAAGAACAAGAATTTCATACAAAACCAATTAACTGCACATAAAACCAATTCATTATCTAAAAGCCCTTAAATGCAGCAACCTCAAGCTCTGATCCCAAGAGTAAAAATCTGCTTTACTGATAGGGGCTGTGCTAACAAGTTACATAGTGGATGGGGAGCAAAGTCATATGATTATAATAACTTTCATTTGCTTCTTGGCTCGATAGGCAACACAAGCAGCTCCATAAACAGATTTGTTCTGACCGTAGAAAATTGGTTTCTACAGTGACCTACTGGGGGAAATGTCTTCAAGTTTATGACTTCTCAGAACTGAAATTGCTGAAAGTGTGGGTACATTTGCTGTGAACTGACTTTGAAAGATTTAAAAAACCCTTCAACACAGCCTGCTAAGCACGATACAGATGAAAAGCCCGTTCTGAAGCTATGAGAATCCTAACCAATTTCACAGCATAACACAAAGTACCTTTGACCTTCTGGAGAGATTTTACATCAGAACCCTTGACGGCAAAATTTGTCTGTACTGAAATACAAAGACGTTCAAATAAGACCTCTGGGCTACACTGAATAAAGTATTTGCTGTATAATTTTAAGGTTTAGCTAGATCACATAAAGAAGAGTGTGTAGTTTGCAGACAAAGTATGGTTTCTATAGAATGATCAAAGTTTCTCGTGGCATAAAAATGTATTTGCCATCAGATCAGATTTCCTAATTTAAAGTGACAGCGGGATCTTTATCGAGAGACTACAGAGCAAAGAAAAGAGTTGCTAAAGCTCATTAGTATCAGTTTAGTGAGACGCGATTAGCTCCTACTGTCTCTTCTCTTTCTCTGCTCTCTCTCTTTTTAATTAAAGTGTGGGAATTCTGGGTCTAACTCTCAGATGGGTAGCCTAACCATAAATGAAGGTTTGCTGCTGCAAAATGAATAATATTTTTCTCCATTTTTATTACAGCCATTTGTAATGTATGATATAGATGAAAGCATAGCAATGCATATAGGGAACCTTTACCCTCCCAGTGGCCATTCTTAGTAGAATCTCAGAGGGGTGCATAAAATTTGGAGACAGGGGTGCAGGAAGAGGAGGGTCCAGATCAAGAATCTGTGCTGTGAGTCTATCCCCTATCTTTGTGTGCATGCCCTCATTTTAGGTATCCAAATTCGGACCCAAATACTGTTTGGGTACCCAAAATACCCACAACTGGTATACTGAAATACCAAAATTACCCAAAAACCCAAAATCATACTGGAAAAAAATCCCTAAATCAGGACAAAATCTGGGACCAAATTGGTATACCAGTTGTTGGTATTTTGGGGACCCAATCGAAAGTTGGTTTGTAAGTAGCCAAAATATTTGGTTTGATTCAGGTACCAGAAGTTAATCTGGTATACCTGTTTTTTGCAAGTACTTGTCTCAGCTCCAATTCTAACGATTAGGCACAATCAAATCTCTATCTTGAACAAAATTTCCTTCTCTAATGATAGAAAAACAATGGCTTAGTGTACACCTTGTCCTTCATTTCCATTTATGCACTTGCCAACCTGGTACCTGGTCCCAGATGCAGCCTACCCAAAAGCTCATCTCTGCTTCCCTTCCTAACCACAAGCTGTCAATCAACGGTCTAATAGAGATTTGAAAACTGACATATGCACGACATGACCAACAAGTCTCATTATGTTTGAGTCAGCTCATTGTATGTCTAACATTAAAGTCCTGTTTCGGTTAATGTCCCACATGGCACCCTACTTTCTGAGATTTTCCTGCTGCTGCTCTTTTCAAAGCTGTTCTCTGATAGGGCTGAAATGAGAAGGTCTTTGGATATCTTGTGAGATTTTATGCTGGGCTTGAGATCTCACCAAGATCTTGACCCCAGAATGAAATATCGTGAGACAACTTGTTTAAGCAAAAAAAAAAAAGCACCTAAACTTGTGCATGCACAAGTGGCCACAGGGGCCATTCTGCACATGTAAAACTAGGGCTGAAACTCACCCTTGATTTCTCACCAAATCTTGGTGAGAATTGGTTTCTTGCCAAGAATTGCGAGAACAAGAAAGAGTTGAGTTCTTGCACAAAATCTGTGCTGATAAAAATCAACACTACACATGTGGAACTTGGCCATAGCAGGTATTTCTTTGCATGCACAGCCCGTTGCCCATTCTGCACACGTGCAGTGTGTTTTGAGGGCAATGAGAATTTCATGACATTTGAGAACCTTCAAAACACTCTCTGCACATGCGTAAAATGGTGAGAATGGGCTGCGCATGCGCAGAAATGGCCACAGCAGTCATTTTGTTCATGTGCAATGCACACAGATTTTTGAGAAATTCACAGATCTCTGTGGGATCTCATGAGATCTCGCATGAGGGTTGCGAGAATCTTGTGCATTCTCATGAGAATGCACAAGATTCTTGTTTCTGCTCTATGTACATTGTGCAATCCTTTCCAAAAATGACACTGACTGTCGCCACCATTTTGCAAAAGTGCAGCAGGTCTACACATATGCAAAATGGCACCATGGATGCACAGAATGGCTGCCCTTTTCAAAAATAGTGGCATTACTTCCGGTGCCATTTTGTAAAAGGACTGAGCATGCACAGAATGGTTCCAGCATCCTTAGTTCACATGTGCAGTTCTCTTTTTTTGCTTTTTCTTTTCTCAAGATTCTTAGTGAGAATGCAACAAGACACTGCTGTTTCTTGGATAATTCTCATTTGTTAGAATGAGCTGAGTACCATGATTCTCAATGAGAATTGGATGAAACTTGAGATTGAATTTCACTCCTTTTCTCTCCAAAAGGAGTAGGCATTCCACAAGGATAGGAGGACTGCTCTTTGCTGTGGGAGAATCTTCCAAATTTGTTGTACTTTTTGAAAGACACACATCTTTGTATGACAATGACACATGAAAACCTGAGGAGGAGGAGGAGGAAGAGGAGGAGGAGGAAGGCAGAGCTCTATGTGGCAGAGCTAGCATGCACATCATCTCTATATGTGATGTGCATAATCATAATTCCATGGTAAGGGAATCCCGCAATTTTAAATGTTTTCATATCCTCCAAGCCATCTAGAAATTGCAGAATTCAACTATAATGGGATGTGGTTTTCAAAAGCTGTCATGTTTCAGACAGGGAAATGACACGAAGTTGAGTGTAAGCCCTCACTCTACCCAGTCTGACATTTGCCTTCACTTACTTCTTTGTGCCTAGTTACTTGTTTGTTTATGTAACATACTCCTGGAGCAGTTTAGGGTGCATGAACTTTTATTCCTTTTTAGTGGATGTTGAGGCAGGAAACAGTTTGAAGAAGCACTTTAAACCAGGGAAACAATTTCCTTCAGTAGAAGATTAATCCAAAGAAGTCTACATGAAAGAGTCAAGAATTCTGACAGAAGTGAGAATTAGGGCATATATTGAAGTATTTATATTTTAGGACAGCTGACACAAAAGATTTATATTCAGATTGTGTTCAAACTATCTCTGTGTGGGATTTGTTCCTATGAATGGTTTACCTCACCATAGTAAATAATGTTGTGTTTATGCGCACAATGCATCTATGGTTTTGTGGTTAGCTTGCTTTCAGGAATCTTAGTAAGCCTAAACAAAGAGCCTGAGGCAGCCTCAGTCTTACTTGTTATCTTTTGGCAAAAACAGCTTTTGTTCCCTTAAGACCCTTCCAATCTTTCTATGTATTTTTAATTTGCTTTCACCCCGCCCTTAATTTGACAATCCCAGCCCCTTAGGCAGTCAGAGAATGGAGACAAAGACAGAGAGAGAACAAAAGAAGGAGTGTTACTGTCTAAAATAAATTCCCCACACCAATTTATTATTGATATTCTTTTTTCCTCATCTATTTTCACTATCACTCTAAAGCATTGCCAACATTTTGCAAAGTCAAGCATCAATCCCTTCTCTAAAGACAAACTGATATTATAATTTTTCATTTACACAGAGTTGAGTGTGCTTTGCAATATTGATCTAGTTCACCCTCAAAACAAACCATACAAGGCACATCATTGAGTAAAAAACAAATGTGATTTTTGACCCACTTTGGCCTGGGATCCACCTGCATGTGTGTGCAGGTGCAGCCAAACGCTTGGACTGGAATTGCCCCGGGGAGTGTTGGTATTTAGCCTGGGATATGACTTTGGTAAGTCTCCAAGGCCACAGCCTGGACTAAAGGCCACCAATGTGGGTCACAGTGGGTCACAGCAGGCTAGCATATTTGTTCCAATGTGCTATACCTAGTGTCCCAGGCTTGGTGCTGCCATGGCCAGTGACCATCGTTGTCCCTCATTGGCTGCAATGGCTGTCCATCGTGGTGGGGGTGGGACACTGGGAATAGGGTGCAGGCCATATGTTTGTTGTGCTGAAGGTCCAAGCCAGGACGTCTGCCTGGTAGGACAACTCACAGGCTACAGCCACATCAGTTTGGTACTCTGAACTGACCTGAGCCAAGTAACCT
Source organism: Sphenodon punctatus (assembly GCA_003113815.1). Lineage (NCBI taxonomy): Eukaryota > Metazoa > Chordata > Lepidosauria > Sphenodontia > Sphenodontidae > Sphenodon > Sphenodon punctatus. The sequence continues at coordinate 148,203 of QEPC01006668.1, read as the reverse complement.
GTGATTTTCTGCCCTGGGGTGGCCTGGTGAGTAGTCCCACTGGCTGCATGTCTGTTTTTTAAACTAGGACTGAACTGAGCTCTCAATGAAATTTTTGAGGTCAAGAACAAGCCGAGAATTGGCTGTTCTTGACATAGTTCTCATGAAGTTCTTAAAACATAAAAAAAAATCACTGTGCATGCACGAAATGGCCACCGTAGTCATTCTGTACATGTGGAGCCCTTACCTAAGATGGCATGGGCCATGTCAGTATCATTTTGGAAAAAGGCAGGATCAGCTCCAGGATATGCGGGACCATGTGCAAAGCCTTGGTGTAGGGCCTAATTTGCATATTTTTTTAAAAAAATTGCGAGGGCTGCCACCACCAGGCGTGGGGACTAGGTTGGTGCAGGGCCATGTGCGACCCCACATGTTGCATATGCCTAAGACCAGCCTTGGAAAAAGGCAGCTGGTCCTGCGCATGCACAGACCAGTTGAGCTGACCTTTTCTGAAATGGTGCCAATGCAGCCCGTGCCATCTTGGAAAAGGAATGCACATGAGCAGAACAGCCGCAGCAGCCATTTTCACATGTGGAAAGCATTTAAAAATTTTTCAACAATATTGCAAGGTCTTGAACCACGAGGTCTTGAGCATTGTGTGGCTTGTGGAGTAGATTTTACTCAAGTCTTTTGACACTTAAATTGCTTTAATGTGTAACTAATACCTGTTGGTGCTCCACCGGGGAGCTGGAAGCTGTACCAAAGGACATCTGGACCGTTGGATACTAGAGCTGTATCAGACGGTGCAGGGTTCCTTAGATACAGGCACCAGGATAGTGTACCAATTCCAGGATTTTAGGACAGGCTGGCGGTCGGACCTGGGGTTCCCCATTCCTGAGCCCTAGGTTTTACTATTTGCATTGGCACTGCATAATAGAAACTTGACTCCATAAACTAGCACTGGCAAGCTGTCAGCATTGGCGTTCGTCAGCAATCTGGCAGGTCATCATCATCCCCCATGCCTGATGCCCCCCCCTTCCACAGGTTAGTGAAAAGTTGGTCACATGAGCATAACCATAGGGAGGACCCAGGTTGCCCATTGCCCCCATGTTTCTGTTACTATTGTTCACAGAGGTCTGCCAGGTATATTTTAACTCATTTGAGGCTACCATGTTTGATGCAGCCTTTAAGATGGCCTTCTTCAGAGCCTTTAGGGTGAGTAGGTTTGTGATGGAACTGGGACTTAGCACATCTGCCGAGATTAAGGCTGGACACGGTATTTGGAATTACTCAGTTTTTATTGCGTATTCCGGTATTCGACCCGGTTTTTCTGAGTGCCAGATAGACTGGAGACAGCAAGGCTATCACTGGTAGGGATGTTGACTGTTATGGACAATCACTCAATATTTTCCTCGACAGTTCTAAGTTGGACCAAAGTAGGCGGCAGCCTGATCAACTCCCCTGATTTGTCTCCCATGATGGCTATAAGGAAGTATTTGGAGGTGCATCTGAGGGTCCAGTGCCAATTCTTCTTCCACGCCGATGACACCCATCAGTTCACAGTGGTCCTTAAGGAGTGCATCAGTAACTCCAACTTGCACCTTATAATTTTGGGTCTCATTCTTTTGTTTTGGAGTGAAAAGTTACACCTCAGCTATAGGCCTCCCTGACGACAGCATTCTGTCTTTCGGTACATGGTAATCTTCCACGTTATGGTCCATGTTCACGAGCTGAGTGCCAAGGACCATTTTGTGTTCATGTTATTGATTCTATGCTACATTTGTTTGTTTCAGGACCAGAGAGGCTTTATAAGATGATCTGGATAGTTGGCCACAGCATAGACTACTGGGCAAGCAAGGTAGCCAACCGTTCCCACTGGGGTACATAGCTGGAACTTAGCACATCTGCTGAACTTAGCGCTCAAACATGGTATTCAGAATTACTCAGTTTTTATCAAGTATCCCAGTACTCCACTCATTTTTACTGAGTGCTGAGGAATCATCCCGGTAAGCTGAGCAAAGGGGAAAGGGGCAGGGAAGCGGGCAGGAAGGGGAGCCAGAGGTTTATAGGGACTTTTTCTGTCTTTATATAAGGGTACTTGGTACTAGGTAAAATACAGAGTGTTTTACCAAGTACTGAGTATTCGACCGTGTTACTGAAGACTGGCTGAACACTCGGGCCGGATCATCGGAAACTCGGAAATACTTGTGAATATTTTTTTTTTTTACTATTCATTCAGCCCTAGTCCAAGATTGTCTGGAAGGCCAGAAGTAACATGCGGTGGCAACAACTTATGCCACTTCTTCAGTCTCTGTGGAACAGCAGTCCGACATATTAGAGGATAATAATCTTCCCAAGTTGATGGGATTAGAGTTAGTGGTGAAGATAAAGCACAACTGGGTGGACACACGGAAGCTCCTTCCCCACACAAGGTTCATATGGACTCACATGCTGGAGAGAAATTGCCTAACAAGATGGGGTATTCCCAAGAAAAATAGACAGGATTGGGAAGAAGATGAATAGGGAAGTTGGTATCAGACCACAGGGAAGACTGTACAAACCACAGAAAAATTCATTTTTCACACCGATTGGTTTAGAATAGATGGGATCCATCTCTCTGAGAAAGGGGTCTAGTTGTACCTCAAGGTCCTGAAAGGGAACTTGGTTCAAGTATTAAGTGAGTCAGCAGTGGGGTGCAAAACCAACCAAGCATGAGTTGGCTGTTTTCTGTGGCAGGGGCCAAGTGAGTTATTTAATGTTGTTCGAGAGTTATCTGTTAAGTCATCTCCTTACAAGATGGGGCTACAGGTGAAGCTAGAGCAGAGGCAGCCATTTTTCAACCCAGGCCCGGTTAAGAGGGTTGAGCACTGCACTTGAGGACAAGGGCGGTTCTGGGTGGGCCATCACCTCCCATCCTGCTTCTGGTCACTAGAAGAGAACACACCTCCACAACAAGTTGGGAAGCTGGGGCAAGAGTGACCTAGCATTTAGTTATTAAGTAAGGGTGGCACATGAGTGTACATCAGGCCACCACTTACAATGTTGAAGTTTGTAGAAGGGATGTGCGAACAGAACCAGGTTTGGATGTTCGGCCCTTTGGTGGTGTGGTTCAAACTTTGAGTTTGGGATTGGTTCAGTCGGGCTCTACTTGGTCTTTAGTTTGGTGCAATCAGGAACTGAAAATGACATTTGGTTTTTGAAATAAAGGGGAAAAACTGAATAAAATATGTACAACTATAAAGTTTCTGTTTCTTATTCAATTATGATGAACTTTGGGAAGATTTGACCCCCAATGGAGGTCACCATGTGTACCAAAGTTAGAAATAATTAGATAAAGGGAAACAATTTCAGAAGCAATTGAATGTTGTGATTTTAAGAATATCTCCATACACATTCATGGCTATAACTTCTTTATTTTGCATCCAATGTTCATGAAACTTGTACATATTATGTCCCTCCATAAGCTTAATAGTTTTACCGATTTTCAGAATGAATGAACAAAGGGTCCCAAGAATATAGGACATAAACCTAAAAATACATTTCTAGCTGTAACATTTTGATATTCCATTCTGTTTACAGGATATTTGCCAAGAATTTATCAAATACTTTTCCTGCTATTTCAAAAAATGTACAGGAGATTTTGATAAAGGGACCCAATTATTTAAGCAATTGATGTTGTCCCTGTGAAGCTCATTATTCAGATGAATAGCAGCAAATTCAGTGCCAGTCAGAGGCAGGCACCCTGCATGGCAGAGGGAGAGAGACTGTAGGAGGGAGGATTTGGAGCAACCCCAAAGACTGACAAATACATTAAATGGCCAAATACATTACTTAAAGCTTCTAGCTTTACAGGACCAATTGGTAGTGGCTTAGAGGTGGGCATAGGGGGCGGCCCTGAGACGGGCATAAACAACATAACTGGGACTACTGAGATAGCATCCCAGAAGTCAGGAGACATAGTTTAAACACATCCAGACTGGCCAATAATCATCACAATCACATCCTGCAGCACTGAGACAGAGGACATCAGAGAATCTCTATTGACTCTTTCCTAAACAGATACTTCTGACTTCCCAGAAACAAGTGGTGGAGATATGTTGGGATGGTCCCAGCACAGAATGAGGATATTTGTTTGACATTTCTGTTGGCCAATTCACATCACAAACCGATCTTATACCACAGTGACATAAGAGAATCCCAGGCATAGGCCCCTTCTCTACATATGTTGTACAGGCATATAAAAATGGGACCCTTTATAAAATCTTTCTGATATTTAGGAAAGATGATGATGAATGTGTAATATATAGTCCTGAAAAGTTTCATGTACCATGGTTAGACTACAAAGATGTTATAGTCAGACATATTTATATGTTAATTGCTTATACCACCAAGACCCTTTGTCCAATCCTTCTGAAATTTGGAAAAGAAAGTAAATATAGGAAGGGGTATAAATCTGACAAGTTTGACCTACATTAGATCTGAGGCATAAAAGTTACAGCTAAGAATATATTTGTACAATGTTACAAAATACAATAATTCAACTGCTTCTAAAATCGGATTACTGTATCAAATCATCTTGGAATTTGGAACACATAATGCTTTCTATTGAAGGTATAAGCATCCCAAATTTCAGCCATATAGCATAAAAAGCAAAAATGTTACAGCCAATAATGTGTTTTCCATTGAAACCAATGGAAATTCAATTCTGAACTCACTGAACGCATCTGAACTGAATGTCCAAATTTGAATTCGATTCATCCATTCAGTTAGATCAACCAAACTATTTGATTTGGTCTGAACTCTGAACTTCTGAACCACATTCACACATCCCTTGTTTGTAGACTAGACCTGGAAGGTGGAATATACCCTCCCTCAACTGTTAATCTGATTTGAATAGAGTGCGGCCTTTTAAATTCCCCGACTGGTGTGTGCTTGTTTTCTTCTGGGGTAAACCACCATAACCAAATTTAGAACCACAGAAAAGGAGAATGGACTCCACTAGAGGGATTCAGTAGGCAAATACACGGGACAAAAACAGTAAGCATTTCCACTAAGCAACTATGGTAATAAACCAGAAGGTACAAGGAAGCTACACCTGGATAAACCCAAGGAAACAGAGACCAAAAGGGGGAATGGGAAAACTAGACTAACACCAGTATGAAAAAATACAACCTCAACAGTAGCAACGGAAGTGGGCTAAAGCAACAACAAAAGAACAGAAAGATGTGTTGAATTGTGCAATAGAAAAACCCATTGCAAGCCCTGCAAGCTTAATATGGGGCTTGTCCAGTAGGGGGAGGGTCAGGGGATGAAAAAGGTTTTTTTTCCTCCCTGTCACCTCTCTATGTCCTCCACCTTGTCCCACGCACATCCCATGTAGCCTGTACAGTATGGAAGCATGTCTTCTGAGATCTTAGTAAAGGTCTGTTTTGAAGAAACTTCTGCTGTGTGTTATTCAACAGAAAGCTCACTCTACAATAGGTTATGGGCCCAGGAACATCTTCAAGGCAATTTTGAAGATAAGAAGCAGCCCAGAAAGAGTGCAGACTTTGAAAGAAAAAAAGCAACCTCCCAGACAGAGAGGCCTACTGACTGAGTAAGAAGGCTAAATCCCAGAAGGGGAGATGGAGGGAAGCAAATATGGCAAGCAGCTCAGAGTTCAGACTTTTAGTAGGAAAACTGAACAATGTAAACTACCAATTGTGGAAGTTTAAAGTGGAAATACTGCTGTCTAAAGATGATCTATGGCAGGTGATTACCACGAACAGAGCAGCAGCAAATCATGAGGAATGGGATAAAAAGGACAGGTTAGCAAATGCTACAATAAGCTTATTGGTAGAAGATGACCAGCTAATCCATATAAGACGTGAAACCACAGCAAGAGGCATACGCATTGCATTGCATAACTTGCATGAGAGAACTAGCCTAAAATAGCACACTGTTTCTACTGAGGAAACTATACAAAATGAGGCTTGGCAAAGAAAGTGAAATTCAGGAGCATATAAATGCCATGTTGGAAGAAGTGGCACAGCTGCGCGGCATTGGAGAAGATATAAAGGACAGCCATGTGGTAGTCCTACACCTCTGCAGCCTGCCTGACTCTTACAGTACCCTCATCAATGCACTGGAGACTAGGCCAGAGGCTGAACTGAAGCTGGAATTTGTTAAAGGTAGACTTGTGGCTGAATTCCAGCGTAGAAAGGAGCACCTGCAGAATGATCTAAAGCAAGGTAATAAGACTGCACTGAAAACCTCAGCCAAAGCTCCTAAGAGGGAAACCAGAGTATGCTTCAGATGCAAAAAGGGGGGACATTTAAAGAAAGACTGCTATATATGGAAAGCAGAACAGCTGAAACTGTTTCCATGAACACCTAAGCAGAGTGCTAAAGTCACAAACAGCAACACAGTCACTCAACAATGGAGTGGGTGCTTCAGAGCAATGCAAGACAGCTCATCCCAAACTTGGTGTGTAGACTCCGGGGCAACGAGCCACATGATTAGCGATAAAGGATTCTTCACAGGACTGGATCTGAGCAGTAAAGAAAGGATCTAACTTGCATATGGGAGAATCATCAACGCAGAAGGAATTGGACAAGGATTCCTGTACTGCAACCAGTCACGGGAGCCACACTGACCATACCCATGAAATATGTACTCTATGTCCCCAGCTTAGAAGGGGGACTCCTGTCCATGAGGTGCCTGGCAGTGAATGGGATCATCATCCATTTCCAGGGAGATGAATGCACAATTCAAAGTTGGACAAAAGTACTGGCCAGAGCCACTGCAGATGAGCACCTGTACCGTCTGAGCACAGCGAAAGAACAGGAGAAGCTCACCGTGCAAAAATGACACAATGACTTCATCCACCTGTGGGATAGATACATAGGACATAGACACCCAGACAGCATCAAGGAAATGCACAGACAGCAATTGACCAAAGACCTTAAGGTATCAACATGTCCCGTGATCATGAAATGTGCCTGTTGCATCAAACCCAAAGCCATGAGGGCTACGCTTCCTAGGAGGAGTCAGAATAGAGTCATGAAACCACTTGATTTTGTACACAGTGACATCTGCGGCCCAATGAAGGTTCCCACGCCAGGAGGCAATCGGTATATGGTAACTTTCATTGATGACTATTCAAGATACATGATCATGTACGTCATGAAGACTAAAGATGAAGTATTCACAAACTTCAGGACTATTTGACCATGGTGAGAAAAAAGTTCCAGCACAGACCAAAGACACTGCTGACTGACAATGGAGGTGAGTTCACAGGAAAGGAAATAGAGGACTTCCTGTGACTCCATGTAATTGAGCAACAAAGGACAGTGCCATATACACCCAAGCAGAATGGGACAGCTGAAAGGAAAAACAGAACGCTAACCAAAATGGTTTGATGCATGTTAACAGACTCTGGACTACCAGAAAGATTCTGGGGTGAAGCAGCAGTTGCTGCTACCTACCTACCAAATTCAGCTGTATTCTAGAACAGTGAGGAAAACTCCATATGAACTGTGGCATGGTCAAAAACCTAGTGTGGCAACATCAGAGTATTTGGAAGTAAGGCTTATGTTTATATCCCAGAGGAGAAACGTACCAAGCTGAAAAACAGAGCAATGGAAGGCATCCTCATAGGATACAGTGAGCATTCCAAATACTACAGGATCCTGGATCCATGGACAGACAGAATAACCATTAGTAACAGTGTGACCTTTGTGGAAAACTCAAGCGACAGTGTGATGACTGTCCAAGGTCCAGGTGAAGGACAACAATCAACCATGGATGACACCACTGAAAGTGAACAATCCTCTGAACAAATAGTCGAAATCGGCACAAAGGTAACAGAAGTGCAGGAACAGACACAGTTGGCTCCTGATGCTGATTCAAGGCAGTGGACAAGGTCTAACAAAGGCATTCCCCCAACTCGACTGTCCTACAAAGTCAGCAACAGTAAATTGTCAGAGCCAGCATCTTGGGAGGACATCTCGCAGATGTCAGAAAGGGAAGCAGAAAAATGGGTAAGAGCGGCTGAAGAAGTAAAGTCCATGCAGGACAACATGACGTGGACACTTACACCACTGTCCACAGGGAGAAAGACTATAGATTTTAAATGGACATTTAAAATAAAGTTCAATGCGTAGGGAATTATTGAATGGTACAAGGCCTGACTTGTCGTGAAAGGATACTCCCAGAAGTACGGAAAAGACTACGATGAAACATATGCACCCGTATTAAAGCACACTGCAATTAGAACATCATTAAGTATAGCTGCCGGAAGAGAAATGCAAGTCAAGAATATGGACATGAAAACAGTGTTCCTAAACAGTGAGTTGAAGGAAGATATTTACATGGACCAACCACCAGGATTTGCAGATGTTGAAAGGATGGATCTTGTATGCAAACTGCACAAAATCATATATTGACTTAAGCAGGCTGACAGAGCATGGAACACTAAAATAAACACGGTGCTCATGAGGGAAAATTTTACCAGGAGCAAATCAGATCCCTGCTTATACACAAAGAGACTAAGGGGCAGGTGGATATTTCCATTAATTTATGTTGATGACGTTATTGTATGGCTTTGAGCAAGAAGGGGACGAGTGTGAAACAATGAAAGCTCTAAATCAGGACTTTGAAACTAAGGACCTGGGTAACATAATGCACTACCTTGCAATACAAATTAAAAGAGAAAGAGATGGAAGCTATCTTCTCAACCAAAGACATGCAATAGAAGGGATGATAGAAAATTTTGACATGGGGGGTGCGAAGGCAGCAAATACCCCTATGGAAACCAGCTACCCAAAGAAAATAAAAGAACTGAATTTATTGCTGCCAGACAATAAGCAATACAGAAAGGTGATAGGAAAGCTCTTGTACATTGCCAAAATCACAAAGCCTGACATTGCGGTGGCAATAGGTATACCGTGTAGACAAGTCTCAGCCCCAACCCAAAGGGATTGGAATGCAGTGATAGGGTCTTACGGTGACTGAAAGAGACTGTGCACCTCAAGCTGCGGCTCCCAGCAACTTCCGTGCCAGACCTGATAGGGTACGTGGACGCAGATTGGGCTGGAGACCATTCGGACCGAAAATCTACCAGTGGATACCTACTTTTGCTTGGTGGAGGACCCATCAGTTGGTGCAGTAGGAAACAAGCCTCTGCGACACTTTCCTCGACGGAGGCAGAGTATGTGCCAGCGACACACACCAGCCAAGAAGTTATCTGGTTGCCACAGGTTCTGAATGATCTGAGGAGAAAATTGGACAGACCCACGCCAATCCTGGAAGACAAACAAAGATGTAAAGTGCTGGCGCAAACAGAAAGAATCAACCCCAGAACCAAACATATTGATGTAAAATACCATTTCCTGAAAGACTCACAGGAACAAGGACTCATAGATCTGCAATATTGTCCTACAGAGGATATGGCAGCGGATGTGTTGTCGACACACCCCGGAAGAAGACGAGGACACATTTCATGGGGTTGAACAGTCGCACTCTTTATTAATTTTAAACCAACAAAAAGGGGGAAGGGGCAACCCTCCCGCTTCCCACTTTAAACTGGGGTCCTACCTTCAGTTAACTGTTCTCCACCCCGAAGCCACAGGAGGTTCCCATCCCCACCATCAATGCCTTAGTTATCCGGCCCTTCTTATATTCTTATGTTAATTCTAAGGGAAACCTCCTGCGGCCTAACTCCCAAACTTGTAATTTACACCCTGCCCTGATGGCCGGGTTTCCTTGGGCCGGGGTGGGTTGTTCGTACCTATACCCCACCCCTTTTGGTGTTAAACAAGTGTGAGGGCACCATTACCTACTGCTTGGAACATGGTCCTCCCAGCACGTCCGGCCGTTCGCCTCTAACCCTTGGCTGACCATACATTGGGCCGGACTGTGCGGCTATGCATGGCCTGCCCATCTCTTAGGGAGATGTTTTCTAACCATCCTATGCTAACTGTTATAACCTTTAAACAATTATCTTTAATCCAGTCCCCCGCCACCAGAACCGCCAGCTCTGCTTGGCTGGTTCACTGCCATATCAGCCAATATCTCCCGTAACTGCTCATCCCAATCATGTATAATGCCCTTGTGAACAATTACCTCCCCCCCAGCAATTAACCAAGTCCCAATTTCCCCATTAGCTCTCCTTCTAGCCCTGTCTACCTTCCCCGGGTTGTTGGCATTGGCCCATACTCGTCTCTGCAGCATCTCAGACCACAAAAAAATGCACTGAGGGAAGCGGTTCTGCACTATTTTCAGGTCGCATTTTGCCCTCTTGTTAGCCACAGTCCTGTTGCTTTTGACAAATTGTTCTCACCCAGGTGTATTCCATCACTCCAGGCCCAGGGAATTTCTCACTTGCAGCGGTCAGCGCCGGGAGTAGTTCCTCTGAAAGCATTCCATGTCTTCCCAACCATACTAACTCTGCCCGGTTACTAAAGTCCAGGTGGGTACCCCCACCCGTTGTGTGCGGCCATATTCCCTGCCCAGTGCACAATACTGTGACCGATGATCCAAACCACCATCCTGCCATGTCTGAAAGGGAAATCACACGTAAGTGGCTGCGTGACTCCAGTTCTCCACACAGCTCGTGGAATAGCACTTTGCCCTCCAACTCGTACCTCAGTCTCCCTTATATATGTGTGAAATGCTGCTAATCGCTACAGGCCTATCTGCTGTATCTGGTGGCTGGTGAACCCCATGCTTGTAGCTGTAGATGCTGCACCAATCCTGAAGGAGTGCACGCTGTAACGGCCCAGATCAAGGCCCGCTTCCCTCACACACATCGCCAGGACCACCCCAAACTGGTAGCGCGTCAAGGGTGCCCCATCTGCATGCACAAACAGCGCATTCACCCCCTGTGGGCGAGACGCTAAATACTCCCTTGTTGCCTGCACCGGGCAGATCTGTGCAACCCCCAATGGGTACAACCTGATCACATTACCCTTTCCCTTTTGGTTGGACTTTGATCTGTGAAGGTGCAGCGTAAGGGCCTCCCTCTGCCATCCCACATCCCCCAGCTGAAAAACCCCACCAGACCTGTCAGCCCGAGACTCTGGGACTAATTCGCTAATTTGGAAGACCCCAAATAGGGCCATCCGAAAGACTGCTCCAAAAAGCGTTATCTCTGACTGGGAATAACAGACTCGGTGCAACGCCCAGGTTAACCGGGAGAGCAGCTGGGGTGTTATGGGGGCTCGCTTGTCCTGCATGGGGGGAGTGTCCCTGGACCAGCTCACCCTGAGACAGCTCATGAAGAAGCTGTTGTCTGGGTGAGGATGTCCTGTCAGCTGACTGGTAAAGTTAATGGCCGCCACTTTTCCTATTATAGTTCCAGGGGCCAAACCTTTGCCTCGTAGCTCCAGAGCAAACCTAATAACCTGCATTTCAGGGATGGGAAAACCTACAGCCCAACTGTTCAGACGCCTGAAGTTTTGGGACTCGGTAAATGCCGCCTTGTAAGCCCACCTGCTACTGGGGGCAAGGGAACCCTGTACTGCCTGATATAGCTCTACGATCCAAGGTTCCACATGTAACTCGGGAATGGGCCGGGGTCCTTGTTGGCTTCCGGGGCCAGCATGCGAAAACGGTCTGTCTGGAACCGAGAAAGGGCATCATCTATGTCGTTGTTAATACTGGGCACGTGCTTGGCTATAAACAAGATGTTTGCTTTCAGACCCCTAAATATGAAAACCCAGACCAGCCTCATGACCATTTCTGATTTTGATGACAACTTGTTGATAACATGTACAACTTCCATGTTATCACACCAGAACAAGACTCTCCTGTTGGAAAATTCCTTTTTCCACAATACTACGGCTACCACTATTGGAAAGAACTCCAAGAATGTCAGGTCCTGTGTTAATCTTCGCTCTTCCCAGTCAATTGCCCATGCTGCCGCACACCAGCTGCCCCGGAAGTAAACCCCAAAACCATGCCCCCCCCCTGCTGCATAGGAGTGAATTTGCAGCTCAGCCTCCAGTAGGAGTCACTGCCGCCAAAAACTGACTCCGTAATACCCATCCAGGAAGGCCTCCCAGGTGGCCGGATCCTCCCACATCTCCTTCGTCACCCTGATGTGGTGATGCAGGGGTCAGTCGCCACCTATACACACGTACAGGCGGGACATAAATGCCTGCCCTGGGGCAATCACATGGCAGGCAAAGTTCAAACTACCCACGAGGGACTGGAGCTGTCTAACTGTGACTTTAGAGGATCCCTGAACAACCGCTATTGACTCTCTGAGGGGCTTGTCCTCGTGTTCAGCTCAATACTCAAATACATTAGCCTGGTCACTGGACCTTCCGTTTTTTCTGGTGCCAGCGGCACATGCAGTTCCCTGGTGACCTCCTGGAAGGTGCACATTGCCTGGGCTCATTCCGTGGTCCCCGCCCTCCCTGCGAAGAGGAAATCATCCAAATAATGGGTGATCCAACTCCACCCACCATGATGGCGCTCAATCCACTCGAGCACCGTGCTTAACTTCTCAAAGGCCGTGCACGAGATGGAACATCCCATTGGCATGGCCTTGTCAAAGTAAACTTTGTCCCGGAACTTCTTGCCCAAAAGCTTGAAGTCATCCGGGTGCATGGGCAGTAGTTGAAATGCAGACCTAATGTTGCAGTTCACGAGGTTGGCGCCCCTTCCACAGGAGCGGACCATTTCAACAGCTGAGTTAAATGATGCATACCTGACCGTACAAAGCTCCGGCGGGATCACATCATTCACCGATTCCCCCTTTGGATGGGACAAGTGGGGAATCATGCAGAACTCCCCCGGGGTCTTCTTTGGCACTATTCCCAGTGGGGATATCCTAAGGGTGGGCATAGGCAGGAAATCGAAGGGACCCTGTATCCTCCCTTCCCGGACCTCCTTCATAATTTTCTGCTGTACTAACTGCTCATTTCCACCACCGATTTCAAGTTCCTGGCCCCTAAGTGATAATGGGGGCCACACGTTGGTATCCTAAAACCCATTTGGAATCCCTCAACTACGTAACTGGCAGTGGCTTGGTTCGGGTAGTCGCGCGTCACTGCCCGCAAGACCTCATGCCGTTCCGGGCTCAGCGCCCTTTCCCACCACTTTAGGTGTGCCAATGTGAATGGACGGGCCATGTCCAGTGCTGTCCCGACCACTGTTCCTGTTTCCGTACTGCCGGAACTTGCTGCATCAAGAAGCAGCATGGTCACCTGCACACTGTGTGCAGACATGCTTAAACTTGCATGGGGATCGAAAACATTTCTCTCCATCATTGTAATCCCACCAGGTCAGGCCCACTGGGGGATGTCTTGACCTGCCGCCCTGTCCTCGATCCCCCTGCTGACCACTCCTTACCTGGGAAAGCACGTGCCCACTGTCTGAACGTGGGGCATATCGAGTACTGCTGATACACTCCAGCCAGATGTCGTGTGCATGCACATCCCATCTGAGCCAGGGGTTGTTGGTAGCCCTGCGCAGAAACGTCTCATCATAATGAAGCCAGGACACACACCCCCATGTCAAATGCTCGGCGCACTATGTCTGAGTACCTGACTAACTCCACCCCCTGCTCAGGGTACTTGAGCAAAGTCACCCCCATGTAAATTGTATATGCCGCCATCCAGTTGGACCACATTTACTCCGCTTTTGGTCTCATGAACCATTCCCTATCCTTCCTGTCCCCCTTGTCATTTGGGTCAGGTCACTGAAAAGGAGGACAAACATATCTATAAATTCACCACTCCAAATCTTCTCCCTGGTGGCTTGGAGAAAATGCTCACCCAACAGGGCTGACACATCGGCGTAGCCCCCAGACAACAGGCAGGGTTCCGCACTTTACTCACAGCAACATGAAACCCTTTTCATGCAGCATGGTTCAGCCCTCCACACTTGACTGGAGGCCCTTTGGCCCTGGGCCAGGTTACACCCACATCTCCGTACCTGACAAGGGGGTTGGCTCGCTCCCTGGGACTCACTCCACCTTCCACACATGTTCTGGCACCCCGGCGCCCGCCCCCCCATGGGAGCATGATGACACACGGGTGTCACACACTTGCCCACCGACTGGCAACGACCCACAATGCTCATGTTCACCCTCAAACCAACCCTCACCTTCCCACTCACTGTCCGGGCACTCCATCTCCTGATGGGGGGCCACTCCACCCCCGCAGCTCCCCATACCCAACTGGCATCTCTGGGTTGCTTTAAGGCTGCTCATTAGGGGCTGCATTCCTTCTTTTAGTGCATTGATCTGAGCCTACTGGCTCAGGGAAAATTCATCTGCACTCTGACAGGGCATGGGGTCCTCGTCCATGAAACAAGCTGGTAACATGCAGGGATACCCCTGGTGTGGGGTGGCCACCCCCTCGAGAGAAGTAGCGAACCCCCTGCCTCATAGCTAGCAGTTTCCTCATCTCTCACCTATTCCCTGGGTACTTCTCTTGGCCTACCACGGGCTTTCTCCAGCTCCTGGATGCGGATCTGGTTCTCCATGAGCTGGGCCTGCATGGCCTCTAATACTGTAGCCACTTGAACCCCACTGTTTTCGCCCTTCTGCCCGGCCCTCACAGGAGGGGAAGCCCTTGGAATCTTCTTCGGAGGGGGGGGCGTGATGCCTTCCATTTTTTCAGTGCCATGCCTGTCTAAATTAACCCACCGGGCCATGGGGGCATGCCCTCTGTCCCTTTCGTTTATTCCCCCATGCAGGATCTGATCTAGGGACTGTAGGCTGCTGGGCCATGCCACTGGCCCAAGGCCTGGTTGTTCCCCATGCCCTCGGGTAATCGCCTCTCCGCTCCAGGTGGGGCCCATGGGCTCCACTGCTTATTGCAGGAGGTCTAAGGCCCTGCAGTTCCCCATGGCCCCTAGCTCCTCATGGCCCCAGGGGATCAGTGTGGGGGGTATAGGCCACTGGGCCTTGGAGCCGGGCTAAGGCCTGGCTCTTCAACATGGACCTAGGGAAAGCTGCCTAGCCACTCCACTTGGGAGTCAGGGATGACCAGTCCACCAAACCCAAAGGGCCTGAAGGCCCAGGAGTCCCCCCCCCCCACAACACTAGGGTGAGCGGCGCCGACCAACCTGACCCCCTCTTGTTGGCCTGGGGGTTCAGCTGTTTCCAGGAGCCTTCAGGAAATTCAGGGCAAACAGGTGCCTCCAACCCACCCCCCACCCACTGGCTTAGGGGCTCTGATGGTGAGACTGCTCGGCGTGGGGAGTGGGGCCGACCAACCCAGCCTCCTTGCTGGGGTGGCTGTGAGGCTAGGGAGAGTGGGGCCAACAAACCCAGTCTCTTCCGCTGGCTTGGGCACTCCTCTCTCAGTGCCGCAAACCCACGTCCTTTCCCGCTCGCCACCACCAATGCAGTGAGGCGGCAAGCGGGAAAATCTAAAATGGTGCTGGGGACTCCTCACTCTCACGGGAGTCCTGAGCATTCCCTTCGGTTGCCGAAGTGACCGTTCCTTGCCCCACGCTCCTCAGCACCGCCCTCGGCAGCTTTACCCATCCTTGCCTCCTTCTCCAGAGAGTGAGGATGCCACCAAACCCCCACCACAGCAAGAGCGGAGGGGCAGTTCATGAAGCCACTAGCAGGGGAATGCCATCGCAAGCTATTAAGAAGAATGAACCTAGTGGGCTTGACTAGTGACTGTTGAGAAGGGGAGTTGGATTGTGCAACAATCACAAGTAAAAGCCCATTGCAAGCCCTGCAAGCTTAATATGGGGCTTGTCCAGTAACGGGGGGAGGGGGTCAGGGGATGAAACAGTTTTTCCCCCTCCTTGTCTCCTCTCTCTGTCCTCCATCTTGTCCCATGCAGTCTGTACAGTATGGAAGCATGTCTTCTGAGCTCTTAGTAAAGTTTTGTTTTGAAGAAACTTCTGCTATGTTTTATTCAACAGAAAGCTAACTCTATAATAAGCTGGTGGGTCATCTGTTTCCTTTCCATTTCCAGCATGCCCTGTATAAGACTGAAAGCCAATCAGGAAGCTGGGCAGGCATGTTCCCAGAAAACAGAAGCACTCAATAGCCTGAGAACCCTTTACAGCAGCAGCCCAGGAGGTGGCACAGAGGGGAAAGTACAGACGCTTTTCCATCCCAGGGCCATGAGTTCAACGCCAAGCCCTGACAACAACACTTGGACCCATGCACACATAGGGTATTAACACATGTGATGATAGCCTGCTACAGCCCCTATTGAGGTTGCGGAGCTGCTGGCAGACACATTTAGTATGTTTAGGCTAACAAATGGTGGCCAAAAAAGTGACCAATAGTCCCAGAAATAATGTCCCAAAGTGTCCTGCAAAATGATGAAAATGATTTCTGTTGTGTCTCGGTTTTCTTTTTCATTTTTGGAGCACCAGTTTGGAGTGCTCCAAAAAGCAAAATTAAAGTCAAATCTCCAGTGAGATTTAGAGCAGAGAGAGTGCTTGCTCCTCAGACCGCTTTAGGCACTGCTGCCGTGACTCTAGGGTCCTGAGGCTACACACATCCTAATAAATGGGAGGTGGCCCTGTAGGCACACGTTAGCTAGCATTCGCCCACATGGCAGGCTCCATGTTCTCCAAGACACTGTTGAGAGTGGGGGCTGGGTGGCAGTCCTGTGTCCAGTGGGGGCAGACATCTGGTGAACATGTAATAAATAGCGTGGTCTACTGTGGGCTATTGTCTCATTTGTTGGAATGGACTGTGCTTGATGCCAACTCACTGGGGGTGGGAGGTGTTTGTATGAAAGCACACAGACATTTGGCTGATAAACAAAATGGCTCTAAAGGCAAAGAGATAACTATCAAACCTGGGTCTCCTGCATGATAATATGAAGGATAAAGTGTTGCTGCTAAGCTATTTAGCAGTGCTCTCTTTGCAATTTATTGTTACTGTAAACTATTATGAATGACCCAGTTCCTTTATGTATTCTCTACTGGTAATGGAAGAGAGTATCAGATCCAAGGAAGCTGCCAATTTAGTCTCGACTATCCAATTTAGAAAGTAGCTATTTCCCCAAGGAAACATTTTGGATCCAGTTCCCTTCTTGAGTTGCATCAAGATAGATAACTGGCACTGAAAAACAATGAAAGGCTTCAAAATTAACAGGCCTATTCTGGTAAAACATGAAAGTTCTCATTTTTACACAGCTTGTTTGCCTACAAAAATAAGTCTATTCTAACAACCACAAATGAGAGAGACTTACTAACAGAATGCACACCAAGATCTATTTTAAAACTAATTTGTAGAATTCTTTTCCCCTTCAAAGGCTAGTTTGCAAAGTTAGAGTTTTTTCCTCGATGCAAAACCCAGGGAAGTAACTGTAAATAACATTAATACCTACCCATTCCCATTTGCTACTGTCTGCAACACCAATAGTATCTAAGAAGCGTCTAGTTTTTTCTGCCCCCTCCACACACACACACCCACCCATATCTTTTGGCTCAAGTTGTACTCCATCCAATTTCCCTTCAAGTGGCTGTACAAGAGCCAGTGTAGGCTACTTGATAAAGTGTTGATCTTCACATGGGAGATCAGTGTTCAAATCCCACCTTAGCCATGAACTTACTGGGATGCCTTCAGTGAGTTATCGCCTCTCAGCCTTAATTCTCCATCTGCAAAATAGGAATAATAATGATCTACCCTCACAGGCTTGTTGTGAGGGTAAACTTGATATGGATTGTAGAGCACTCTGAACACTGAAAGTACTATATAAGTAAAGTGTTGCACAAGCTGTATGAATACACTCAGGATTTCTAGGAAGTCATGTAGAAGATGAAGGAGGAACCAGCAGTGCATGGGAATTTAATTTGGATAGAGGTGGAATGTGATGATCGAGACTACAAGTACAATTAAAATGGGTGGAGGTAATTCTGTTAAAGAAGAAATACATGAACAATACTGATGGGAAGTTGTAATACCATGAGTTGAAGTAGTCCAGTTGCACACACTCTAAGAGTTAACGTGTCCTTACTTCTTGGTGCCCAGGCGTTGTAGGAAAGATTCATTGGGGAAGAGTTGTCTAGCTCAGGTGATCCACAGATAGTCTGCATTTGAGGTTCGCATGAAATCCTATCCAGAGGGATAAACAAGGAAACTGGGAAAAGGACTAGGGTTGAGTTAATCCAGGCCTGGGAGGAGAATACTGAACAAACCCTGGGACTAAGGACACTTGCTTAAATTTGTAAGTGATATTAAGAGACTGACCGTGGCTGGGATTGAAGCTCTACTTTAAATGGGGAGTAATGGATGATTGTTAAAAAGTAAAGTGATTATGACTATGGATAACTGCAAGTCTGGAGCCTTTTGTTGGGGAAACTGGGGACAGACTCTGGGAGCCATGCAAGAATGGAGAGGCTCAGAGAGCTTGTTACAGCAGAATTAGCTATATTAAGAGATTGGTTCAATGTTGAAATTTTATAAAAAGATTTCAAATCTCCAAAATTTGTGCAGGAACTAGACAAGGATTTATTTACATAATTTATATTCCACCTCTCCTTCCTAGGCAGCTTGAGGCAGCTTCCTAAAATTAAAATATTTTAAAATATACATAAAATATATAAAATACAAGTGTTTTCTTTAAGACACTACAGAAGTTATATATATTGCCTTAGATGCTGCAATAGAGTCTGCAAAAGTTGGAGGTGGCTATATTCAGTGTTTTGCACCAGGCTTACCTAAAGCACTTAAGCGATGTTAGACAATGGATGACTACTTCCAGAAAGAAACATAAGTCTTCTATACTATACTTGTATAGTTGTCTGTTTTAAATTCTCATTTGTTTAATACTGTGGTTGGTGTGTGGTTTGAAGAAGTTGTCTCAACAAGTGGTTTCACTCTGTCCAGCATTTCCCGCTTTGACATGCCTTGAGAATCCAGCTTGGAAATGCTCCATTTTCTAGGATGTTATTCACTTTACCAGAGTTAAGAAAATCCTCTTAATTCTACATGCCTATAGGATATGAAAGAGCACAAAGCTTTGCCTTGCGGGTATAAATTGTCAAGAAGTATGAAAAATCCTTTGTGAAGTTTACTTAGTGGAAATCAAATAGAGTAAGTGGCAACTGTTATTGTTGGGAATATCTTTTGTTGTTTGTTCACAAGCTAGGGAGAAGACATCATCTGTACCATCACCAGAGAGCCTACCTACCCACTCTCCAGTCAAAAAGAGCAGAGCTTTGCGTGCATCTTCAGCATATAAAATTCTCACCTGACCCTGAGAAAGGTCACAAAGGTGCCACCAATCTTCTTTCTCACATACAAATGATTTGGGAGCATGGAGACTTGAATTCAAGCTGTCCCTATTCCCTCACGGCTAGCTGAGATATTTTGCTTCCCTGAGTAAAAAGGTTCAGGTACCCTCTCTGCACTCACATTGCAAGTACCAATGTTGGGCCTGAAGTGTGGCCAGGTACAATGGTCCTTTTCCCTACTGCTCAG
The DNA here is from genome assembly GCA_003113815.1 of Sphenodon punctatus. Classification (NCBI taxonomy): domain Eukaryota; kingdom Metazoa; phylum Chordata; class Lepidosauria; order Sphenodontia; family Sphenodontidae; genus Sphenodon; species Sphenodon punctatus. The sequence continues at coordinate 128,825 of QEPC01006668.1, read as the reverse complement.
CTGTTTGGCGGAATACAAAAGCCTTCCACCCTATTAAGAGAAGGATCTTTGAACCAGTGGACCCAGGTTTTCCAGATGGTAGCTGACTCTACAGAACCAATGTTGTGCTAGAACCTGGACCCCAAATCCAAGCTGAGGGACCCCATTCCTGCTTGCCACTTCCTGTCACTTGCTGATTGATACCTACGAGTATATAGGTATATAGGTCCACAAGACAGGACAAAAATGCTGGGGGGGGGGGGGGGGGGAGTGCATTTTATCTTTCTGTTCTTGTGTTCATTCCTGGTGGGGTTTTTTCCTGTCTGAGCCTCTACCCTTGCTTGTTTCTGACCAGAGTCTGTGCCAGTTCCTGCCTAAGCCTATTCACAACCCTGCCTGTAGCTACCCTGGTCTTGTCCTGCAGCATTGCTTTCTTCCAGTCTTGTCTGCTCTGGTTCCTCTTGCCCTGTTCCTGTTCAGATTAACCTCCCAAACTTTGGCTTCTGGCTTGTCTTAGAGTGCATTCACACATACATTAAAATGCTGCTTTTCCTAAAAGTCCGTTTCAAAATGCGCTTAAATAAACCCATGCACTATTCACATATGGGTTTATTTAAGCACATTTTGAAATTGACTGCATTTAGGAAGCAGCATTTTCACTACACAGCACCCTGTTTCCCTGGCTCCTGGAGAGGGGAGAGGAGCACAGCTGAGAGCCGGGGAAGCGAGGCGCTGTGTAACTGACATGACACCGACATTCCGACAAGAGGATTTATGTGGGTCATTTCAAATGCGCGCGTGTAAAGGTAGATTTTAGCTGCCCCTCAATGTGCTGGAAAAACAAACAGAACTGCTAAATAAGCACATGGAGTTTTTCCCACATCGTTTTAATATGCGGGGGAAAGAAAAAAGTGCTGATTGAATGTATGTGTGAATGTACTCTTAGACTCTGTTCATGCTTCTGTTTTGGTTGGTTGGTCCTGTTGCCCATGCTTGCTTGTTCCCTATAGCAGTCCCTGAGTCTGCCTTTTAGACTCATTCCCACCACTTCTCTGTATGTGCCTCCAATTCTGCCCTGGACTTGATCATGCCATAATTTGTCAGGAACCAATCCTGAATTCTGCCCAATTCCTGGACACCATGCTCTGACAATGCCTGCCCATATTCCAAGCCCTTATGTAGGGCTTAAAATACATGGATGTTTCACCTTCTTCTGATGAGCAGAGGGCAAGATCAGCATGGCAAGGTAGGCACTAGTTTATGGGAGAAGCACTGACCCCTTGTCAGTTACCCTCAGAATGTCTCTGCTCTAGAAAATCTTTCCACCTTGTCCAGTAGACAGATCATCCCTTCTTCTTATGCCAGTGGACAGGGAGGGGGCAACAGAGAATTCTAGCAACTTCTCTTCCTCTACTTTTCATAGCCACTTATGCCAAGCTACAAGTCACTCAAGAGAAAAACTGGCAAGTATAAACGCAATGCCTCCAGGCAATGATTTGTTAGAAATTGGGTAAAAGCTCAGTACTACATGTGATGTTTTCATTTAGAGCAAAATGTTCAAAATATCGACCAATCACACTACTTACAAACCCCCAAAGTAACAGCAATTAAGTTCAGCAGTGACTGACATGCTGACTGTATACTCTGTGCGCTCTCATTCTTGCCTCTTTTATTACCTCTCTGCAAATCATTATCATCTCCTACTACTGACTGAAAAAGAGCATGAAAGTAAAATATGTCAATATCTCACTACATTTGAGTGGGAGGAAAACATAACCTTTTGATTCAATGGATCATTCAATAAAAATGAATACATTGGTATTCCATATAATGTGCAGTTGACCATAATCTCCATCTGAAAGAGATCATTCAATACAGCACGTACTCCAGTAATCGGAGAGGTCATTGCTCCTCATTTTGTTCAATGGACCATGTTAAAAAGAATGCTACTTTTACAGAACTCCATTATAAGAGCTATCAAAGAAATCATTTCAGCAAAGCATCATTAAGTCAAGGTATTATGCTCAGTTTTCCCCCTCCTCTTTCCAAAACCATGGTTCTCACATTTTTTTTGCTGCACTCTCCCTTTCCTCATCTGTGCCCACACAACATACATTTACCTTGCCCCTTCACTAGTTCCCCTTTACCCATAGCCCTCTCTCTCTTTCTCTCTTTCTCATACATCTCTTTCTATCCTCTTGATTTTTCCATCTTTCTCGTAATTTCTTTCTCTATCCCTGCCCACCCCTCTATCCATCTGCTGCTACTGTTATTCCCCTGTCAGAGAAATTGGGCTGTCTTGCCCAGTTCTGTAACAGATTTGAATTTGAGACTGACGCACCAATCGGGAACATAAGGTAGGAATTAATGGAATTTTTTTTCAACGGAGGGGTGAAAACAGGAGCTTCCCCTAAGAAGCTGTGCTGTTTAACATATTCATTAATGATCTGGAAAAAAGCTCAGACATGAAATTATTCAAGATACTTTAAGACCAAACAGACTATGAAGAGTTACAAAAGGATCTCTCAAAACTGGGTTATTGAACAATAAAATGGCAGATATTATTTTGCCTTTATGAACTTTAAATTCTATGTATTGGGAGGGGAAAGAAGCCTAGTAACTATACACGAATTAGCTGTTAACCTGCAGGAAAAGATCTTGAAATGTCTGTGGGTAATTCACTGGAAACAGCTCAGGGTGCAGCAGCAGTCAAAAAGACAAACAATGTTAGGAATTATTGGAATAAGGATTTTAAAAATAAGGTAATTTTTAAGATGAGATGGTACCACGTTAGTCCATCCTGTGGTCACATGTGGGAGCACCCATTTAAAAGTGGCAGTGGCTGGGCATGCGCTTCCACAACCCATGCACCTCCAACTATCTCCCTGCATGGAGCAACCAAAAAATCTGGGCTGCTCCATGCACGGGCATAGGTGGCTGTTGGATGGAAGGGTGCGCAGACTGAACGCACACCCATCCACCGCTGTCTAAACCATCTCCCACCCACAGAGTGCACATGGTACCTCCCCCAACCATCCACAGTGTCCATCTATAAATGGCCATAATGTCACTGTATAAGGGAGCGATTGAGTTGTGGGGATATGGGGTGGAGAAGGGTTGGGAAAAGTGTCTAGGGTTGGGGGGGTGGAGTGCTATGTTTTTGAATTTTTAGTTTGGTTTATGTGTTTCATATTTGTATTTTAATATTGCAAGCTGCCCTGAGCAGGGTAATATATTTAAATAAATATTTAAATAATAAATAAATAAATAAATATTTAAATAAATAAAGGCCATGGTAAAACCACACTTTGAATACCACGTTCAGAGCTTATCACCTCACCTCAAAAGTGATATAGCAGGAGAAGGGCAACAACGGAGTATGGATCAGTTTCCATAAGATGAGAGGTTTAAATTATGACGACTTCGGTTTATAAGGGAGACCTAGAAAAGGGAATTTGAAAGAAGCCTATAGGAGTATGAATGATATGGAGCAAGTGACAATGGAACTATTATTTTCCTTTCTACAGAAGATAAGCGGGAATGACAACATTATTTGGTAGAAGGTTTTAAAACAAACTAAAGCAAGTACTTTCCCCACACAATACATAAATCACATCTTCCCATTTGCAATATTCCTTCCCTCCCACAACTCATCATATGGCCAAGTTGGGTGGACTGGGGATCAAATATAAGGGCACTCCAGCCAACTAGTTCACTGCCTGCCTGGACATCTTCTTTACCTGGCCTGTTACAGCTGTTTAGTATCTGCTATTTTTCTTCTCTTCCAACTGCTACAGTCACCTGCTAGACACAGGACTGGGGCAGAAAAGGAATTTTTCCCTTTCCACCAGACTGGCAAACGTGGGTTTAATTTCATTAATTTATTTATTATCATCATCTGGATCCCAGACATGTATGTTAGTAATAAAGCTGTGGCTTGTTTAACCCATATGACTATTTATGTATTCCTTCCTGTGCTGCCCCCCAGCAATTAAAGTCTTATTGCCATCGGATATTGAGATGGCTAATAAATATGACTTAATTCACAATAAAGATTAAGTTCCTGGAGGATAGACCATCCTTGGCTAGTCGCAAAGGTATTGAAGAGATGAAACCTTTGACTGCCTGAAGCTGGGAACTAGTGTTGCGTATTTTGGTTTTGATAAAACTCAGATGCAAAGTCCTTTCAGCTTCCATATTCAACACACAAATACAAAGGCTGGGTATTTGAGTTCTGAGTGAACCTCAAATTTCCCAAAATTGTGGCATCTGAGGTCTTGAACTGGACTCACCAAACTGTAGCACAAATCCAGTTTGAAACCAGGTCGCTCTGCAATTCTCAACTACCTGCTTGGGGACCCTTTAGTGATCCCTCCCCACTTGCAGGGGCTGCCACTGGGTGTTTTTACACACACATTTCTCCTGGATGTTTGCTGTTACATCCTGAACTTTCTGTGTGCCTAAATCACTCACACAGATCGCATCTGGATCTTGGAACTTCTGCATAAAACTTCTCCCAGAACCTTTGTGTGTAAAAAGTTCTCCTGGTAAACTGCTTTGCTCCAGGCACTGGACACTTGGTTTCCATGGCAGCCTGTCATGTCAGCTCCAGCTACTTTAGACTGCCTCAGGGCAGTGTTTGTGTGAAGAATGCATCCGGAACGTACTTGTGGACTTATAAACCCAGAAGACTGAAAAATCTGGAACTTTAATGTGTGTGTAAAAATGCCCACTGTCTCACCACTACATTCTCCAGAACTGAAGCCAGGCCCAGTCCAACAGAGCCTGGTGAATCTTTGAAGTCTCATTCCCCAAGTGATGGAACCCCTCCCCCAAGTCAGTGACTCCCTGAACAAGTCCCATGCCCCATTCCCACCTACGGATTCTACCTCTCACAAGCCAGTGATTCCACTCCAGGACAGAAACCACTCCCCCCACAACACAACTCTATGTTCCATTCCTCCTCCCCAAGTCAGTAACCTCCCGGAGCCTAGTCCCCCTTTCCCCAAACCAGAAAACCTTCTCTAAGCCAGTGATGCCTCTTAAGCCTGAACCATGCCATTTCCCAAGCCAGTAACTTCCCCCAATCCAGAAGCATTCCCCCAAGTGTGTTCCAAATTTTTCCTTCTTCCAAACCACCCCCAGACACATCCACATGTGTTAGGGCTGGTTCAAAACAGCCATTCTGATTTCACAGAAAAGTTCTGCAAAGTCAGAATGGCTATTGGTATTTGCTATAAATTCTGATCAGAATAACTTTTCTATCTGAATTCTGGTCAGCTATTTGCACTATACAACAAAATGGTAGCTACAGAACTATGGGGCCATCATTTTGTTGCATGGCAGCATTCATTTTAGGCATGTGTAAATGCCAAAATCAATTTTGATGGTCCAATAAGAATTCTGACCGAATTCCAGTCAGCAAGAATTCTGATCAGGCTGACCAAACTGCCAAGTTCTATCAGTTCCATCAGAAACTGGGTGGAATTTTGTCTTCATACCTAGCATGCCCCACTCTTTCTCAGTAACTGCCCTGAGCCAGACCCATTTCTCCCCAAACCCTTCTTTGCCAGACCCATGTCTTTTTCCTCCCTCCACAATTTCCCCCAACCAAGCCATTCATATTCTCTCCCCCACCCCATCAAGCATCTGCTTTTGAAACTCGTAGCAAACTTAGCAGCAGTTAACTGCATTTTCCTTCCTTATAAGCCTGTCAAACTGGCAGAGCCTCACGGCACTTCTGCATCAAAATGGCCCATGTTCATTACATCCACAATGTGGGAAATGCAGTGAACACAGGCAAAGTTACTAAAACAAAATACTAAGACAAAATACAGATACAAATACCTGACCCAGCACACAACCCTACTGGGAACAATAAGAAGAAAATGGATCATTCTGTATATGTGCCTTGTTTTTGTGCCCGCACTACCCATAAGGACAGAGACATGCTTTGGAATGAAAGAGGCATTGGCCGCAACTTTATTACGTTATATATACACATAGTTAACAAGCAAATAAGAAAGCTGTGTGTATGTAGAGGAACTATGCTATACAAAGCAGGCAAGGGGGCTGAGCTAAGTCTCGTCCGCCTAACCCGGGTGAATTGACCCTTCAAATTCACCCTCCCCTTGGGTCAGGGCAGGTTGAAGCCCCCTACCAGCCATCTCGAGCCTGGGCTGGGAACCCCCGCCTTTAAGATCCCCCTACTCCTTGAGTGGTGACAGGGTGCAAGCGCGTCCCCTTAGCTCTTAGGGAGCCTTACTACAACATGGTTCCTACACTGCTAACCACCACAAAAAGGAAGAGGAAAGCTTCACTCAACCCCTTTCCCCCACATAGGTATCCTGAAATGCACATGCAAGACCACCCTCAAGTCCTCCAACCAGATAGTGTTCCCTTGCACAGACAAATGCACGCCGTCTGTTAGAAAAAGGCCTGCATCCTGGCACACAATACACTTGTGGTGTACCACCCTGCCTACCAAGCATGCCAAGAATGCCCACATAGTCCTGTTGATTTTCCCCTTGGTGCGCTCAATTTTGCCTGGCAAAGTGACGAACCGCTAAGACCACTGCTGAAGTAAATTCGACCGCCATATGGAGGACTGTGGCCACGTAGCTACCAATTCGGAGATGTTATTCTTCATCTCGCCAGTGAGCTCCCATGCGCTGTGCAGGCCAAAGTCATTTTCGCCCAAGTGAATGACCAGGATGTCAGGAGGTCCAAAGCGTGCCGCCCTGCGGAACAGTGAAGGCATCAGGTGTTCCCATATCATACCGCTGCACCCAAACTAATAAAGATGGGCCCAAAGTCCACAACCCAACTGGGTACCAAAGTCTGAATCAGCAGTGTGACATTCTGCCCAACGCACAATGCTGTGCCCACATTTCCATACAGTGAGTAGCCGTCCCACGCCTGAAGGTGACAAAACCATCATAGTGTTACAGACAGGTCAGAGCCTACTGAGGAGGGCTGAAAGGCCGTACATAAGAGCAATAAGTGCTGGACCTCCATCTACCTATCACCTTAATCTGAGAGGCAGGTAGTTCCCCCGCAGCTGCCGTGGATGCAGCCCCAATTCAGAAAGCGTTTGACCCAGTCAGATTGCCAAAGCCCCAGCATCCCCAAACCTTTTCTAAAAATTGCCCCAAATTGGAATTTTGTCAGAAATGACCTGGCCAAATGAATGAAGATGTGGCCCTGTACCCATGGGAGAACATCTAAGTAAGCATCCAATGCCAAGACCGGGTGCACCACCCCAGACTCGGGATCAGTGTAGCATCAATAGCTGACCCTGTCCCTCCTGATCAGTCTTGGATCGCTGAATTGTGATGGCGATAGAGTCAGGCCTCAGAGCTATGTCCCGTATCTCCAGGCCAGTGCCTGACCAATCACCCTGCAAAGAAGGCACCAACTTACTGATTTGCAATGCTGCAAAAAATTCTGTGGAAAAAGCCAAACGGAAAAGCTACACCTCATAAGGAGATGATGAACAGATCCGCGGCGGTGCGGCAATCAAGTGGGCCAGTGCATTAACAGGTATTGGCTTCTGGGAATCCCGGCTAAACCCACGCTCTTTGGCTCACCCCTCAACAGCCCTGCAGAGCCTGGATCCTGCACAGGGGTTAGCCACCCCTTGAGCCTTGCAGAAAAAGGTGATAGCTGCTAGGTGACACATTATGGTGCACGGCGCCAGCCCGCGGCAACTCAAGTGAGCTGTGAACCACTCCACATGATGGGGGGGGGAGGTATTGGCCATTGCTCCTGAAAACTGTGGATGAACAGAAAATTGCAGAAGTCCTGGAAAGAGTTCTCATAGGAATGCCTGGTGGAGCTCGACACTGCAGCTCTAATGCCCTTGTCTAATCTTTGCTCCCAAGATCCCACAAGGCCTCTGGCATCACCTCTGGGTTGATGTTGGTTCTGGGTGCCAGGGAATGGAACCGCTCCATCTAAAAATGAGAGAGGGAGTCAGCAATATCATTATGTATGCTGGGGACGAGTTTGGCAGAGAAATAAATGTTAAGGGAAAAGCACTTCAAGACAAACCTACGGACTAAGATCATGACTCTGCTGGATTTACTAGACTGTTGATTCATTACCTGTACCACTGCCTGGTTATCAGACCAAACACATATATGCAAGTCCCGGAAGTGCTGCCTCGAGAGCTATAAAGCCACCAGTAATGGGAAGAGGTCCAGAAAGGTTATGTCTCTGATTAGAGCCATGGATGCCCATTGGGTGGCCACTGCTGGGCAAACTAGCTGCCTTGAAAGAAATCCCCCCTGCAGCATCAGATACCACCTGAAGGTCTGCCTCGAGCAGCTGCACTTCCCTCCATAACAAAATACCATTGTAGCTGTCGAGGAACGTTAGCCATACCGTAAGATCCTCCCTAATGCCTTTGGATATCCATAGACAGTGGTGAGGGGCCATCACACCTGCGGTGGATTGGGCCAGCCAAGTGCAGAAATCCCTACTGGGGGCCACAACTCTGCAGGAAAAGTTTAAGTGGCCTAGCAAAGTTCGCATTGCCCTTAAAGTGACCTTCTTGGCACCACAGTGCCTATAAGCAGCACCTGCAGAGAGGTCAGCTTGTCTGGGGGGAGACTCGATGTGCAAGACACTGTGTCAATTGTTATGCCCAAAAAGGAAAGCCAGGCCACTGGACCGTCTGTCTTTTCCTCTGCCAATGGGATGCCCAGCTCGTCTGTTACCGTAGCGAACGTAGACATAAGCTGGGAACACTCCTGGGAGCCAGCCTGCCCCGAAAATAGGTAATCATCCAAATAATGTGATATGGAAGATAAACCTGCCCTGTCCCTCACTGCCCACTCGAGAATGATGCTGGAGCATTCAAAAGCAGAGCATGAAATGGCACATCCCATGGATGTGGCCTTGTCATAGAAAAACTGGCCCCTAAAATAAAAACCCAAGAGATTGAAATCTCTCAGGAATATTGGCAGCAAGCGGAAAGCAGATTTTATGTTGCACTTCCCCATGAGCGCCCACTTTCCACATGCCCGAACGATACGCACTGCGGCATTAAATGATGTGTACTTCACTGAGCAGAGCACGGGGTCAATTCCATTGTTGACAGAACTGCCCCTGGGGTATGTCAAGTGATGTATCAAGTAGTACCCCCCCCCCTCAGTCTTTTTCAGCACTAGCCCTAGCGGGGAACACCTCAAGGAATGGAGTGGAGGGAATCGGACTGGACCCACTACCCTCCCTGCCACTATTTCTTTACTAATTTTAGACCACACCACATCCTCCATTCCCCATACAGATTTCAGGTTGTTATCAAATTGGCTGAGCCAAGTACCCATGTAAGGAATCAGAAAACCTTCCAAAAAACCCTCCCATAAGTAATCAGCATCGAGCCTGTTAGGGTAACCTAACGGGGACCTATCACCTCAAGCTAGATTGGCATAAGAGCCAAATTCCTGGCCCTCGCTTGCCTGCTGTGCCCCTCTGCCCCCAAGCCGGTCCTGCTTTCGGCCACCATTAGTGAACTTCTGCTTCCCGGAATTAGAGCACCCCTTGAAGCATGAAGTAGCAGGGTGACCGCCTCCATCCGCAGTTCGCACATGCGTGGGCGTATTTACAACGGGCATGAAAACACCCATTCCCATTAAAAGCTCAACTACCGGCATCCCTGAAACTGGCCTAGAAGGCCCTGATAGCACCACCCCACTCCCCGTCCGGATGCCTACCACATGGTGGTGCAGAGCCATAATTTGGGAGTGCATATTGTAATCGATAATACCCCAGTGTGCGTGAGGGTTGGATGCAGCCTTACAATGAAACATTTCATCGTATTCGAGCCAGGCCGCACCACCAAAATCTAAGTAAGCCTTCTGAATATTTGTGGCATATTGTAGTACCTGCCAGGCCCTACTTGGGAACCTGTATGCTACCACCCCCATATAAATATAGAAGCAGGAGGACCATTTTCCCCAAGTCCTGGGTACTAGGGGTCTTTTCCATTAGCCCTTTCCCCTTTGTCGGACTCCGCATCCTCATCACCCAGCTCCTCACCGTGTAATAACATAAACATGTCTAGAAATTCCCCCTTCCATATCTTTTCCTTGGTTATCAGGGACAGGTGATCACCAGGCAAAGAGATGGGGATGGCATAGGTGTGTAGGCTTGGATTAACACCCAGTCACTCATAGGTGGCTTGGGCCTTGGTGCAAACTACATCCGTATCTCAAACTGGGGTTGCAGCATTGGCATTAACACCAGCATTGTCAGTTTATCCCATTACCACTGCATGGTCTGTCTGTCAGCTGAAAGACTGGGCCCTGTGGCTACTCTCATGTGACCAACCTGGCTCACCACCCTCGGGCCCATGGGGCCTGCAGTACCAGTAGCTGTGGAACCCGTGGACCTGTCACCTTGGTTAATGCCAACGGTATCCCTAAAGTCCCCTGAGCATCAGTCAGGGATGTCTGCATCCCTTCGGCCATGTTCCCGCTTTCCGGCTCACTTTCTGGTCACCTAGGACCAGGGACCTGCCCTCCGCATCCCCACTTGGGAGGAGGATGATCCCCTGCTGCCTCGCCTGCACACTGGGCATTTATGGTATCCAGCGCAATGGCTATCATCTTGGTTACATCCTGCATGGTATACCTAGGAGCACTGTCTAGCTGCTCCTGGTTCCTCCTTGAAGCCGGGGTGGCAGGAGCACCCGACTGGGCTTGCCCCCTCCCAACATTCGAACATGGGGCCCCTGTGACTTGTCAAGCCAGAGAACCCCTGCCACCATAACTAGACCTTGTCTGTGCCATTTTGACCTGTACTCCACAGAAACATAAACAGAGATTTCGTTAATCCCAATGCACAGGCACGGGTGTCAAGGTATGTAGGTTGTAATGCTTTGATCTCCACCACAGTGAGGCAGTAGCAACCTAACATGTGTCAACTCACCCTTATTTGGGGTCTATGGGATGTAGCCATCCAAGGGCCCCTTCCATGTGGCTCGCTCCCTGGGACCTTCTGAGCACCATCATTCCACCCAGGGGTGGTGCTCCCCATGAGCTTGCTTCACTCCTGTGGGGCTTTCAAAATGAACCATCTGAGCTCCTCTCACCCCCAGGGGGTTTCAAAGTGAATTTGAGCACTGCCGCGCTTTCCCGGAAGCAGCACTCCCCATGGGCTCCCCCTGCCTCAGCGCTGTTCCCATCAACGTGGGCTCACCCCTCCCCCACAGCTTAACATTCAGCTGTGAGCACTGCAGCACTGGCCCCAGGTGGCAACCCTCCATCCAGGCTCCCCCGCCCCCCTGGAGCCTTGCCACTGATTTTTGAGTGCCACTTCACTGAACAAGGCAGTGTGCCCTGGGACTTTAAAACTGTAATTGAGCACCGCCACACCAACCCAGGTGGCAGTGCTCCACGTGAGTTTGCCCCAATCCAGGGCTTTTTAAACAGCAATTGAGTGCCACCGCACTGACCCAGGTGGCAGTGCTCATCGTGGGTGCACCTTGCCCCCCTGGGGCTGCCGCACTATTCCGGGACCACCAGGGCTCACAATGCCCCCCTCTCCACTGGTTTAAATTGAGTATGAGCACCACCATACCAGCCCAAGTGGTGGCGCTCCACGTGGGCTTGCCCTACCCTCGGGGTCTCCAAACTAGGGTACATTTAAGCAACTGCCCCCCACCCCAGGGGCTCACCCTTCACCAGCACTCTGTGACACACCTTAAGAAGAGATCTGAGCAAGCAATCCAGGTAAGAGCTCCAGAAAATCCATGTGCGTGTGTGTGTGTGTGTGTGTGTGTGGCCCTGCAAACGAGGAGAGAGGAAGAACCACCTGGAGGTTCAGGTATCTATACCTGGTTAGGTCTCTGCCCACCATGTGCATTTTCTCCTCCCCCATTGGGCCACAGTGCCGAACCTCCTGAGCTGCAGGGGAGGGGCAAAGATACCTTTTCCCATTCCCTGGCCAGCACCCTGTTCTGGGAAGGTGGGCACATACCCACCCCCCTTCTGAGAGCACGGGAGTGTTCTCTTGTACACTTCCTTGGAAGCTGCCAGTGCTGGCAAATCTAAGAGACAGGATACTGCTGACTAAACTAACCATTCATCTGACCCAGTCTTGCAGTTAGAGATGTGCACCAGGAGTATTTCTCATTTTCATTATTTATATCTGTTGTTTTCATAAATATAAAATTGTTGTTTTCATTTTTACTTTTGTTTTCGTTTTCCATTGGTTTCAATGGAAAACCCATTTTTGTTTTTCATTATATTTGGCTGGACCTTGGAGTAATTATACCTCCAATGTAAGACATTATGTGTACCAATTTTTTTTAAAAAAATAATGGATAAATAGTTTTATTTATTTATTTATTTTATAAATTTTTACCCCGCCCCTCCTGCCATGCAGCTCGGGGCGGCTTCCAAGCATTTTAAAATACAATAAAATCAATTAAAAACAATCATAAATATTATAAAAATATTAAACAGGGCTAAAAAACAATCTGAAACCAAAAATAGGTGGGGGAACTAAAACCCCACCCTACTCACCCTCCCTCCCCAAGGCCTGGGCGAACAGCCAGGTCTTACAATTTCACCGGAATGTTAACAGGCTAGGGGCCAGGCGAGCTTCCTCCGGAAGGGAGTTCGACAGCCGCGGCCCCACTACCGAGAATTCCCTCTCTATCATGGCCCCCCGCTTAACACGGGGAACCTCCAGGAAGGCACCCCCGGCAGACCGCAGGAGCCACTCTGGGGCACGGAGGGTGAGGCGGTCCCTAAGGTATGAGGGGCCGAGACCGTGTAGGGCTTTATAAACCATCACCAACACCTTGAACTTGGCTTGGCATGCTATCGGCAGCCAGTGCAGAGCTCGGAGCACCAATGTAATATGCTCCCGGCAGCCCGTCCCGTAAGAAGACAAGCCGCCGCATTCTGCACTAGCTGCAGCCTCCGAACCAAGAACAAGGGAAGCCCAAAGTAGAGTGCGTTACAGTAGTCGAGCCTCGAGGTGACGAAGGCATGGATGAGGGAGGCCAGGTCCAGGCCGGAGACAAACGGACGCAGTCTA
>QEPC01006668.1:73985-103424 GCA_003113815.1 Sphenodon punctatus | reverse complement strand
GGGGGGTGTCCCCCCTTCCACCCGCGCAGCCTGGACTCGGGGAGGGTTTGTTTTTTTAAACTTTTTTGCTGGGGCTTTAAGTTTTTTACATTGCAGCCATTTTTAAATGGCTGCAATGTAAAAAAATCCGGTACCCGGAATACGGTACCCGGACTGGATTACCAGGTCGAATCCGGTACCGGTACCGGCATTATCGGATACCGGATTTACCGGTTTTCCTGCCCCTAGTATTCACCGTGGTTCACTGTGATCTCATAACGTCTGAAAACACCCAATGTCATCTGTTTAGACTATGAAGCCAAAATAGGTAGCAAGGAAAGTATTTCCAAAACCCGTCCTGCTGTTGCTGCTGCTTCTTTTTTTCCTTTGGCCATTTCAAGGAAATTTGTAGTCTGGTAACTTTTAGAAACGGTGTTGTTTTTAGAATATCAATATTTTCTTTAATTTAATTTGGAATTCCAGAAGACTACTTCAAGCTTTGCATCAAAGAGCAATTTAGTGATCTTACTCTGTGTTCCCAATATAGGTTTGTTCCTCCAGGGTAAGTGATTAATTACATGGAAGAGAAATGTCATATGCCTGAAAGTGCATTTGATTTCAGATAAATATCTAATTTGGACCTTCTCAGAACTGCAAAACTTTTGGGTCGTGACCAACCTCAGATCATAAAGGGTACTCATAGACAAGACTGTTAGCTAACTCCAACTGGGGCAGCTCTAGTGACAGGAAAAGACATCCATGCAGCTTTCCCCAGCTAGGGAGGCAGGGCAGGGAGAGCTGTACAGCCAGCGTCCCACCTGCCACAATGATGGGCAGTCATGGCTGACTGCCATGGTGACCGCCGGCATTGGGCCAGGACAAGGCTGGGAAAAGATGTTCCTGCCCACTTCTGCTGGCTGTGGCTCAGCTGAGTGTCTTCTGGGACTGGACTATGAGCCCACTTCATTCAGGGCCCACATTTCAGCCAAGCTGCAAACCCCATTGGAGTTTGTACCGGGTCCACATCTGGTGGGCCCAGAACAAACGTACTACCATGACGCTGGCCCAGTCGGGCCAAGGCGAGTCCTATTGGGCCAGCATCATGTTTGTAAACATCCAAAGTAATGTGGGTTGGAGCAGGAACTTCCCAACAGTCCTTATCCTACTACTAAGATGCTTTACCCAGCTGAGAGCAGGATTAACTAGTAATTAGTCTTTAAAGTTCTTAACGCAAATTAATTTCCAGAGACTAACTTCCCCACTATATACAAAGAAACAGAAGTTATTTGTTGTATTCAAGAATGGGCAATGACCCTTTTAAATAAATATTTATAAAGCTTGGTAAAAGTATATCAAACAATTTAGCTGAAGCGTATCTTATTTTGTAATAAATATTATGTTTTCAAGTTTAGGGAACATCTTTTCATAACCTAGACAAGCACATGTTTGATATCACCTGAGAGCAAGTTCAGCCTTGGGGTCTCTCTCAGCAGCTAAAGAGCTGAGAAAACAGGCAAAAGGAGGGAATGCCTGTTCTCTCTCTCTTTATGCAACCAAACTGCATCGATTGTGGTAGGATTGGTTCCTCTCTTTCATAATTCAAAGTTGCTAGGAGAGTTTAATAATAGTTTGAACATAGGGTTGCCACATATGTAATTTTTTTAAGGTCTCTTATGAGAAATACAGGTTACAGGACTGCATGAGAGACACTGCTGCCCTGCAACCTGTATTTCTCATAAATGACCTCTAATGATTTGCATATATGGCAACTCTATTTGAACAGGGATCATTAACTGTTTGACCCAGTCAAGGTAGGTAACAAACAAAACAACTAAGGAGCTATCTGAAGCCTTTAGGTGTCTTGAAACCCTGCCACAGAATAAAGGAATTAGAAACTAACAGCACACAATAATCTTAACAACACTAGTACCAAGGGAAGACCCAATAAATCCTTTTATAGTCAACCCTCCAAATATGGATTTAATTCAGACCTTATTCAGCTAAACATACGTGTTCTTTTATATTGTTTCCCTTTGATACACCCCACAAGCCTGCTTCGAGCTGTTCAGAACAGCCTCATTCTGTTTCTGCTAAAACAGTTCCACATGTATTTGCTCAGCTATCTCAGTGTAGTCACTGTACTTTCTCTACCATCACCTCTGCCCATAATGGAGGCAGTGAAAAGAGTTTCAGGCAGACCTTTGGAGCAGCACTCATGACTATCATGCCCAGTTCTCTGGAACTGCCTGAAATGTGGACATGTGGCACTATCCGAGCAGTATGGTCACAATACTCCAATTCCATTTACTCCAATCTCCTCTTTGTCATTTTTCTCTCTCTTAAAGGGTTGTCTTCTTCCTTGTGTCCCTTCATGATCCTAAGATCAGCTGAGCACCCTCTTGCAAGCTCCGTCAGGTCTATACAACCCAGGCTCTCAGACACATATTCTTGGTGGCTGCTCCATGGCTTTCGAACTCCCTTCCCTTGGAGGTTTGTCTAAGCCTTACCTTGTGCATCTTCCAGAGGCAGCGCCAGACAAATTTATTTGGTCAGGCTTTCAACAAGCAGGTGTAGATTTTTGGTTTGGGGTTGAATTGGGTGGGTGGGTGTAATTGGGTGTTTTTACACACACATTTCCCCTGGATGTTTGCTGTTATATCCTGAACTTTGTGTGTCTAAAACACTCACCCAGATCTTAAACATCTGGATCTTTCAACTTCCGAGTGTAACTTCTCCCAGAACGTTTGTGTGTAAAAGGTTTTTCTGGTAAACTACTTTGCTCCAGGCAGCTGTGGTCACTTGGTTTCCATGGCAGCCTATCATGTTTACAGCTGCGGCTGCTTTAGGCTGCCTCAGGGCAGTGTCTGTGTGAAGAATGTATCCAGGAAGGGTCAGGGCAGCATGTGTGTGAAAAATGCATCCTGAACTTATTTGTGGGCTTGTAAACCCAGAAGATTGAAACATCCAGAACTTTAACATGTGTGTAAAAATGTCCATTGTTTTGAGAGTTACTTTTATGCAATGTTTTTATGTAAACTGCCCTGAGATTTCGGGGATATGAGTTGCAACATTATCCTCCAGCTCCACTCAACACATCTTTTCTACAGTAGCATTTTTGGCCAATTTTAAACATGCACAGCTAGGGGGCGGATTCACGGGTACCGTGTAGAGTACCCACAGATGTCTGGTGACTGGTGGGAATCAAATGTGCCAGGATGGGTATGTGCTGGGTGTGCACCCCTACCCATGAATGACTCACTCCTGCCCCCGCATGAAGCATTCTTGATTTTACCCCAATGCTCCCTATGTGGGCATGAAAGGGCAGTACATGGGTCCCGGGAGTTCACTCTCAACCACACCACCTTCAGATGGGCATTCAGGTGGGTGGAACTGCATGAGTGCTTTCTGTTTAAAACAGCATTTGATTGATCGTCTTGGAGATCACCAACAAAATCCATATGTTAGGATGTTCTAGGTGAGAAACTAACTGCCATAGCTGGCACTGAATAATGACACAAAATCACCTAAAATGCTAGAAGGTGAACAGAATTAGAAGCGGTTTCTTGAGATAACAAAAAAATAAAGATGCAAAACAAAATAAGCTAGCTCTTTACTATGATACATGATACACACATGATTTAATATCCATGCTTCTTGATTTGAACATGGCATCAGTTCTATTCCTATAACCTTCACAAATGTGCAGTGTGATCTTGGAAAAGTCACTCAGTCTCTGTGCTTTGATTTTTACAACTATGAAAGTATAAATATTAATAGTAGGATGTTGTAAGGATAAATTCAATAAAGAGTTGCACACTTCATTGCTTATGTAGGCCAAGCACGCAGATTAGTCAAAGCCCAAGCCAACTATAAACAAAATTGGCTCCAAGAGGAAGCTATATTTATATACTGTGAAACCACAGTTAATTCTCTGCCAGCTCTTCCCACACACTAGAAGTTCAGATCAGCTTCCCATTCCAATCTCCAGCCACCAAATCAAGTGTCAACACTGCCCTTACACACACGCACACAAAGCAATGCTGAACAACTCCCAACTATCACAGAAGTTTATGACTCCACTTCCCCAACCTGCACGAATGAGGACATTCTAAAAATTAGAGAAAAGATAACCAACTACCAGTTTCTCCTATTAGGCCAAATAGCATGCCACAATTCCATTGGTCACAATGAATAAATGGTATAAGGGGGACTGAACACGTATGTGGAAGTTTTCCTGAGGTGAGCCATTTGTTTTGAGGATTTCTTTTCTTTGCAAAAATCAATAGGGTTTTGGTCAATTGATGCATATAACATTTACCTAAATGTTAGAATTGATTGGATGAATTTTAAAAAAGTTATTACATTACAAAGAAGCAAAAACAGATCAAAATAGATGCCAGATGTTAATCATTTTTTGTTGAATCATAATATGTTGTTTTAGTTTATTTTATAGTTGTATGACTATGTGTTGCATGTTTCTTGCTATTCCAAACTGTGATAGAGTTCTGTGATTTAAAATATCCAAGACATATACAGGTAACTTTATATCCCATCTGCCATTTGGTCTCTTCCATTGTACTGATAGAAATGGACCTAAAAGTCAGGAGATTTTGGAATACTAATATTCAGTCAGTATTTAGTCAGCCTGGATTTCAGCCAAACATTGAGTTGAAATGAATGGACTCTAGAATTAAAGATCTGTATGACACCACAGCCATTAACGAGTTTTATAGAAAGAGAATCATACAAATGAAGAGGTGGAAGGGACCTGATAGGACATTAAGTCCAAACCCCATGCCTTATACTAAAGCATCCTACAGATGAAAAGAATGTCTCGGATAAATCCACCTGGTTCAGATTCAATCTGGACCAGGTCTGATTCAGTCCCCATTCTATCAGAGATTCAAATAATCTACTCTGGCTAACACCAGTAAGATACCATCTTGCACATGCACTCTAAAAAACTTTTTCACGAATGCAGCTTTTTTATTAGCGTTGGGAGCCAGAGCAACCTTTGTAATAGATTTGCAGAGAGCCAATATGGTCAGAAACCACATCAAATCTCCACACATCATTCTGAAATCATAGATGTCCACAGATTTAAAAGAATTATTCTGTTTCAACCCTAAAACATCCCTTTCATAGGTCTATTCCAGTCTTTTCATTAAAGGAGATACCACAAGTTCCCTAAGCATCTTGTTCCACTGTTGAACAATTAAGAAGTTTTCCTAATATTTTTTCTTTGATAAGATATCCCTAATTTTCTCTAATTTGAACCCATTTTCCATCATCAGTGACAAAGAAAATTGTCTTCCATCTTTTCTATGGGTTTTTAGATAGCCCCAGGAAATCCACTTGCACCTGTGTAAGCCTTGTGCCAATAGACCCCATGGCAAGAAAGGCATGGTTCAGTATTCTAAGGGAATTTTATTGTTACCACACTGGTTTGACACCCCCCAGAAACCTGGTAACAACTACTGTGTGCTCTTGTTAGGCAATTATTTCCCTGTTCGCAAGCTGTGACAGGGTGGACTCTCCTGAATAAGAAGAGCTCTTATTTATCTGTTTGGGGAATTAGGTTTCCTTTCTACACCTTAGACTCCTTAATGTCCTTAAATCTGGCCCATACAGCCTTGAGAGATTCCATTAACAAGGGCTTTTACATTTAATATGGGCCTCCCAGCAATCCTTTAAACCTGCCTCAAAATCCACCTTAGTGGGGCATCTCCTGGTTTAGTGTCAGGTCCCCTTTCTCTACCTCAACAATGTAGCTTTTCACATAAGACACAATTTCTTGCAACAGTCTCTTAATTAGCTCTCTCCCACCTGGGTGCTGTAGGTTTGTTGTTGTTGCTGCTGCTTTCCTCTTTTTATCAAAATCAGGGTTTCAGCCTCTCCCCCCAGTTTGGAGACTCAGCAGAACCCTCGGCTTTTCAAAGCCCTTTTGACTATGCTTGCCTTAGTACAGCCAATCCAGAGCTCTCCACCCTCTGAGCTCCTCTCTGCTCTGCTCACACTGCTTTCTCCCTCTGAGCTCTGACTCAGCCTAGGTAGGTAACTAGAGGAATCAGCTGAGCTCCTGTGAGACAATCAGCTTTTTTCAAAGGTGCCACAGCCTTAACTCCACTCTGGCACCTGTGACCATCACACAAGCACACTTGTTGAGATTCCTAAACAAAGAAGTCCGATTGGTATAACAGATGTTGAAGTCTACAACAGCATCACCCATGGTGCACTTGGATTGACCCTATACCATATATCAGGCTACAGTCAACACCCCATCCTTCCAGAGACAGTTTTGAGGCCAATGGTTCAACCTCTTAACACCCTGATCCCACAAATCTTTTCAACCCTCTCACAATTTGTTGTCAATGGTGTCCTTGGAAGCAGGTTTGCCTTCAGCCTGCTACCTCATTCTTTTAAAGAGGTCTAACTGCCGGAGGAGCAGTTTCTTGTGGAGCTCCTTACTGATCTCAGTTACCACTCCCAGAGGCAAGGACAGGACCCCAGATCTCAGTGGAGCTCCTCACTACCACCAATCTCCCCTGGGGTCTTCCTACTGACCCAAACAAGCAAGATGAGGAAGGACTGGATGAAGATCAGCTCCTAAAACTCCCATGGTGGGTGCTGATCTCCAAAGAGATTCCTCACAATATTTCCTGCTATTGCTGTCAATATTCTTCTTCACTAAACCAAACATAAAGCAGGAACAAGCCAAAACAGGTCTTTCAAGCTTTACAAAACAAAAAGATTGCACAACTCTTTCTCTTACAATAAAAAGCAACACAATCACCCTATATCTATATCTATATAAAACCACCACTTTTACTCTCAGCTTTGGTCAATTGAGTCACACTGCCAACCAATTCTAGGGCTTTGGTAAGTCAGGGTGAACACAACATGAAATCAGCACAAGTGTTTCTTAAGGTTGTCCCTTTCAGGGCTACTGTTTGCATCTATGGGACTAAGTCCAATTTTATTCGGGTGCTCCAGTCCGTTTAATAAATCTCCACAAATATACAGACTTGGGCAGTTACTGTCACCTATGCAAATTAGGCACTTTATATACAAACGCCCATTGTTCATATTCTCAAGCTCTCCAGAAGATGGGGGTAGAGAGCATTATTTCCCTTTCCTGTAGGCTGTTTGTTAGCATCCCCAGGGTTACACTTGCATAACATGAATTTCTATGATAAAGAAATGTTTTTCCCAACCCCAGGGGTCTAAGAAATGTACTGCCTCTTTAATTAAGTCAAATTGTGCACCATGATAACTCAAATTTTAAGGTGTACAGAGTATGTCCACCCAGCTAAAAATATCAATAACTTTGAGTGCATTCATGATTTATTGCAGCTTCCAAGATAGCAATGCAATGCAATGCAGCAATGCCATCAGG
Organism: Sphenodon punctatus; assembly: GCA_003113815.1. Taxonomy (NCBI): domain Eukaryota; kingdom Metazoa; phylum Chordata; class Lepidosauria; order Sphenodontia; family Sphenodontidae; genus Sphenodon; species Sphenodon punctatus. Next base: position 96,049 of record QEPC01006668.1, on the reverse strand, counting down.
GAACAGGAGTGCTATGCATTGCAGTGCAAACTTGGAGCCTGGTGTGTGGCTTGTAGTGCAGGCAATAGTAGCACTTTGTTACCTGCTTTTCAGGTGAATTGTAAGAACAGGAGAACTTCTGTGTGGCATTGCAAGATTGGATTAGGGATGTGTGAACAGATCGCAGTTCGGGTTTGGACATTCAGTCCGGTCCGGTCCGGTCCAGTCCGGTCCAGTTTGGTTCAGTTGCCGAGTTCGAGTTCGGTAGTTTGGTTCGGTGAAGTTCGGTTTGGTTTGGGCATTCGGAAAAAGGTATTGCGTGATCCCGTGATTGCGTTGGAAACCGGAAATTCGAGTGCGTGCGAAGCTGTTTGGTGAGAGAGTGTGTGCATTGTGGCTGGATGGGTGTTTAGTGTGTTTTGGCTGTGTTTGTGTTGGACTGTGTGTTGGTTTCGGTTTAACTGTTGGTTTGGCTGGTTGGATAGTGTTGGCGGGTGACTGTTGGTGTTGACGAGTGATTGTTTAAAAAAAAAATGAAGACGGTGACTCAACACCATGCCTGAGGGAAGGCCAAGGTGGCAGAGCTGGTGGTGGAGGAAGAGGTTCCTGCCGCTGCTGCTGGACCTTCGGTGGTGGAGGAGGAGCAAGAGCCGGCAGGCACAGGAAGTGCTGCCACTGCTGCCAGGTTTGCAAACCTTTTTTTTTTACTTTGGGGACAAGAAGAATACTATCTGTTAGAGTGAGCTCACTGGCATGTGAGTGGGTGCATTGGTGGTGGGCATCAGTGAGGCACAAACAGTGGGCATCAGTGGGTGGCAACGGATATGTGCCACACAGTGAGAGGGTACTGTAGTGTGTGGGGTTCTTCCAGCAGTCAGGTATGAGCACGATCATGATCACGAGCACGATCACGAGCACTCCCACCCAAACATGTGCCAGGCTAGCAAGGGTCTCCACTCTCCAATTGCCATCCTCACTCACCCCCAAACAAGGGCACGATTTGCACGTGCTAGTCAGCCAGGATCTCTCCATTTCCATCCCTCCCCAGCACCCAAAGAAGGGCAGGATTTTCACATGCTCACAGCCAGGGTCACCATCTCTGGTTGCCATCCCTAGCACCCCAAGGAGGGAGGACTAGAGGCATCATCATAAATGTATGATATTACTTATGTGTTGTTAACTAACTACTTGTTTATGTGTTCCTGTTTCAGAGAGGGTGATGAGGAATCTGTTACTGCCGGTGCCAGGTGCAGGTCATCAAGGCGGAGGTCGGATATCAGATGTCTGGAGGTGGTTTGTGAAGGGTGACACATACGCTCTGTGCATGGTAAGGCATGGGGGTGGAACTACAAGGAATGGATTGCCCTATGACCTGTTAAGAATGGAAGTCCCCCGCAGAGAGAGATTGGCCAAATGGCCACCCACCCACTTGTGGAGACAGAATGCAGGCAGGGCTTGACAGACTATTGGTCTGACACATTATGACACTTCTTATGTTCCTATATTTTTATGTTCTTTCGATATGCAGCAAAAAATTCAGACTGGCCAGGTAGGGGACCACATCCAGCCTAATTTCCCACATAAAGAAGCTGGACGGGGAGAAGGTGAAGTGGCAGGAGTCTGGCGTGGCTGTGGTGGAGCATCAGCGACAGAAGAAGGGGGAGGCAGGCAAACCAAAATACATGGCAATGCCATCAAAGCCCTTCCCCCTCCTCTAGCTCTGATGTGGAGTCCCCCGGGCCCCGGGAGTCTGCAGTGGTGAAGGCCTTTTGGGCTGAGGTGGAGAGGCCTACCCTCCACTTTATACAGGGACTACGGCTGCATGCAGCCACGATGGAGAACCGCCTGGTGGAATAGTTCCAGGAGCTTGAAGTCAAGAAAAAGCAGATGGAGGCATATTCCCAGTACATCTCCGTCGAGATGGAGAAGCTGGAACTGTACCAACAGTCGCTCTCCAAGTGTCATGCAGCTGTGGCGGGGGCCATGGACTTTGCCTCGGCCCACGGGTACAAAATGCCAGAGCACAGGGTGCCCCCCCTCGGTCCTGTGCTGCGCCCCAACTTTTGCCTTTCCCCCAAATTCCGTGGGACAGGCCCAACAAATACTAAACCTCCAGTTTAAAAGTTAAGTTTCCTTTCTTTTTATATATGTTTGGTTTTGGTTTTATACTGTTGTTGAATGTTCATTGTTGTTTATAAGGGTTTATTAAAAGTTATATTTGTTTTGTTGTTACAAACTTTGTTTGACTTTCCAAACTTTTATCCCTATGTGCTGAAGTTCTGGCAGGTGGCAGAATCTCATTGTATATACAGCTTGTCTGTGTCAGATCCCTACCTGAAAGCAGCAGCAGATGTAGCGTTAGCATATTAGCCCCAATATGTGCCAGCAGCAGGGTCTCAACTTGCAGACAGCCCCCAAGAGGGGCAGGGCTTGTGTCTGTTTGGGTGTGCCAGAGAGAAATAGAGACAGGCTCTTTTGGTAGCAGGCATCCACAGGTGGGTGCGGAGGAGTAGGCTGTTGGGGGGGGCAGTCTTGCAGACAGGGTGGCTGTTCGATGGCCATTTGGGGGCACTTATCCCATTTGTTGCTGTCACTACTGGTCTGGGCCCTGTGCTGGGCCCACTCACCGGCTCTCTGGGGTGGGCGGGCACCACAGCAGAAGATTAAATCTGCTGCCGTGCCCGTCACCGGAAGTTGCCAGGGAGTGAGGGAGAGGCGGGGCCTCTGCCTCTCCTTCACTCCATGGTCCCGTCCGCTGCCTGTCAGTCTCAGCCAGGGAATGAGATAGAGCTAGAGGGCCTGCCTCTCCCTCACTCCCTGGCTGAGACTGACAGTAGCCAGGATCTGGGGACCCCAAGTATGGGGGGCCCCTAGGAGCGGGATCTGGGATAGTCGCCCCGTGGTAAAGCCTGCCCTGATTTGTCATATCGAGGATAGACTATTGAAATGCACTCTATGTGGGGCTACCCATGGTAACAGTTCAGAAGCTGAAGCTAGTGAAGAATATGGCATCCCACCTCCTTCCTGGGATGGGCCACAGAGAGCATATAACACCTGTGCTCTGAGCACTGCACTGGCTGCCTATTATCTTCCAAGCCCGATTCAAGGTGCTTGTATTGACCTATAAAGCCCTCCATGGACTCGGTCCTACTTATCTGAGTGATAACCTCACGACTTGGGCAGCCCCTGTGGTCATCTGGGGGTGCCTTCCTGGAAGTCCTGTTCTATCGGTGGGTTAGGACAAACAGGAGGGCGTTCTCGGAGGCTACGCCATTGTTCTGGAATTCCCTTCTGGTGGAGGTTCGCCTCAGCATGGATCTTCTTGCCTTCCAACAAAACTGTAAGACCAGGCATTTTGTGGAGGGTGGCAGATGGTAGGATGAGTTAGATGGGTTGGGGGAGGGGATTTTTATGCACAGATCAGATTAGTTTTTATAGTCTAGTGTTTATGTGGGTTTTTAAAAACATATTTGTGTGTGTGTGTATACACACACACACACACACCCCTTCACTGTAGCCGGCCTCCCTCCATGATGGGCTTCCATGGCAGATGGCCATGGCAGCCCCCACACTGGGACTGGGATGGTGGTGTGAACACTCACACTCACCCAGTATGACCGACTATGTTCCACTCAGGCAGCCCTTTGGCCTCAGCTGTGAGCTTGGTTCTTTCTGGGCCGATGCTTCCTGAGCAGTCGTCTATCTGGTCAGGGGTTGTAGTGGTACCGTCGTAGCATTTCCATGGGTGCCCCTCCACACACACGTGTGTGAGGAGGGGGAATGCCTATGTGTAACGGGCCTTTATAATTTTCTTTGATTAGCTTTCATTTTTTGAGTCAAGTAAGCAAGCACACTTGGTCCTTTTTTACACGGACGGTGCAGCAGCGCCGATGGGTGGAGATGGGTGTGGATGAGTGGGTGAGAACACCCAGAGAACACCCGGCAGTGCCGAGCAGGGAGACATTTACATAGACAGTGCTTCAGGAGGTTGTGGGAAGGAAAGGAGAGGGGCCGGCAAACACCCAGCAGCCAAACACCCGCCAGCCAGAAGCCCCCAGCTGCCATAGCAACAGCAACAGCAACAGCAGGGCTCATCCCCTGCAGGTGAGCGAGGCCCCACCCCCTGGGAGGGCCCAGCCCAGGCCCCAGGCCAAAGCTGCCCGCCCGCCCCAGCGGGCGGCAGCCCTTGGGCGGCGCCAAAAGGGCAGCGGCCGTTTTGTTGCCGTTGTGAGGCCGGAGCGAGGACAGCGAGGGGCCACCCCCCTGACAGCACCCACGTGCACGCGGCTCCTGCAGGCCTGGCTGCCCCCCATACCTGAACAGGTAACACCTATGATGCCTCCCTATACCTCCCTTGCCTCCGCGCCCTCTATCACCTCCCTCCTTCTAGCCTCTCTCACGCACCCCCTCCTTCTCCCTCTCCCTTCACCAGCAGCCTTTCTCCAGCCAACCTACCCCTTATCCTCACCCACGCCCATCCCCCCTCCCCACCCTCATCCCCCCTTACCCATTCCCCCTAGGCCCAAACCCGTCCGTACCCCATCCCCCAACCTCATCCGCATCCCCTGCCTTCCCAAACACCAATTGCCTTTTTCCTGCTCCCTCTGGAACTGCCGCTCGTCCGTGGCTAAAGCTCCCTTCATCCACGATCTCTTCCTCTCTCGCCCCTTTCAACTCCTGGCTCTTACGGAAACCTGGATCACGCCCTCCAACTCTGTTACCCCGGCTGCTCTATCCTCCGGGGGCCTGTCGTTCTCTCACCGCCCCCGCCCTGAGGGCCTGGGTGGTGGTGTGGGCTTGCTCCTTGCTAAGCACTGCCAATTCAAAACCCTCTCCCCTCCCCCCTCCTCCTCCTTCCCTTCCTTTGAGGCCCACTCTGTGCGCTTATACTCCCCTCTACACCTTCGGGTTGCTGTCATCTACCGCCCCCCGGGTTCCCTCTCCTCTTTCCTCCCGGACTTTGAATCCTGGCTCACCTTCTTCCTCTCCGATGATATCCCCACTCTTATCCTTGGTGATTTCAACATTCACGTTGACACGCCCTCCGCCCCCTCTGTTTCCCGCTTTCTCTCTCTCGCTTCCTCCTTTAATCTCCGACTCTGGACCGACTCCCCCACTCATACTGACGGCCATTCCCTCGACCTCGTCTTCACTCGAAACTGTTCTCTAACTGACCTCTCCTTTGACCCCTTCCCTAGTTCTGATCACTTCCTCGGCTCCTTCAGCCTTTCCCACCGACCCCCCTCCGCCTCCCCCTCTATGCGCCCCTTCCGCAATATGCAGGCCCTTACTCCCTCGGAGTTTGCCGCACATCTTTCCCCCCTTCTCCCCCCCGTTTTCGCCTCCTCCTCCCCTGACTCTGCTGTCTCTGCTCTCAACGCTTCTCTCTCCTCGACCCTTGACTCTCTTGCCCCCCCCTCTGCTCGCCCCGTCCGCCCCCTCGACCCCCGCCCCTGGCTTACCCCTGCCATCCGCTACCTCCGCTCCTGCGCCCGGGCTGCCGAACGCCTCTGGCGCAAATCCCGCTCCCTCCCTGACTTCCTCCATTACAAATTCTCCCTCTCCTCCCTCTCCTCGGCTATCTCCCTAGCTAGGCAGCGCTATTATGCCTCTAGGATCGAATCTTTCTCCCGCGACCCTCGCCGCCTTTTCTCTACTTTCGACTCCCTTCTCAAACCCCCCTGCCCTCCCCCGCCCTCTTCCCTTGCTGCTCGGGATCTTGCGTCGTTCTTCACCTCCAAGATTGACAAGATCCGTCGGGATATTGCCTCCCGCCCCCCTCCGCCCCCCGCTCCCCTCCCGCCCCCTCCCCCGCCCCCCTCCCTCCTCGCATCCTTCCCTCCTGCCTCTCTCCAGGAAATCTCTGCTCTTCTCTCTTCATCCAACCCCTCCACCTGCCCCCTTGACCCGATCCCCTCCCGCCTCCTGACCTCTATTGCTCCCACTGTCGCTCCCCCCCTTCTGCATGTTGTCAATCTCTCCCTTTCCACAGGCTCCTTCCCCTCTGCCTTCAAACATGCCACTGTCTCCCCCATCCTCAAAAAGCCTACCCTGGACCCTTTCGATCCCTCTAGTTACCGGCCGGTCTCCCTCCTTCCCTTTGCTTCGAAGCTCCTGGAACGTGTCGTCTACTCCCGCTGCCTGAACCTCCTCTCTGCCAACTCCTCCCTCGACCCTCTCCAGTCCGGCTTCCGCCCCCTCCACTCTACTGAAACTGCCCTGGCCAAGATCACCAATGATCTACTTGTCGCTAAATCGAAGCGCCACTACTCCGTTCTTGTCCTCCTTGACCTCTCTGCCGCCTTTGACACTGTCGACCACTCGCTCCTCTTGGACTCCCTTTACTCTTTGGGCTTCCGTGGCTCTGTCTTTGACTGGTTCTCCTCCTACCTCTCTGACCGCTCCTTTAATGTCTCCCTCCCCGAGTCGACCTCCCCCTCCCTTCCCCTCTCGGTTGGGGTTCCCCAAGGTTCTGTCCTTGGCCCTCTCCTCTTCTCTATCTACACCCGGTCCCTTGGTGAAATTATTGCCTCCCACGGGTTCCAATACCATCTCTATGCTGATGACACCCAACTCTATCTCTCTACCCCCTCTCTCTCCTCCTCTGTCCGCTCACGCCTCGTCGACTGCCTCTCTGATATCTCCGCCTGGATGTCCCGACGCCAACTCAAACTGAACATGGCCAAGACTGAACTCCTCATTTTTCCTCCCTCCCCCTCCTCTCCCTCTGACCTGACCGTCTGCATTGATGGGGTCACCATCCGTCCTGTTCTCCGTGCCCGCAGCTTGGGCTTCATTTTTGACACGCACCTCTCCTTTAAACCTTACATTGACTCTGTGGCCAAATCCTGCCGATTCGCTCTCCTCAACATTGCCCGCATTCGCCCCTTTCTATCTGTCTCCTCGGCCAAAATCCTTGTTCATGCCATGGTTATCTCTCGCCTCGACTACTGCAACCTCCTCCTTGCTGGCCTCCCTCGCTCCCACCTGTCCCCCCTTGTGGCGATCCAAAACTCTGCCGCCAAGGTCATTCACTCTGCCCGTCGCTTCGACCATGTGACGCCTCTCCTCCTCTCCCTTCACTGGCTCCCCCTTCCTGAACGTATCCTGTTCAAACTCCTGGTTTTCACGTTCAAATCGCTCCATGACCAAGCTCCCCCTTACCTCTCGGACCTAATCGCCCTACGCGCTCCTGCGCGCGCTCTCCGCTCTTCCGCTGTCCCCTCCCTCGCTCTCCCTCGCTTCTCCTGCTCGCCCAACCGCCTTCGTCCCTTCTCCCTCGCTGCCCCGCATGCCTGGAACTCCCTCCCTGCCGACGTCCGCCTCGCCTCCTCCCTCCGCTCCTTCAAATCCCTCCTCAAGACCCACCTTTTCCATGCTGCCTTTCCCAATGCCCTCTAGTCTTTCCCCTTGCTCTTACTGTCAGCCCTCCTCTGCTGACTGCTGCTACCGACCACCTTGTAACCAAGCCAAGTACACGCACCTGAGACTTCGCATCCGCCTGAATGTTTGTTTGTCTTCTCCCATGTCTCTCCCGCTGTCCCCTCTCCTTGTCTCCCCCTCCTTGTCTTTTAGATTGTAAGCCACAGGTAGGGACCGCAGCTGATTATATGTTCTGTACAGCGCCAGGTTGTTACTGGCGCTTTATAAATGTTTAATAATAATAATAATAATAATCTCAGGAAACACCTGGCAAATACCGGTGCAAGTACACAGACAGCTGGGACCAGCGGGAAAGTCCCGCCCAGCACATCAATGGCACAACATGGCTGACTGAGGGCAAATGAAGCTGCGCAATGCGGCCCCACCCCCAATCTACCAGGACCCATGCAGGCGGGAAGGAGATGGGATGACAGCCGCTACAAAGGAGCCTGCTCCACACAGCCCCAGCACAGAGACCAGACAGCCCGGCGCCAACCGCCCCCCAGCAGAGCGGCACACACACATCAGGCAACAGAAGCATACAGGGATGGGCCCACGGGGGGCAAAGGGGGAAAAGTCACCCACACAACACAGGTATCCCTGCAACACCCCCCACAGAGGCACCCAAACAAGGGGAGAGGTCAAAGCAAAGCATAACATGGAAACACTGAGAAGGAATACAAACACCTTTAATGAAAGGGGGAACCAGCAACAGGGGGCAAAAACAACAGGGCATGGAGGGGGATGCGGCAACAGAAGGAGGGAGGCAGCACCAGCAGCGGCAGGCCCGGGACAACCCCCTGTCAATAGGGCCAGCGACCCCACGCCCGGCACCAGCGCTCAGACTGTGTGCTGTCCAGCTGGTGCAGCCACTCCAGGATGTGCAGGAGGAGCTCAAACAACTCCCCCTGCTCCCGGGTCCGCTCCGTAATCATGGATTGCCCTGAATGTGAGAGGGAGAGGAGACAGCCAACAGTGCCGTCCCCGGGCAGCAAGGAACTGAACCCCCCATGGAGGGACACAGGGACAGGGCCCAGAAAACAGGCAGCACACTCACAGATGCCACCCCGCCGCCCGCATGTCCCACGCTGCCCACTCAAACTGCAGTACCATCGTTCCCAGGTGCAAGATCACCAGCAGCACAACAACAGTAGCTTCAGGAGAGAAGGGACAGGGCAATGGAGAATGCCTGCACCTATGGGCCCTGGGAGGGTCAGGGGCAGAAAAAGCACCAGGGGCACAACCCACATGCTGACAGTCACGACCCAGAGGAGCACCCAGACCCCTGCATGAAGGAGGATCGGAGGGACCAAAGGCCGGGGCCAGCGCAACCCCTACTCACGCTCAGCCACCCAGTGCCCATGGTGCCACTGCCCATCCATCACCACCACCATAGACGGCCCACACCAACAGGGGGCTACAGCAAAGGGGAGTGGAGGGGCAGGGCCACACCAATGCACAGGCAAGTCCAGGGGGTTCCTGGCTGAGCGCCCACTGCCTATACCACCCCAAGAGCCATCCCAGGCAGCAGCAACCATCAGGGAAGCCGCCAGAGGAACACACTCCACACAGCAAGTGTATTGTTGATGTTGTACGCCTCCTCGAGTCTCCAGAGAGAGAGCAGGATAGAAATTAAATATGATGATGATGATGATGATGATGATGATGATTACAACTGGCACCCACCCCACAGGCCTGGAGCCCACCACTATACACCAAGCACACCCCCTGCACACAACCACACAGATGGGGGGCCGGAGGGCTGCCAAGGGGAGGGGGCACCCAGCCACCACAGCAGCAACAGAAGCAAGACAGGACAGACCATCACATAACTGCATTTTATTGGTGCCAGGGGAATGGGGTCCCCCAAGCACAGAGAGGCAGAGCAGGGGCATGCAGGTGGACCCATGGCTGAGCAAGAGTAGCACAACAGGAGGGCACAGGAGTGCCTGCGCAGGCCAAGTGAGGGCACCAGGGTAGCCCCAGCGGGAAGGAGCAGCACTCACCCAAAGGGGGCGATGGGGTCCAAGGAACCAGGCGGCAGCCATGCAGCAATACAGACGGCAGCACACAGCCTGATCGGAGGCAAGGGGGGGGAAAGCAATGCACCGTCCAGGGTATCGGGGTGGCTGCAAGCGGGTGGCAGTGAGGGGCTGCTCACAGATAGTCCGGGGAGCGTTCCAGGGGTGGCGACCCTGGCACTAGACCCTCCCATGCAAACAAGCCCCATCAGAAGCCTCGGGAGCGCATATTAACATCCACAAACTGGGAAGTAGGAAAGGAGGAGGTCCTCTCCAGCAGCTGCAGCCCACACAGCTGGAAGGTCCCTCACCAATTGAAGGGCGGCAAGCTCCGCAGCAGAGGGTTCCCTTGTCCGGAGCAGGACACTAACCTCAATGTGTATGCCCGCTGCATGACCCTACAGACCCTGAGATGGCACTGGTCACGCTCCCGCACTAACAACTGGTGGGAGAACATGTTAGCCACCTGGACGGTTGGGAAATGGTCGGACCACTTCCGGATGCCCCGCTCCCTCCTGACCCACTGGGGGAGCTGCACAACCCCCAACTCCGGAGGCAGGAGATGAACATGCGCTTCCTGCTACCACCCGGGATGTGGCCATGGTGGTGTGGCGGCTGGCCACCCCCGATTCTTGTAGGAGCATGGGGGAGCAGTGCGGGATGGGCATCACCACAGTGAACAGGGCCCTCCATGATGTGTGCGACCTACTCATGGAGCTCCTATTGCAGCGGGTCATCCAGCTCCAGGACCCCGATGAGGTGATGCATGGGTTCAAGGAAATGGGGTTCCCACATTTCATAGGTGACATTGACAGCACCCACATCCCCATAATACACACCCCTGATGCAAAGATCGACTACATGAACTGAAAACAGGCCTTCTCCATCAATCTGCAGGCCATAGTGGATCATAGGGGCCTGTTCATTGATGTCTACACAGGCCAGTCGAGGCGGAGCCATGACACGCATATCCTGCGTGCCTCCCCCTTCTATGCACACATGTTCAACAGGGAGATCACTCCCAACCTGTACCATATGCAAGTGGGGGTTCCAATGGCCCCTGTTGTGATGGGGACCCCGCCTAAATGCGGGCCTATCCAGTGGCGTGCAACCCTGACCACTGCCTGTTCAATGAGCGACTGTCATCTGCATGCAGTGTGGTGGAGCGGGCCTTCGGACTCCTGAAGATGTGCTGGTGCCTGCTGATGAACAGGACCCAATTCGACTTGGACCACACCCCCATCCTCGTCCTGGCATCGTGCATCCTGCACAATGTATGTGAGACAGGGGGTGCTGCTATGGACAACCCACCACCAGTGCACAGGGCTGGCCCAGTACCCTTGTACAAACATGCCCAGGGAGGGGCATTCTGGCGCCACTCAGAGGAGAACAAGGACACCATCTGCCACTGCATCGTTGCTCAGGCAGCCAAATGTCGGGCAGAACCTGACCCACAGCCATGTCCATAGTCCTGTGAACCACTTCAATAAAACTGGTACTACCCATTACCTGCAACTGTGCCTCTGTTCCACATGTGGGCTAGGGGGTCCCGGGAATGGATCCCGTGGGTTGCCTGGGTGCGAGTTCCCTCCCTTCGCTGTCGGCCAAGGGGTGGTCGGGCCCCTTAGTGCTCTGCCTGCCGGCACTCACCTATACACCTGTTACAGCCACCTCAACTGTATGAGGACTCACTGGACTGGCCCCCAGCCCTGTCAGCTTGGCAGGGACCATACAGAGCCCCCAACCTGTCGGTGCCCCTGCATGCTGCACACACACACACCCCAGCCACATGTCCCGGGACAGATGAAGCAACATCAAGGTAGAGGTACAACACATTTATTGGAGGGGGAACTGTACAATGGAAGGGGGGTTAACATCTGGATTGCCCTCTCCCCCTCTTGGCCACACCACCGGGGCTCGCAGGCCAGCATGCCCTAGCTTCAGCTGACCACAGCACTCACTCGCCAGCTTGCCCATCCTCTCTGTCATCCACTGGCCGCTCCACATTGGCCTCCGCTGATAGTCCATGCATGGAGAAACAAGAATGGGGTAAGCGATCCTCGTGTGCACTCATCTCTTTCCCATGTCAGGGCCTGGGCCACTGGGTGCCCCATGATCATCTAGGGAGCCCCCTACTCCCCACATGAGCATAACACATGCTGAAGGGCAATCCCTGTTGGTGCGAGCCCCTGGACAGCCCACCTATGGTATTATGGCCCATGCCCATTCCAGTAGAACATCAGAGAACCTGTTCAGGTGCCTTGGGCACTGACTGTTGCTCCCCAGCTCGTGTAGTGCATGTGCTCAGAGTGGGTTCTACAATGTGTTCCCTACTAGGGTCCTACCTTGCACAGGTCACCTGAATCCCAGTGGGGGCCCCGGTGTTGCACCCCCTACCCCCAGTGGCCTGGGGTGCTGCATTCTTACCGGAGGGGGTGGGGCAACCACCATGGGTGGTTGGTAGTCCTGGGGTGGACGGTCCTGGGGTGGGGGCATCACCTCCCAGTGGAGGGGTCGTGTGGCAGCAGTGGAAGGACCACGGAAGGTGCGGGCTGGAAGGGCAGCCCCACAAGCGGGTCCAGTTGTTCTATGTGGGGGAGGGGGACCCCATTGTCCAGACCCAGGTAGAGTTGCTTCTGGGGTAACCACGGGTGGCTGAGGTGCGGGGGGGGGGCACCTGCACCAGTAGGAAGCCGCCATAGTGTTGGTCAGCCACCGACCCTCCTTCTGCAGCATGGCAGGACCTGTCGAACTGGGGGTCAAGCCGCAGGGCCTCCATGGCCTCTCCCATGAGGTCCATGACCCTGCAGCCTGTCACAGGTGCACCACTGCTCATATTGGCAAGCCATCATGGCAGTCAGGATCTCCCGGTCCCTTTCCCCCTCCCCTCTGGGGAGCGCGAGCTCTCGGGAGTGCACATCGGCTAACCTTTGCGACTCCTCCAGCAGCTCCCTTCAGAGGTCCTCCTTCTGGTGCCAGTTCCTGGCTCGCATCTCCCGGTTCCGCTCCACACTACCGGCACCACTCACGTGAGTGGATGCCTGGTCTGTGAACGAGAGGTTGGACAGAACGTTAGTGCTTCCAGCCTATGTGCCTGTCAGGCCCTGGGGCCTGAGGAGATGGGGAGCTCGACTATCACGGGGTAAGGGGAGCAGAGCACGCCGTACGGCCGTCCCCACAGCCCCCGCTAACAGCGCACCGCCCCCAAGCCCCGCACCAGCCGACGCATCTGGAGCCACGCCCCCAGCAACACCCCTTGCGCTCCACGCACCACACTCCCCGGCAAGGGACGCGACGTGCAGAGCCACGCCCCCTGACAACGGCCACACGCAGGAACCGCCCCCGCAAGCGCCACTGCGGCGCTCAGCACATCTACAGCGGCACGCCCCGGCCCCGCCTATATAGGGGGAAAACGCCGGGCCTACCCTGCTGGTGATCAGAGCCTTGCCTTTGTGATACCGGCCCTGTGCGAGGAGTATTGAGCGTGGAGCCTAGAGTTGGAGTGCGAGTACCTTCAGTGTGGCAGAGTGTGGCAACAAGTGAGAGAGAGAGAGAGAGAGAGAGAGAGAGAGAGAGAGAGAGTGAGATACAGTGGCGTGTGAGTGTAAGTAGCCCCGTGCGAATGCAAGTGCGTAGTTCCCTTCTTTCCCTTCCCCTGCACCGGGTGTCCTGTAAGTACTAGCGTGCAAGGAGTCCTATAACCCTACCCCGTGGTTTGCCCCCTGGGGGGGGACCCCCACCCTGGTGACATCACCCCCAAAACACTCCCTTGGGCCCTGGGAACCGTGTGCGTGGTGCCCGCAAACGAGGGGCCTTCCCTGGCCGGGAAGTGGTGTGGCCTGAGTCCCTGTGATGAGCTTGGCAGGGAGTGACTGAGTGCCTCCATACTGCCGCATAAGACCCTGAGGGAACCTTTTTCAGGCCCACGGCTCCCTTCCCAGAACTGGGTCCTATCCCGGCCCCAGTGCCCATCCTCCTTTCCCTGTCCCCCACCTGGGGTTTGGAGGCTGCCCTCCGCCAAACCCCACAGTGCCCCGCTGGCCGCTACCGCCTGACCTGGAGCCTGGTGGGGCAGCCCTCATCATGTGGAAGCTCCCTTCAGCCCTCCCCTGTTGGGTCCCCCTTCCCTGCCCTCTCGTGGGATGTCCCCCCGGCAGCTGATTGCTGTGGGAGGGACTCGTGACAGTCAGGTGTGCCATGGGAGATGCTGTGGGCCCAACAGCCCCTCCCCGCCTTCCCCCAACACCCCCGCCTCTGTTGAGCCCTGCTGGTTGGGGTTGCATGCCCCCTGGTGCCCCCCATGTACCTCCTCCCGCTCCGCACATGGCCCCCTGGCTGGTGTGCCCTACCATGGACGGTCGCCCACCTGGTGGTGGGGGAGCTTCCGGGCCTGCCTCCTCCTCCTCTTCCTCAAACTCCACCTCGTGCACCTCCAGGATGCCTTGTGCTGCAATGTGACGGAGTATCATTAGTGTTTTCCAGCCTCCGGACCTGGCTGCTGCGCCTCTGTCTGGGCCGTTCCCACCCCCACCTCCTGGCCAAGCTGGGGTGATCATACCTGGATCCAGTTCCTCCTCCTCCTGGGGGCCGTCCCCGGTCTCCACTTGCTCTGCGTGTGCCCTCTTACCCTGTGTCTGGTAGGCCTGTGGGTGTTGGGGGAGTGCGCGGAGTGTGGTGGTCTGGTGCTCGGATCCCTGGGGTGCTTCCTCCCCCTGTGGGATGGGGATGTCCCCTCCCACTTCATAGCTGGCCTTGCCAGGGGTACCTCCCCCCGTCCTGTGGGGTCTGTCAGGGGGGGTTGCATGGTGGCCCTGCGTCTGCCACTGGAGAAGGTGTTGCCGTGTTTGCGGGAGGCCACAATGTCCCCATCCATGCAGAGGAACTTGTTCAGCTCCTCCTGGAACTCGGCTGTGTGCATGGCCTAGATGGACTTAAGATTGTTGTCCTTGATATGTTTATATCTGGACCTCAAGTCCTTTGCCTGCTGCATGCACTGGGTGACATCCCTACGATATACCTGCCGCTGCACTCCTGGGCGATGGCTTCATAGACCTGTCTGGTCTTGTAGCTGCGCACCAGGTCGTGCTGGACCCTTTTGGACCCCCCACACGCATACGAAGTCCCTGGTCTCCTGCCTTGACCAGGGCTCTGCCTTTTGGGACCCGCGTGTGGGGGACGACTGGCTTGGCAGCATGGGACCGCCCTGTGGATGTAGTAGCCATGGTGGTCATTGTGTCCTGTTGGGGGTAGTGCATCAGGTGTTATTCCGGGTCCTGCTGGCCGCCTGACACCCCTGAGTGGCCTATCCATCCTCTCCCTCTGGGGTTCCCTTCTGCTCACCTGGCTGTCTGGGGGGCCCTCCTTGGCTGCTGTCCCAGTGTTGCGGTGCTCCATTGTCTGGGAGCTGTCCTGCAGGGATGGGGGAGAGGATTATGTGGCTTCTCCCTGTGTTCCCTGGCCCATGGTGCCGGGCCTGGGGTGGGGCCCTCCCATCCCTGTGGGGGTGGGAGGTGGTTCCCTTGTGCTCACCTCACTCTAGCTGCTGCTCCTTGGGCTATGCCCCTGGGATGTGCTGCTCTGGGGGTCCTCGACCGGGGGGGCCGTCAGTGAAGCCCCTCTGCCCTGTGCCAGGACACGTGTGCTGTGTTACAGCCTGGCATGTTCACCCCCCTTTCACACCCGCTGGGGGGCACCCCCCTCAAGCCCCCGTACTGCCCACCCCCATACCAGTGGACCAGTCCCCCCTTTTTCCTTCTGCCTGGTGTGCCCACCCTGAACCACCTTGCTGTGGCTCTCCCGCCCCCCGGAACTCCTGGGTCCCCTTGCTCACCTGGCCCCTTCCCACATGTGGGGGGAGGCGTTGGCTCCCCTGGCCTTCTCGTTGGCCTTTCTGGTCACCATCGTGGGAGCCCGCGTGCATGTGCCATGGTTCCACCCTCCTTTACCAGCTCTCGGCTGGACCTCCGGCTCCCCCCCTCCCGTGGATGTGTCTGCGTGGCGGCGTGTGCATTCCCCATGGCACCGGTGCAGTGGGGCTCCACCAGTCTGGTCCGCGTGGGTGTGGGTGTTTTCGCTTTTTCACGGACGCTCGGGTGTTGGACACCCATCTCCACCTGTCTCCACCCATCTCCACCCACGGAGGATGCCAGCTCCTTCGCAGCTGCTCCATGGGTCTTGTCGGGTGGTGGCAGGTGGGTCAGGCATGCGCCCCCACCCACTCGTGGACATTTACATGGATGGGTGTTTCCAGGTGTTCCTGAGTGGGTGGTGTCTGTGTAAAAGTGACCTTGTAGTGTCAGCTTCTGGCAGGAGTGGAGTTTGAATGCCAGTTTCCAGAACTCAAGGCAGGCTTCATGCCTATCCAGTCATTGAGAATTATCCTCCACCATACTTCTCACCTCCAATCACTCCCTAATTGGATGCCTGACCTATATAAAGCACCCAGAGGAGACAAGAAGTGTCTATACAACAAAAGTGAATGTCAGTCTGTGAAAAGAGACCCTTCCAGTTCCTCAGTTCTCCTATGTCTCAGTGCCCTAGCTCTCCTGTGTTACAGTTCTCCTGTGTCTCAAATTCCTAGGTTCTCCAGCTTTCCAATCTTCCCCTGGAAGCCCCTGAGGATCCAGTGCTGGACTTTGATGCACTCTGAACCAGATCAGGCTCGGCTCTGACATAGAGCTTTGCTAAGTTCATTATTAGGAACCAGCTTGTAAATAATAATATTGCTGTATCTCTATTATTCCACCTGCCCTTGGTGGAGATTAATGGAAAAATCCATGTCTCTAAAGACATTGTAGATGGAACAGGAATATAGGTAATGACATACCTTAAATGGCGTTTCTTTCACAAGGGCATCTTCTTTCTTTATAAGATATCTTTTCTAACCTCCCAGTTAAGACAGCTGAAAGCAAGTGAAAAATGAAACTTTGCTAGTTTTAAAACTTAAAACTGTAAATTCTGGTTAACTAAATTCAGATTTCACTCTAGGTACCCTGATTTCGGGTTTGATCTTGCAATCCCCGAGACTTATTGTCTTCGGGGATTTCAGTGTCCACACCGAGGCTAGGTTGCATGGTGCAGAGCAGGAGTTCATTGCCCCTATGGCAACTATGAGCCTGTCCCAGGTGGTAGTTGGACCAAATCATGAGAGGGGACATACTCTGGACTTGATGTTTGCACCAACCTTGAGGCAGGAGTCCGATGGTTAGGGGTGTTTTTAGTTCACCCATGTCATGGTCAGATCATTACCTCCTTCAGACTTCTCTATCAGCACACCTACCTGACCAGAGGGGTGCAGGACCAGTTTGGATGACTGGAATGGCCCTTTGAGGCTGATGGACCCCATTGGGGTTTAGGCAGCTCTACGGGAGTTACCAGGTGACATCAGCGACTACTCCATCAATGCCCTGGTGTCCTTCTGGGATGACTGGTTGGCTGGGGCTATTTATCGAGTGACCATGTCTTCTCCCACTGTTTTGGCACTGGAGGTCCACGTGGTTTGCGAAGGACCTCAGGCAGCTGAAGTGCAAGGGGAAATGGTTGGAGCGGTGGTAGTGCTGGACTTCCACTGAAGATGACAGATTGCAACATAGGCTGTTTTTGAGGTGTTATGTTGTGGCTGTTCAGGCAGCAAAGAAGTGATTCTTTTCTGCCATCATAGCATATGTGAAGTCACATCCATGAGAGATTTTCTGGGTGGTGAGGAGTCTGGTCAGTCTAGCTTCCCTCCACCTGCATATGGATTTTTTTACAGCACTCTATGACATGTTTATGACACACTTTGTGCACAGAATCCCTCACATTGAACATGATTTTGACTCTGCCCTTGGGACAGTGCCAGTGCCTCAGGTTCGTAATGTCCTCTTTGGTCCACGTTTATGGGATCAGTTCCAATTGGTGATGCCTGCTGAGGCGGGGATGTGCTTGGGGCTCTTCAGGCCATGATATGTGAACTTGATCCCTGCCTATCCTTGCTGGTTAAGACCAACTGGGAGATGGTTGGGCCATTGCTGGCAGGGGTTATCAACACTTCCCTCAGGAGGGCCTGAGTCGCTTAATCAGCAGTGGTTCAGCCACTCCTTAAGAAACCATCTTTGGACGTTGATTCCCAAGTGAGCTATCGGCCTGTCTCTAACCTTCCTTTTGGGGGGAAGGCTACTATGGGTGGTGGTGTCATGGGAATGGGGGAAACACAGAACACACAGATGAACAAGGGGGGTACTAGAGGAAGGGGCCCAGATACTCCAACCTGGAGGAAAGGTGACTCTGCACAATGCTCTCAGATCACTTGTGGGGATAATAAGGCCTGTCAGGATAGAGTGGTGACCCTTAAATCTCAGAGATTAAGCCTCTATCATTATAGAGCACCGGGCAATCTGTGCAGGAGTGCTCCTCCGTACCCACCACCCACCTGTCACTCTCAACAATCACACAAAAGGATAGGGAAGGTAGTGCTAGTACGGGAGGGATACAGGGCAAGGGTCCCGGATATGTGGCAGAAGGAAAGGGGTACTCGCACGGGCAGGAGTAGGGGAGGAACTCCCGTAGGGGGAAGGCAGACTCACCCACACTCACTCGCCGTTTACCTCCTCTCCCAGACAATCCAAATGTAAGGTACAAGGGCTAGGGGCACCCTCTCCTGGGTCATGCAGACACACACTCTAGCGCACAGTACAGGGGGAGGGGGTAACACACAGGGCTACATAAAACACACGGTCAACAAGTACACCATACAAGGGTAAGGGCGAACACACAGGGTTACACAAAACAACACAGTCAATAATTCTCTGCACTTAGCTTCTCTCTCTCTCTCAGCAAGTGGGCCAGTCTTGATCAGATTGCCGATGCTGTATGTGCCCCAGCTCCGGTGTTTAAAGAGGAGGCCACGTCCTCCTGACATGCCTGAAGTCACAGGGAGTAGCGCAGCAGTGCTGACCCTGCCCCCACGCTCTGTGCGGCGACAGGGGAGGTTCCTCCTCCTTGTCTTGTTGTGGCAGTGACTTGGCAACCACCGGGTCTGGGAGTGTGCCGGAGGGGGAAGCAGGCAGTCCCGCAGCGGGTAGCGGATCCGGAAGTTGGGCCCCCTGACGGGCTCGGGCTTGTAGACTCTGAACCCCCCGAGGGTGGGAGTGGAGGCTGGTGCTGAAAGGTGGCCCATCAGTTGCAAATGCATTTATTTATTTATTTATTGCATTTCTTAGCCACCTCCTCATGCCCACGGCATTTCGGGGCGGCTTACAGCACAGAAACAACAATAAGTTAAAATAACAATTAAAATACAAATATTAACAAATTAAACTTCATACAAAAAAAACCCCTACCCANTATTAACAAATTAAACTTCATACAAAAAAAACCCCCCCCCTCCAAAGACCTGGGAGAACAGCCAGGTTTTGTGCCTGGCAGAAAGACAACAAACTCAGGGTCAAATGGGCATCCTCCGGGAGGGAGTTCCATATTCGGGGCCTGGACACCGA
Source organism: Sphenodon punctatus (assembly GCA_003113815.1). NCBI lineage: Eukaryota > Metazoa > Chordata > Lepidosauria > Sphenodontia > Sphenodontidae > Sphenodon > Sphenodon punctatus. The sequence goes on along the minus strand of QEPC01006668.1, from coordinate 77,151 downwards.
GAACGCCCTCTCCATCATGGCCCCCCATTTATACGGGGGACCTCCAGAAAGCCACCCCCAGTGAACCAAAGAAGTTGCTCTTGGGTACGGAGGGTGAGCCGGTCCCAGAGGTATGACGGGCCAAGGCCCTGTAGGGCTTTATAGGTCAAAACCAACACCATGAATCTGGCTCGGTACACGATAGGCAGCCAGTGCAGTGCGCGGAGCACAGAAGACATATGCTCCCATTGGCTCGTCCCCATAAGGAGATGAGCCGCTGCATTCTGCACCAGCTGTAGCCTCCGAACCAGCCTCTACGAGGGGAGCCAGCACCTCCCTCACCCTACCCACTGCCATCACCTCCATCTTTTCAGGCTTGAGCTTCAGTCTGCTCTGCCACAACCAATCTGCCACGGCTTCCAAACATTGGGACAGTACTGAGACAGCAGGACCTGGGTCAGTTGAAAAGGCGAGATAATGCTGGGCATCATCAGCGTATTGGTGGCAACGCACACCAAACCCTCTAACGATCTCCCCCAAGGGCTGAATATATACGTTAAACAATAATGGAGACAGAATGGAACATATCAGAACAGCACATTCCAGGGCCCAGGGGCTAGATGATTCAGCCCCCAGGACAACCCATTGGCTTCTCTCTGAGAGGAATGAGCAGAACCATGTAAGGACAGTCCCGTCCAGACCCCCCAGGGCTCACAACCATCTCAACAGCAGCCCATGGCCCACTCAAAAGCAGCCAAGAGATCTAGCAGGACCAAGAATGCCAAACATCCTGCATCCATCTCCCGGCAGAGATCGTTCACCAAGGCCACCAATGCCATCTCTGTACCATAGCTGGGGCAGAACCCAGATTGAAATGGGTCAAGGAAATCGATGCTGTCAAGATGCACCTGGAGCTATTGTGCCACTGCCCATTCAATAACCTTCCCTAAAAAGGGAAGATTAGAGACAGGTCGATAACTGGCAAGCGCGGCCACATCCAAAGATGGCTTCTTCACCACCACTGAGGCCAGCTCTGCTAGAGCAGCAAGGGATGCTGCTGGGCAGGAAGGGGCCAGGTACACCAGCAGCACCCCAAGATTTCCCCCAGCTAAATCAAACACCACATGGAGGGCCTCGATCCCTGGAATCTCCTGGACTGGATACCTCCTAACAGGCCATGCCTTTCTAAAAATGATGGTAACACCACCTCCCCACCCCCAGTTCAGGACTGGTGCTGCACGGCATACCCAGCTGGCACGAGATCACCCAAAATTGGTCCCACCTCCTCGTCCTGCCAGGTTTCCGTAATACATGCAAGGTCCGCTGCCCCATCCAGGATCACATCTCGTATTACAGGGGCCTTGTTCATCACAGACCTTACATTTAGCAGCAACAGCCCCCCACTGGTGGACTTTAGACCTTGCTCCTCCTTCTTCCTCAGTTGAGGGAGGGGGATGCTCTTTTGATCTCCACAATGGACCTATGGGCCCTGGGAGCTCGAGCCACACACCCTCTTGAACCATACCATACCTGACCCAGAACCACCTCTATAGCCACTTCTCCCTTCCTGTCCATAACGCTCTGACCCCCTCCAACCGGCCATTCCCCCATAGCCCCCAGAGATCCCTCCCCTTCCCATTCCTCCCCTTCACTCCCCAGAACCCCTTCTCTCACTGAGGGTCCCCCCACCCTATTCCACAGAAAGTGCCACCCCGTCACACCGGCTGGCACAATCTGATTTCCCCCTTACCCCACCCCCCTCCCCTAGGACCCTCTCTCTCAAAGAGGGTCCCCCCCATACCTTCGTCAATGCCCCCCTATCTCACTGGGGGACTGAGTCAGATTCCCACCTCCCCCCCATCTCCCTTGTACCCTCTCCCTCCCCTCCCTCCCCAATCTTCCCTGCCACCACATCCCGAGCCTCACTCTCTCACCGGGAGGCCGCCTCCCCTCCTAACTAACAAATGCCCCCCCTCACAGGGGAGCCACACCCACCTTCCACAGGGTCAGCCCCTGTCCTCTCACCACGAGTCATGTCCCTATTCCCCTCAACCCATTCCCCATACCCCCCTCCATATATATGCCCCCCATCACAACCAAACCCCTTTAAAACACACTAATACTATTGTTTCCCACCTCTGGTATCTTGTTTTTTAAATCCTATAAAAATACTCCCTAGGATAACTCCAAGGGAGATACTAAATAAACAATAAAACTCTCTCTCACACACACCCAGCATGTAAAGCATAGACAAAACCCACACAACCTTCCGACCCAGCAGACCCAAAAGCCCAAGAACATACACGGCTCAGGCTCGTCATTGGTTTTCTGGATCCATAGGGATGGGCGAATGCGGTTAGAAGTCGGAGTTCGGCCCAAACTCGGCTTGTTCGGGTGACTGAACCCGAATCTGAACACGAACTGGACGAAACGAAATCGATCCCAACGTCTAAACGACCAAACAGTTTGGTCAGTTTGAATTGCGTTCAGATGAGTTTGGGTGGAAAAATCGTGTCACTGGAAGGCAAAACATGACAGGGAGGGGAAGTCAGCTGAGCATCAGACTTCCAGGCAACAGGGGTGGAGAGGCTTGGAGTAGCAGCCAACCTGCCCAATCACCATGCCTTTTCGCCCCAGATCATTGGCTTCGCAGTCTGCGATTGGCCACAGGTTAGCCTGCACAGAGCCAATGGGGCTTTCGGTGAGGCAAGCACAGCAAGAAAGAAAACTGATTGCCTCCCCCCTTCCCAACAACTTCTAGCTAGTCACTGTTCCTGAACAGCGGGTGTTTCAGAAGGCTCCCTCTGTCCCAGCAGTTTTTGTTCCTTCCTATTCCTAATTTATTGCCATCCTCCTATTTCACCCATCCAACCTATTTACCTCCATATTAGCATTCATTTAGATTATATTAGATAGATTTAAGTGTTATTTTTTTTGTTTTACCCCCTCCCTGTGTTCCCTGTGTTCAGTTTTCCTTCCTCCCTCCCCCCTCCATTGAATCCTTTCCCTCTCCCTTTTTTTCCATCCCTGATTCCCTTCCCCTGTTTTAAGTTTTGGATTTATTTAGAGTAGGATTATTATTAGATTGATTTTCATTTCAGTTTTGCATCCCTCCCTGTGTTCTTTGTGTTCCCCCCTGTGCAATATTGTATATATATATATATATATATATATATATATATATATA
>QEPC01006668.1:59725-70855 GCA_003113815.1 Sphenodon punctatus | reverse complement strand
GGGTCTGGGGCCATCATTCCTCGCACAAAGGCAATGTCATTCCACTGGCACCGCACCAGGAAACAGCCACTCCAGCCCCAGGACCTACCATCAGGGTTCTGGGGTCAAGTTACAGGCAGGGAGGGCTGTGGCCAATATGTATCTAGAAGCTGCCACTCTAGCCCCAGAACCCACCATTATGGGTTTGGGGCCATCATTCCTCACACAGAGGCGTATCATTCCACCACATCAATAAACAGCCACTCCACCCCCAAGGACAACTGTCAGGGTTCTGGGGCCAAGTTACAGGCAGGGAGGGCTCTGGCCAATATGTATCTAGAAGCTGCCACTCTAGCTCCATGACCCACCATCATGGGTTCCTCATACAGAGGCGTGTCATTCCACCGCATCAAGAAAGAGTCACTCCACCCCCAGGACCCACCATCAGGGTTCTGGGGCCAAGTTACAGGCAGGGAGGACTGTGGCCAATATGTACCTAGAAGCTGACACTCTAGCCCCAGGAACCACTGTCATGGGTCTGGGGCCATCATTCCTCACACAGAGGCGTGTCATTCCATTGCATCAAGAAACAGTCACTCCACCCCCAGGACATACCGTCACGGCTCTGGGGCCAAGTTACGGGCAGGGAGGAGCTGCCACTCTAGCCCCAGGACCAACCATCATGGGTCTAGGGTCCTCATTTCTTGCACAGAGAGCCTTTTTCTGAACGCCCAAACTGAACCAAACATGACCGGACTGAACAGGTGAACCGAACGGGCAAACCAAACCGCACTGAACCAAATGGCCGAACCCGAACCGTGATCTGTTTGCCCATCCCTATGGATACCTCACAGTCAGGCTTTTGTCTTGATTATGGCATCGAGACTAGGGCTGATGCGGCAGCAGCTTTTACCACGCCGCGATTCCGTTCCGCCATTTCGGAACTGCCCGTGCCACACCGCGACTTTTCTGCGGATATTCCGCTAATTCCGCCGGAATTCTGCAAATTGCGGAATTGCAAAAAAATTGCGGAAATCGCGGAAAACCGCTATTCCGCTATTTTTTGGCGCTGGCGGAATTGCGGAAATAGCTAAAATGTCATGTTTCCACGATTCCACTAAGTTGCGGAATTAAATAAGCGGAACCGCGGAACCACGGATGGAACCGTGGAATGAAAGCCTCTGCCATGCCGTTCCACTAATTGCGGAAACACTGTTTCCGCCGGAAATAGCTACCGCTGCGATATTCCGCTACAGCACTAATCGAGACTGCACTTGTGGCCTTGGTTGACGACCTGAGAGTGGAACTGGACAGGGGGTGTTCAACCCTACTGGTCCTTCTTCATCTCTCAGGTGGTTTTGATACCAGAAACCATGAAGTGTTGTTCAAACACCTGCGGGACCTTGCCAGGGTGGATGAGATGGCTTTGCAGTGGTTCTGTTAATTCCTGGATGATCAATCTCAGCAGGTAGTTCTGGGGGAATATACTTCCACCCCCAGGGGTCTCCTCTATGAGGTCCCACAGGGTTCCATTCTGTCCCCCCTCTTTTTCAATACTTATATGAAGCTGCTGGAGGAGGTCATGTGTTAGTTTGTGTGTGGGGGGGTATGTCAGTGGGGGAGGCGTATGTTGTCATTGATATGCTGATGCTACTCAGCTGCATGTCTTCCTTTCATCTGATCCAGGCCCCAGCAGTATCAGAGCTTTCCTGGTGTTTGGTGGCTGTGAGGGACTAGATGAGAAATAGCCAATTGAAGCTGAATCCTGAAAAGACAGATGCTCATTGGTGGGATCGATGACATGGATGAGGTGGGTTATCCCATCACTGATGGGGTCTGATCAGTGTTGTCATCAGGGTTTGGGCTACGTTTGGAGGCTTTTTGATCCACAGGTGCACATGGATGTCCATGTGTTGGCTGTGTCCAGGAGTGGTTTTGGGCAATTACATCTGGTGCAGTGGCTTCATCCATATGTCTCAGACTCTGATCTTTCCACCATCATACATGCAAGTTTCACCTTGAGGCTGGATTACTGCAATGTCCTCTACGTGAGGATACCCATGGTGACGGTCCTAAAGCTGCAGCTGGTGCAGAATACTACAGCCCATCTGTTTATGGGGACAGGCCACTGAGAGCACATTCAACTGGTTCTCTGGGATTTTCTTAGCTGCCTATTGTCTTCTGGGCCCAATTCAAGGTGCTGTTTTTAACCTATAAAGCCCTAAATAGCCTGGCCCCTGACTATCTTAGGGACCACCTCACTTACCATGATAGAGGTGTACACCAGGGGCCCATGTCATTTTAGTTTTAAATTTGTCATTTTTGTTTTCATAAATATCAAATTGTCGTTTTTGTTTTTGCTTTCATTTCTGTTTTCCACTGGTTAAAATGAAAAACAAGTTTTTGCTTATAACTTTATTGTTGTTCACTATATGTATCTGACACTTGGAGTGATTATGCCTCCAGTGGAAGGCATTAAGTGTACCAAATTTCAAAAAGTTTGGATAAATGAATCCAATTTTACAAGCAGCTGAATTATATTATTTTGCAAAAAGCTTTATATACATTCTTAGCTGTAACATCTTTGCCTCACATTTTATGTAGATGAAACTTGGGAATTTTATAACACTTATGATATTTACTATCTCTGACAAGTTTCAGAAGGATTGGATAAATGGTCCTGGAGGTATAAGCAATTAACTTATAAATGTATGTTTGACTGTAACATCTTCGTAATCCATGCAGTGTATATGAAATTTGGCAGACATCTATATCACACTTCCAAGATCAGCTCTGCCAAATATCATAAATATGTGATAATGGGTTCCAATTTTATATGCCTGCACAGCATATTCAGAAAAGGAGCCTATGCCCGGGATTCTCTTACGTGTCACTGTGGTATAAAATTGGTTTGTGATGCCAATTGCTCAGCAGAAATGTCAAGCAAATATCCTCATTCTGTGTGGTGACTATCCCAACATCTGTCTCCCACTTGTCACTGGAAAGTCAGAAGCATCTGTTTAGGAAAGAGCCGAGATTGTCTTATGACCTCTGTCACAGTGCTGCAGGATGTGATTGTTATGATAATTGCCCAGCCTGGATGTGTAAAGTATGTCTCATGATTTCTGGGATACTATCCCCAAAGTCCCAGCAATGTCCCTTCTATGCATGCCTGAGGGCCTCCACCTATGCCTGCCTCAAAGCCAGTGAGTTGAAGGTTCAGCCTAAGGCCTTCAAATCTTTCTAAATTAAAATGAATCAATTAAAAACAACAGGGGAAAAATCTACTTTTGTTTCTTTGAATCTATGGCTCTAGGGAACCTGACATGATTAAGAAGTGTAACCTCTTAATGATTATCAGTGACCAAGAGGAATGATTTTTAACTAATGTTCCCACCTGTATAGTTGAAAAATTACATGGGAGGAAAAAGTCAAATCTAAGGTTTTGGACCCTTTTCAACAGAGATAAATAAGGAAAAATTAATAAATTAATGAAACATTTTGATGGATATACTAAATGTATGCAGCGTGGACACGCACACATGCACACGTACGCGCACACACACAGACTAATTACCAGCCTCTCTCCATCCTTTAAAAAAGTTAGGGAAAACCATGCTAGCATCTTTATGATCAGCAGTGACCATGAAAAAGGAGTTTTACAAGGATATTTCCTACATCCTGGCTCTCAGCTTGCTTGGGGGGGAGGGAGGGATGTAACAATGATTGATTATATCTTCAGAGGTTTGATGCTTGAAACTATTAATTAATGGTCGTAGAAATCTGACATGTTTCTTAAACTGAAAATATTGAAAACATCCACTGAAATAAATGTGATTATACTAGCATCTTTATGCCTACAAGTGTCCTCCTGTTATATGCTGGTGATGAATTGCATTTATATACCCAAAACTTGAGGCAGCTAAAAAAAATATGTATTTAACATCTGCGTGAAGTAAATTGAAGCAAACTATCAACCCAAACTTTGGAAAACATATGTAAGATACCATTATAAATCAAGTGTGCTACCTCAGGAAGTTAATAAATGACTGTGAGCATACTGTTAGACAGAACTCTCAATTACGGTCATTTATTAATAATATTAATAACTGACTTAATATATTATTAACTAAGGGTGTTTTCAGATGAGACAGGGTGACATTTGCCCTGTCCCGGAATCACCCAAATGATTCCCCGCCAGGATCACACCGGCACGTCCAACAGAGGTGCTGGCTGATCCCAGCGGGGAATCAGGGAGGGGCCGCACAGTGCACGTGCGGCCGCACAGCCCCGCCCCCACGCTCCCACACCACCCACCCTCTGGGGAGATGGCCGGGTGCCGTGGCCAATGCAGCCACAGCACCCACCCAATTTGACCACGGTCTGGAATCCTGCCGGGGATTCTGGGCTGTGGGTGCCAGTCAGACATTACTTTATGTTAGTTCCCGCCGGGGATCTCTTTGACCACGCTTGTGGCGCTTGTCTGGCGGGGAGTCCAGGAAGCGTGGTTGAAACTGACCCCATGTGGGAATCGACCATGGTGAACATCTGGCAACCACCTAACAGACGTTCAGGGTGCTTTGGCCCCATGTGGGTATTGACCGTGGTTCACTGTTATCTTGTCTTGTCTGAAAATACTGGAGGAAGCTCGCCTGGCCCCTAGCCTATTGACATTCCGGTGAAGTTCCAAAACCTGGCTGTTCGCCCAGGCCTTTGGGAAGGAGGGAGGGTAGGGTGAGGCGTTTTATCTCCCCCACTTTTTTTGTTTACTTTTTTGTTTATTATATTCATGACTTTAGCCCTGTTCTAATATTTTAATAGTATTATTATTATTTTTATGAGTGTTTTAAATGGTTTTTATTGTATTTTAAAATTGTTGGAATCCGCCCCGGGCTGCGTTGCAGGAGGGGCAGGATATAAATGTATTAAATAAATAAATAAATAAATTAGCAGCAACATGTCTTAAAGCCAGAATCATCATCATGTCTGGAACTACCTTAGTCTCATACCACACTAAAGTTCATATGTATTATACCATATTTACTAGCAACATGGAGTGTTTTCAGACGTGACGGGGCTGATTGGCCCCATCACGAAATCAGTGAAATGATCCCCTGCCGGGATGACCCTTAATGCCCTAATAGACGTTCCAGGGGATCCCGGCGGGGAATCGGGGTGGGGCCGTGCGGCGAACGTGCAGTCGCACGGCCCCGGCCCCTCCACACTCCCTGCTGTCCGCCCTCTGGGGAGATGGGCGGTCGCCACAGTCAATGCCACCACAGCGCCCACCCGCTATGGCCACGGGCCAGAATCCCTGCGGGGATTCCAGCCTGTGTCCGCCGTCCACACGTGACGGTGGGGGTCACCACGGCCTAGAATTGGATTCAACACACGATGGCCTCAGGTCCCACCGCTTCGGCCGCTCGCATGGTGAATCTGATCCCATGCCGTGGTAACATCTGGGGGGAAACATCCATTCCCCCCAACAGATGTTACGTGGTGCAAGCCACCACAGGGAATTGACTGTGGTGGACATTGACCACGTAACGTCTGAAAATGCCCATGTTTGATCACTTTGAAATATGAGCAAGTTATCATTAGTAGAAACTAGACTAATTTCATCAACAAGGCTGAATCCTGGAATGTGGTTTCAAGAGATGGGTTGTGACACCCTTAATCGTGTTGAATAGCTTACTCTGCAAGTAGTTCCACTAAAACCCCATATGCAGGTGCTAAACATAGGGTGGTACAAATTTAACCTAAATATGTTAGTTTTAAACCAGTGGTTCTCAAATATTTTGCATGTGTGACCCCATTTTGAGACATCAACAAAGACATGAGAAATATATCAAATATCAGTTGGGATCATGATCCCATATGCAGAAGGTGTGACTTCACTTCAGCTGCCAACCCACGGTATGGAAACTTCTGTTGTATTCAAACCCAACTTTTGTGGCCTAATTTTTATTTAAATAAATTCTGCAAAAAAACAAACTGACCCCCCCCCCAACTGAAGAACTTGACTTCTAATAATAATTTTGGTGAAATACAGACCATCATTCAAAATATTAATTCCTGTCTAGTGCATACATATGCTGATGGTATTTATGGACTTTACGTTAGGTAAAGGTATTTATGGACAAATCTCAGATATGTCTGTAAAATTAAGCCTTAGCCCATTGCTTTTTCATAAGCACTGAAGAGTAATGGCTGAGTTGTTAAGACACTTGACTACAATCCTGAAGGCTGTGAGTTGGAGTTGCTTGGTCTCACATTGGGTAGCCAACTCCAGTCCACCCAGTTGGAAATGGGTACCTGATCCATTGGGATGGTGAAGTCAAAAGCTGTCAGACACATCACTCCCTTGTACATCACAGGCCACAGAAACAGGTGTACCTTAACACCAGCCTGATAGGCCACATGGCTGAGGACAGACTTCGATTCTTCTTAAGCCATAGGAAAAATAAATAAATAGAGACTCTCTAGTAAAGCTGGAGAAATACAAATGTACTATGCAGTGCCCTCAATAAAGGGTATAGCATCAAAGTTTTTCAACTTGAATTCATCTGAATTAAAAGTAAATCTTGACTACTAGATATGTTTCTGGTTGTTTGATTGTTAAGACTTTGCTTTAGCCTGGTGCTCCTGAATTTTTTTAACATTATTTTTAAAACAGCTGGCTGCTGTTTGCTAAAAAGGGTCTCATTCAAGTCATGGATACTTCAAAAAGCACAACAGCTGAAGTTGCAAATGCCATTTCCTGCTGAAAGTGAGTTGAAGGTTCAGCCTAAGGCCTTCAAATCTTTCTAAATTAAAATGAATCAATTAAAAACAACAGGGGAAAAATCTACTTTTGTTTCTTTGAATCTATGGCTCTAGGGAACCTGACATGATTAAGAAGTGTAACCTCTGACTACGTAGACTGAAATCATAGTAGCAAAACTGAAGCTTTCAAAGGACATTTTAATTCAAATTGTAAGTTCAGGATGGAACAAATATTTTAGGTTGAAAAGGAAGAGCTGCTTCTTAAACTGTAGTCCCACTGACAAAATTAGAGCTAACCCTTTTCTACTTTAGCTTTAAATTACTCAAAGAATGATATGTCCACCAATTCCTAGAGAGAGAATTCTACCATTAAAACAGATTCAATGTTAGGCTGTTTAGTTAGGTATTTTTATGCAGATTCATATAAGAAGTGAGTAATAATTTCCGATCACTACTACTAATTAGCCTTGCACTGCCTTGAAATTCTTCCATCATTGGTGATTATGCTTTTGAGATAAATACCACTACTACTACTACTACTACTACTACTACTACTAATAATAATAATAATAATAATAATAATATAATAAATATAAATTGTATTTTTAAATTCTCTCCCCCTCCCCCCGCCCACATAGCACTTGGAGCACTTAACATGTTACATAAAAGTAAAAACAATGTAAACAATTTAAAACAAAGTAATTTAAAATATTATTAAAATTTATAAAATAGGGGAAGGAAAAAGGGAGGGTAGGGGGATCCTAAAAGCTCCTAGAAAATAAATACTTCTCAGGTGCTTTTTGAAGGTAAGGAGGGAGGAACTGAGACTGACATCTGGGGAGATCGAGTTCCAAACTGAGGAGCCTGCCACAGCAAAAGCCCAATTGCCCACTGACTTAAGATGCAATGGAGAGCTTCCAAACAGCGGGTGGTTCGTGAGCGCTGATACCCATTAGTGTGAGATTCCAGAAGAAGGTCTTAAAACCAGGGCCTTAACTGCTCAGGGCCCTAAAAATCAGCAGCTCAATCTTAAACTCAATCCAACATTCTACAGGCAGCCAAGCCGATGCAAAAAATTCAGGGCAGGTGTAATATGATCATGGTTGCCCAAACCAGTAAGCAGCCATGCTGAAAGCAATGGATAAGCACTGCTGGCATCCCATAGAAATACAAAAATCAAGCCTCATAGTCAATTGGGTATGGGTGACTGTAGCAAGGTAAGCCTGGGATAAATAAGTTGAAAAAAGAATTTCTGTACTACCTGAGTTTTCATGGACAGAGTGTGGTCGAAAATGACTCCCAAGTTCTTTAACTGGCCCATTCTCTCTACCCAGACCCCATCCACATTCAGAGACCCAAGGAAGGCAAGGGCATTCTCATATCTGCTTCACCTTCCCACCAACATCACAACAGTTTTCCCCAGATTGAGCATGACATAGCTTCAACACATCCAAACGGCTATGTCATTCAAGCTTTCCTTCAATGCAGGGGCCGAGTTGACAGGACTCACAGGGAAAGAGATATGAAGTTGTTTATCATCAGCATACTGATGATACTCAACCCTGTGCTTGATTACGACATCCGTAAAGTCTGCCCGCTGCATGTATATGTTGAACAACATGAGCAAAATAATAGAACCTTGAGGAATGCCACAGTTCAGGCCCCTCAGGGATGATGCACGCCAATCCATCACCACAAATTGGCTCCACCCTTCCAGGTATGACTGAAACTACTGACCAGCAGTGCCTGTCACACCAGCAATGTCCCTCAGTTGTTGAAGCAGCAACCCATGGTCAATCGTATCAAACACTGCTATAAGGTCCAGCATGACCAAAATGGCCAGCTCTCTTCAATCTGAAATCATCAGCAGATTGTTCAACACCCTGACAAGTGTGGTCTTTACCCCGTGGGAAGGCCTAAACCCAGACAGGAATTTCCCTAAAATATTTTTGGAGTTCAGGTGTCTCTGTAGGCACACAGCCACAGCCTTCTCAGTCATCTGCTGTAGGAAAGGCAGATTGGAGACTGGGTGAAATTGTCAAGCACTCCAACATCAAGAGATGGTTTCTTGATCAGGGGGCATACCACTGCACTTTTGAGGGTGGTCAGAGATATAAATGTAGCCAAGTCCTAATGTTATCAACATTGGGCCTGATAATTCTTTATTTAAGAGAGTGGCTATAAAACACAAATGCATTCATTTTGTACCATTCCATACCCATTTAATACTTTGCAGAGATGTAAATGGATATACAAGACTTATGACAGTGGAAACTAAGGTTCTATGTCTAGGAGAGTAGTAGAGAGTTAGTAGCATAAATTAGCAATGGAAGAGATATTTTTAGGGCTGCACCAACTAGGCCTTCTGGGTACTCGGACAACGTTCTGAGTACCTGGTTCAGGTAGTTGGCCGGACTTGGGAACTTTCCCGGGGACCCAGACTTCATAACTTGGAACTTCAGAACCCTTTCCTTTAATGATTTTAAAGTGCACCCACTTTAAAATCATTATACCAAGCAGTGACCAGAAAAGTAGGCTAGGAAGAGTGAGACTATCACTCAAGAAGACAAACACAAACAGTGTAACTGTGTGCAGAATTTTTTAATTTTTTTTTTAAAAAGCCAGCAGTACCCACTACCAGCAGTGCACCCACTTCAAAATCATTATGCCAACCAAGCAGTGCCCAGAAAATCAGACTAGCAAAAGTGGGATAATCGCTCAAGAAGACAAACCTACAAAAGTGCAACTGTGGGCAGAAATCCAAAACAAAAACCAGCAATACTTTACCCACAGTATGGCCCATCATCAGCAGTGAGTGCACCCACTTTAAAATTATTATGCCAATCAAGCAGTGCCCAGAAAAGCAGTCTAGCAAGAGTGGGACTATTGCTCAAGAAGACATATCCACAAAAGTGCAAATGCAAACAGAAATCCCCCAAAAGCCAGCCCAGCAAAAATATAACAACACCCACAAGAAAGAAACTAGACATTCACACAGACACCCACCCCACACACAAAGCCTCCATTGTGCTTTCCCAGTGCTCACCTATGCAGGGCAGCAAGACCTCTCCCCAAACACCATATTATTTTAACCAGAAAGAAAATATATCTCTTTTGTGACCCAGTGGTCAGTCACGTCTTGGCAAATTTAAACCAACAGACAAAATATAGTCAGAGTGCCCAGAAAAATCCACAGCAAAAGTGATCCTACTCTGTCCTCTAAGGGGTTGCCAATTTGCCAACAGGCAGTTCAAGTAGCAGCAGCAACCAAACTTTAAAAATATTTGACAGTGGTGGCAACCGCTGGCATTAACTTATGTATATGGACACCTCAGTAGGGATGTGTGAACAGAATGGGGTTCAGATGTTCAACCATTCACTCCAAAAACTCAGTTTGGGTTCGTGGGTTCGGTCCCGTGGAGTTCGGACCCAGCTGAACGTTAGGAAAGTTCGGCCATGGCAAAGGCTTGGGGCGCTCCAGGGATGCCCGTGGGGGCATGGCAGGTCATCGGAGAAACAGCAGCAACATCAGAGACAGTGAAGGTTTTGGGCTTGGCACCCTGGGTTGCTCGGGCAGGCAGGCTTAGCACTTGGCCCCTGGGGGTGCCCGTTGCACCATGGCTGGCCGTCTGAGACCCAGCAACAGAAGCAGAGGCTGGGAAGTATTGGGGCTTGGTGGTGACCTGGAACCCTACTTGGCCGGGCATTTCAGGCTGTCAGGCATCAGTGAAGCAGCATCAGACATTGGATTTCACAGTAGCAGAACCAAGGTTACAGCAGAGGCAGCAGCAGCAGACGGGCAACGTGGCATGAGAGGCAGTAGGGAAGGCAGTCTGGGACCTTTGCAGGGAACTCAGATAGACTGGCAAAGACTGTGCAGTGTAAGAGACAGCGAGCCAGTCAGATAGGCGGGCAGAGATCGTCTAGCTAGAGGCTGACTGGCAGGCTTACAGCTTCTCAATGCCACACTGCATCATGAAGTCAGTCAGATAGGCTGCCCAAGACCATCTAGTGAGAGAGAGAGAGAGAGGAGAGAGAGAGAGAGAGAGGAAGGGTGGGCGCCAGGCATTGGGAGGGAGGGATAGCACCTCAGCAGTAGCAGCCCAGATTGAGGAGGAGCCCTGTCCCAAGACTGCCCCTGGCATGGGATGGCATGTGCCACTGCACCTTCAAGCCATGTCCAGGAGCAGCTCAAGGAATCCCATAAGTGGCAGGTTTATTTGATTTCATTTATTTTATTTCAAAACATTTATATCCCGCCCCTCCTGCAAAGCAGCCCGGGGCGGCTCACAACACAATTAAAAACAATAAAATACATTAAAATTCAATAAAAACAACATATATTTCATATAAAAATATAAATATAAACAGGGCTTAGCAAAAAAA
>QEPC01006668.1:32183-57829 GCA_003113815.1 Sphenodon punctatus | reverse complement strand
CAGACGCTATGAGGGCCGCGAGGAAATCCTTCCTCGCCGCCCTCACAGCCTCAACATAGGACCGCAAATGGGCCCTATGGAGAAGACGATCGGAATCAGATCGAGTCCGACGCCAGCGTCGCTCTAGCCTCCTGCCTCCCCGCTTCATACACCACAGCCCCTCAGTAAACCAAGGGGTCCTGCGGTGACGGGACGAAGGCAGAGGGCGTCTCGGAGCCACCCTGTCAATGGCTTCCTCCAGCAAGTTATTCCAATGCCGGACCAGCCCATCCACAGAGTGGCCGTCCACGTCCAGGGTTAACTCCCTCAGGACTTCCTGGAACTGCTGCTCCACCAACATGGCCCTCAGTCTCAGGCGGTGCAGCGAGCAAATTTTCCCTGCAATGGAGAACACCTGCTCACTGGGGACACTCATTGGTGGGCAGGACAGTATACCCATGGCTACTTTGGACAGGGCTGGCCACATGTTGGTCTTGCCATCCCAGTAGGCCAAGGGATCGCTGCTGGGTTTGATGCATGGCTCCTCCTCCAGGTAGCTCTCCACTGCTGCTGAGGTGCTGTCTTAAAGGACAGATCCTGCACCAGCTGGTGCACTAGGGAGCCTTGCTTGGCCTGCTTAGCTGGGAGGAGATCACTGCCTTCACGCTCTGGTTAAAGATACTGGCCAGATTCCTTCCCCACTCGATCAGGGAGCTACTGGTGCCTGCCCCAATCCCCTTCTCCCCCAATCTCAGAGCATCACTGACCACCAGGTGAAGGGTGAGTGTGGCACAAGGGATGATGGTGAAGCCCCCCTCATGGACTACCCTAAATATCTTTGCTGCATTGTCCATCACCACACACCCCTTGGTGAAGGGCACTCCTGGCTTGACACACTCCCTCACCATGGTGGTCAGGGCTGCCTTGATGTTCTGAGCAGTGTGGGAGCCGTCCATTACTTCTGCCTAAAGCAGGGCCCACCTATACCCTGCTTCGGGACCCCTCCTGCCACTTCTAAACTCTGCCTCTGGGTCCTGCTACAAGTGCGCCATCACTGCCAGGTGGGTGTGCTGAGCATTCCTATTAGACCACAGGTCTGTGGTGAAGTGGATGGTGGCACCCCTAGCCCTTGCCAGCTGCTCCCTCACCCGCTCCTTTAAAGCCTGGTACAGGGCTAGCACCACCTGCCAACTCATGGTGGTGCACAAGGGTAGTTTAATCTGGGGGACCAGGAATCCAATCAGGCACCTTAACCCCATGTCCCTGACCACAAAGAAGGGCTGCCCATCCAGCACTATCATTTCCCCCAACATGTGCCTGGGTCTCAGTTGAAATGGAGGCTTTCATTTGAAAGCCATGCACCCTCCACGTCCTGCAGCTGCCGATGGATTTGGCAGCTGCCCCCACCCCAGCTCCTCCATGGTGGACTGACGCTGCTGCTGCTGCTCTCCCCTAGCAGCAATACCACTCCTGCTGCTAGAGGCAGCTGTTTGAACAGGACGCTTGTCCACTGATGGAGGTGGATGACTGTCCCCTTCTGGTGTCCACTGCCCCTGCCTGCTTGCTTTGCAGCAGAGCGCTGTCGCAGTCCTTGAGGTTCCTCACCATGGCAGTTGTGTCAAGGCTGGTGAGCATCTGCCCATGCTTCACCACCTTCTGGCACAAAGTGCACTGCACCTCCCTTGGATCATTCAACCGCACCATCTTAAAATGAACCCATATGGAGGATTTTTTGCCCCCTCCTGCCTTCTGGCCTGCACCGGGTGATGCATCACTGACAGCACTGCTGGGAGGAGCAGAACATGGTGGCGACACAGTTCTCAGAGGGACAGCCATCACATCAGGACTAGACATCTCCTCTGCATGACTAGAGTCTGCCTCACTGTCACCAATCTGAGATATGTCCCCCCGCAAAGGGGCGTTCTGGGACCCTGAGGCTGATGCACTGCCCATCATTTATTTACTTATTTATTTATTTATTTATTTAATGCATTTCTATCCCACTCTTCCCACCACAGGTAGCTCAGAGTGATGGACAACAATAAAAATATAATATATAAAATACAAATATAATATAAATATAATATTTTAAAACATTTTTAAACATTAAAACAAAATGGGGAAAACACAGGGAGAGACAATGCTGCTGCCACTCTCCCTGTGCTCCCTATAGCTGCTGCTGCTGCTTCTCCTCTCCCTGCTTCCATTGCCCGGGGATCGGGCCCTGCCTCTAGCAGCTGGGGTGGGATCCACCAGCCCTGGACTGCTAGGGATCACCACAATAATGGGGGCTGGGGACATTGGTGGCCCTGGAGGAAGATCTGACCACGAAGCACCTGCACCTGCAGCTGCATCCACAGCAGAGACAGTCACACCCTCCTGTACTGCAGGCCTTCCAGTGCCGTATGTGGCAGTGGACGACTCTGGCAGGAGGCTATGCCAAACCATATCCCTAGTGCCACTTCTGGGAGCCTCTGAAGCCTGATTGTCAAAATTAGGCCTGTGCAGTTTGGGGCGTGGCGATGGGCTATGGCTGCTGCTGATGCCTGTTGCCACTCCGCTGGCATGGCCCCTGCCACCTCTGCCACATTTTATTTTTATTTATTTTGTACATGCCACATTGCCCACCTTATGGACAGCAGAGCAGCCTCTCCTGCTTCCCTTCTCCATATCTCCTACCCAAAGAATGCACACAGAGGGTAATTTCAGACGTTACGAAACCACACTCAATCACAATCAATCGGCAGTGGTGGCGAATGGTCCCATAACGTCTTTTTGAATTCCGCCAGATGTTCACCACAGTGAACCACTGACGGAAATTTAAAAAAAACATGCTTTCGAGGATGGTCCAGGGACCATCTCCAAAAGCGTGGCCAAAGTGATTCCCACCGGGAGTGAACTCCTGGCGGGAATCACTTTTCCCCCCTAACAGTCATGACTTTGACACGCTCAACCATGGTGGAATTCAACGTGGTTGAGCGTGTCAACGTCACATCTTGTCCCTGACAACGGCCCGGGAATCAGAGGCCATGCCCGCCGCTGATTCCGGGCTCTGGTCAATTTCCTGGGGGTAGGCGGGTGCCATGGCCGCATTGACCACTGCGCCCACCTGTCTCCAGGAAGGCGGGCTGCTGGGGGAGGATGGGGGGACGGGGCTGTGCGTCTGCACGTAGCGCTGTGCAGCCCCACCCCCTTCCCTGATTCCCCGCCGGGATCAGCCAGCACGTCTGTTGACATGCCGGTATTGATCCCGGAGGGGAATCAATAAGTTGATTCTTTGATGGGGCGAATTCTGCCCCGTCACGTCTGAAATCACCCAAAGTTTTTAAAAAAAATATTTTATTTATATATATATAAATCCGGGAATGGCCTGCCACCTTTATATATTTTATATAAATATATATAAAGTTTATTTATTCAAATTGGTAATCTAATATTATATATAGATACATTAACTCTAACTACTATTAACTATTCTAAAACCTATGGAACTAAATGGAATATTATCTAGTATCAATAAAGGCCTTGTCCTACAAGCACACTATAAAATATTAAAACTGAATAACTAAACACTATCTCTATCTATCTCTATAACTAAGCTAACTCCTACAACTATCTATCTATAGTAACTATCTAATATCTAATATCTATCGATATATACACACACAGGGATGGTGGGGGTGGGGGACACAGACAACTCAAACAAACAACACAGGAAGGGGTACAAAACTGAAATGAAAGCTAAATCATTCTAATGCTACTCTAAATAAATCCAAAAACAGGGGACGAGAATCAGGAATGGAATATATACAGGGAGGAAGGAAGGATTCAATGGAGGGTAGGGAGAAAGGATACAGGGAGGGGTAGCAAATAAAAATAACACCTAAATCTATCTAATCTAATCTAAATAAATGATACTCCAGAGGTAAATGTGTGGAAACGGGTGAAATAGGAGGAGGATGGTAATGGATTGGGAGGAACACAAACTGCTGGTTGAGGGAGACTTCTGAAAATGCCTGCTGACAGGATCAGTGGCTAGCTCAGAAGGAGTTGGTAGGGGGGAGGGCAATGACTTTTGTTACTTGCTGTGCCCACCTTACCATAAGCCCCATTGGCTCTGTGCAGTCTAGCCCATGGCCAATCGCAGACTGCAAAGTCAATGGTCTGAGGAAAAGAGGGATGGTGATTGGGCAGGCTGGCTACTAGTCCAAGCCTCTCCACCTCTGGTGCCAGGAAGTCTGCTCCTCAGCTGCACCCCCCTCTCACTGGGCTTTCCAGCCATTTTAACCACCCAAATGTGGCCGAACTCATCTGAACGTGGCTGAACTGTTCGGGGCTTCAGGCATTCAGTTCGGCCGTCTGAATGGGCCGGGTTCAGGCTGAACACCAAACAGCTGAACCGCGTTCACACATCCCTACAGCTCAGGCCTGAGAAAGTGGAGTTAGTTAGATTTCTCTGGCCACAATGGTGCCAAGCAGTGCAAGCAACAGGCAGAAGTGGCACCTGTCTATTTTTTAAAAAGGCATGGCATTGGTGTGGCACTGGTAACTTAGACAGACCAGCTCAGGGGAAGTGGAGCACGGCAGAGATCCTTCTGCCCTCCATGGTGCGACACAGCAGGCAGTAACAGTGTGGCACTCACTTATTTTTTTTCAAAAAAATCATAGCATGATGGAAACAAGTAACCTCCATCTCTCAATGGACTGGACAGGACAGGCCATTCCAGGATAGGACAGTCCATTACAAAGCAACTGTTCTGACTTCAGTTCAGGGCACCTCATTGGAATTTCAAAGTCTTCAAGTTTCTTCTGCATGTTATTCAAAATTTACATGAAACTGTTTGAAAAAATGCTGAGCTAACATGCATTGAAATGACAGCAGCATACGGATTTCACTTAGTTCTTTGTAAAATCACCATCTCTCAGTTTCTTCAAAACTTAACTAAATCAGCACCCGCCTGAATAGAAGGTAGTTCAAAATGAAAATGTGGGGAAAGGGCTTCCACATTCAGTTTCAGAGTGTTTTAAAACGAGTAAGGCTGAGGGGGCTGTTTCTGCTGCTTGGCACAGCTGTGGAGCAGCCACTTAAGTGGAGTCCACGAGGAGAGATTCTAATCGGATTCTCTCTGATATCTCTACCTGGATGTCTCAACATCAACTCAAACTCAACATGGCTAAAACTGAACTCCTTATCTTCCCCCCTCATCCTTCCTCTCCTTCCTCACTGTCAATAACTATTGATGGAGTCACCATCCTGCCTGTCCCCCAAGCCCGTAGCCTAGGCTTCATCTTTGACTCACCCCTTTCTTTTAAACCCTACATTGACTCTGTTGCTAAATCCTGTCGCTTCTCCCTCCATAACATTGCTAAGATTCGCCCTTTTCTCTCTGTCTCGTCTGCCAAAACTCTTGTTCATGCTCTGGTCATCTCTCGCCTCGATTACTGTAACCTCCTTCTCACTGGCCTTCCCCGGTCTCACCTTTCTCCCCTCATCTCTGTCCAAAACTCTGCTGCCAGGGTCATCTACCTCGCCAGTCGCTTCGACCATGTGCAGCCCCTCCTCTCTTCGCTTCACTGGCTTCCCCTTCCTGAACGAATCCTGCACAAGCTCCTAGTCTTCACCTATAAAGCTCTTCACAACCTTGCTCCCCCCTACCTCTCTGCACTTATCGCCCTCCATACTCCAGCCCGTGCACTTCGCTCCTCCTCTGTCCCTTCTCTCACCCTTCCACGCCTTCCCTGCTCCCCTAAGCGCCTTCGTCCCTTCTCACTTGCTGCCCCCCATGCCTGGAACTCCCTCCCTGTCCACATCCGCCTTGCCCCCTCCCTTCATACCTTCAAATCTCTCCTTAAAACTCACCTCTTTCGCTCTGCTCTGTCTGACTCTTTATCCTGCTGAGCCACTATTCCTATACCTACGATCGGTTTACCCTTATCCTTGCAACATGGACCTGCCTGCTGTCATTCTCATCGTAACCAAGCCAAGTACGTGCACTTGAGACCTCGCATCTTCATGAATGTTAGACCCCTTGTCTCTCCCTCTGTTCCCCTTCCTAAGTCTCTCCCCCAGCTCCTGTCTCTCAGATTGTAAGCCCTAGGGGCAGGGACCGTGTCTATTTTATTACTTTGTAAAGTGCCAGGTACACTGCTGGCGCTATATAAATGTTTGTTAATAATAATAATAATAATAATAATAACCGGCGGCTCCCAGTGTGGCTACTGGAGAAGCCACCTAGTATGCCCCCTGCCACAGGCCATGGGGGAGGTAGATGTGAACTGGGATGGTCTTTGAAATTGACAGGTCCTGAGCATGAGCACTGAGGAACCAGACTCCCCAGCACTCACAGCCAGTTCCTAAGACTTGAAAAGTCTGTGACCCCCTCCCCCCGCTCACAGTGCCTATGAGTGGGCCCCTTCTGTTGGTGTGGGTGGCTGCCCCTGTTCATATGTGCAGGGGATGCATGGGTTCCCACTGCCAGACATTGTTTTGAATTGGTCTTCACGGTGGGGGCCAAGTGGCCATGAGTGGGTGCTGGGTGAGTGGCCATTAGTAGGGCTGAAGTGACATCATTGTTTGCCTTTTCACTGTTTACTGTTGACATTTTGGCCCTCTTACCACTGATCCAACAGCATTTGCTATCAGTTTGTGACAATTTCCAACATTTGTGACAGCTTCCAATATAGCAACATTTCCACAATTCTGACATTTGCATTTCCTATACGTTCTTTACTTCCTATACACCTGAACTTTCCTATACTACATTTCTATTACACTTTCCTATACTTTGATAGTTTCCTACACTTTCCTACTGCACTTTCTGACACTTTCTGTCACTTATGACACCTTTCAATGCTTTCCAACATAGATCCAAAGTATTAGACTTCACTGGGGGTGCTGTGTTGGAAAAATGACAACAGATGTGTAATCTTCTCTAATGCTGAGGAGTAGGAAATAGCTGTGTTGCCATCTCATTGGGAAGGCTGGTTTGGAGGGCATTTTGTTCCATTCCTCCTAGGGAACCTGCTGTACAGGCTGCCACTTCCCTGCCTCCAAACATTCAGAGGAAGAGTGAGTAGAGTTGTGCAACCAAGTTACAAGTGTATTGTATCTGTCATAACTAGGGCTAAAACACACCCTCCCAATTCTCACAAATTTCAGCAAGAATTGGCTTCTTGCTGGGCTTTGTGATAATGGGTTGAGAATTGGATGATTCTTGACCTATTCTCATGCAAAATATGCACAAATGAAATCCAGCACTGTGCATGTGCAAAATGGATGCCATGACCAATCTACTCCTGCGCGTCCCCCAGCATTTTTCGGATTTTGAGAATCTCTCGAGATTCTCGAGAACCCTTAAAAAAAGCTCTTCGCTTGCACAAAATGGACGTCAGTGGGCCATGCATGTGCAGAATGCCTGCAGTGGCCAATTTGCGCATGCACAGAGCACATCTGAGATTTTTGAGAATCCCTCAATATTCTTGAAAGTCTCAGTGAGATCCCATGAGATATTACGGGGGCTGCAAGAATCTTGTGTGTTCGGATGAGAACTCCCCCTCTGCGATAGAAGTGGCGGGGTTTTGGTGGTGTCCCCCCCTCCCCCGCTGGGAGGAAGGGGATGAGGAAGGCTGTGGGGCCGCTGTTAGTGGCACCAGAGATATGGAGGGGGGGGTGGACAGAACGGCCACTGGGTAAATGGGAGGGCACCCAGGACTCTCACGATAGACGGGATTCCCGGACACCATTTTAGAACTCCTTGCTCACCTGCCTCATTGCAGTTCAGGCAATGAGCAAGGAAGCTCATACAGTACGGTGGGAGAGCAGCGTCCGTGGGATTATCGGGCCCTCACAAGGATTCGGCCTACTTTGGCCGCACCTGTGGTGGGCTCCGGCTCTCCTTCCAGCTGTGGCCTCCTGGTGATCGTGGGTGCTGTGTGGAGGAAGTAGGTCAGCTGCACTGGGACAAAGGAAGTACCCTTTCCCCCCCCCACCCCTCCAAGCTCAATCTGATGCAGGCTTCCCCAAGGGGTGGGAACGGCGGCGGCACTGTGGGAGGGGTACTTTTAAATTGAGAAGGAAGGGGTCCTCTTTCAGAAGGGAGGAGACAGAGGGTTTTGGAGCGGTGGTGGCCCCGCGGATGGGTACAGGCCCTTTGGACAGCCAGAGGGGGGGGTCTTCTCACTTCCCCCCCTCCTTTGGTGAGTAGAGCCCTCCCTCTTCCTAGGTAGGGACAGAAGCAGGCAGGGAGGGAACTTGGGGCAGACACAAAAGTGGAGCCAAGGTTTGCATGTGGAAGCCCCTGCCTGCTGCAAGGCGAAAAGCGGGGTACACTTATAAGCGATCAGGGAGCTGATGGTAACTGGTTGGGTGCAACTGTGGGGGCATAGGTTATATAAGGAGAAGAGGCAGGATGCCTCCAAAAAAGCACAAGGCCCAGCGGCCAGCCAAAGCCAAGTCCACCCCAAAGGCTCCTCCTAAGAAGTGCACAGCACGAGGGGGTCAGAGTGGGGGGGATCAGGCTGCAGCCATGCTGGAAGCCATGCAGGTTCAGCTTGCTGAATACCAGTCCTGGCTAGAAGAGCTAGAGGGCACTCAAACGAGGCAAGGGGAGCGCAATACGCTATATGAAAGTGCAGAGTCTGTGCCTTGCACTACCCCTCTTGGTGGGGAGGGCCATTAATGAAAGGGGCAAGGGCTCCACCGGGTTTTACCATCTTGCTATAGGGACGACGAGCCTGGGCCCAGCCAAAGGAGTCCGGAGTTAATGCAGACCCAGGAAGCTCAGATTGAAGCACTGAAGGAGGGAATGCAGGCACTGACAAACAGCCTTGATGCGGTGCACAGGTGATGCCAAGGGACGGAGATCAGTAGCGCAAGACTTGGCCACAGTGGGACCTGGAGCATGGAAATGGTGAGTATGAGGGCGACTGGATTGGAAGGGGAGTGTGAACACTGGGGGCTGGTGCCAGACAGGTGGCAGGTCCCAACCACCTTGGGGATTTCATGTGCCGGGGGTAAGGGTAACATGGGCACCGTGCTACCTGTGGGCGGCTGGACGAGCCCCCACCATCGTGGCACCAGTCCTGCCAAGGCGAGAGATGGTGTCATTGCTCGCCCTACAGCCAGAAGGCTGTAGCACAGGTTTGGGGGGTAGGTTCGTGTTGTGCTAGAAGAGCTGCCCAGTGTTGTGAGCAGTGGGAGGAGCCCCGCACTTTATCAGGAGGGTGCACTGATGTATCTACCCCCCTGGGGGATAAATATTTTAAATAAATAAAAAATTTTAAAATGCTACAAAGGCAAAGATTTGGAGTTGTGAATTCATTGATATAGTCACCCTCCTGTTTAGTGACCCTATACCTGACCCTTATGATAAGGAGGAAACAGAGGACAGGGAATGGTTTAAGAGACTGAAAGCAGAGCACACTTGGTCCAATTGGACAGCGGCCTACATGATCTACATGGGAGTGACCTTAATTAAGTTCCCAGAAAGGGGGGTAGAGATTCTTAAGTACTCGGACATAGTCCGTAGAGCATTTGATACAGGGGGACCTGGGGCTTGGCTGAGGTATGATGAAGCATTTTGGCATAGGGCAGCCAACAACCCTAGGCTTAGATGGAACGTGTATGCACATGACATTTGGCCAGAATGCAGCAGCAGCCTCATGTATGCCCCCCAAGTCTGACAGCAGGCATGTGCTATCCCAGTTAGGAAGTGGACAGCAGGATGATAGAGGTCAAGGGGGAAGGACAAAGCAGCCCTCAGCCGGGCCGACTTTTGGGGACTACAATAATGGGGAAAAGTGTTTTTAATCCCCATGTAGATTTAAGCACATTTGCACACAGTGTGCGGGCGATCACACCACTTCCGGATGCACAAAGTTCAGGAAGTACGGGGCCAGAAGCAAAGTGCAGCCTGGGGCTAGATGGGACCATCACATGCAATGGGAAAGGGTGCCAACCCCAGTATGGCATGAATTCTTGCGGGAGGCAACCCAGGACTATCCTGACCAAGATACCACCAAATATGTAGTTGAGGGATTCCACCAGGGCTTCAGGATTCCAACGTCGGACCCCTGTTTTCACTTCAGGGCTAAGAACTTGAAATTGGTTGTAGGGAGGGAACAACTAGTCCAGCAAAAAAATGACAAGGAGGTTTGGGAGGGTAGGATACAGGGCCCTTTTGGCACTTTGGCTATGGCCACATTGAGGATATCTCCTCTGGTTTTAGTGCCAAAGAAGATCCCGGGTGAGTTTCGCATGATTCACCACTTGTCCCACCCAAAGGGTGAGTTGGTGGATGATGTGAACCCACCAGAGCTCTGCTCAGTGAGGTACACATCATTCGACTCAGCAGTCGAGATAGTGCATGCCTGTGGGAGGGGTGCCCTTCTCGCAAAGTGTGACATCAAGTCTCATTTCGGCTCTTACCGGTGGACCCGGAGGACTTCTAACTCTTGGGCATGGAGTTCCAGGGAAAAATCTACTTTGACAAGGCCATGACGATGGGATGTTCCATCTTATGTGTGGCCTTTGAGAGGTTTAGTACAGTACTCGAGTGGATCGTGCACTGTTGCGCCGGGCAGGGTCATATTACACATTATTTGGACGATTTCCTCTTTGCAGGAAGGACAGGGACCGCAGAAGGTGTGCTGGCAAAATTGGCATCTTCGGCATCTTCGGGGCAAAGTTTTGGCGCTGGGGAGCATTTCAAGAAAGGTAGCAGCCATTACATTTGCAAGCAGGTTGGCGGACCATCCCTCGCCTGACAACAGCTTTTTTATGAGCCATCTCAGGGAGAGCTGGTCCAGGGTCACCCCCTACAGGGAGGACATGAGAGCCCCCATTACCCCTCAGCTGTTACCTCACATCACCTGTGCACTGCACCGAGTATGTTATTCCAAGGGGGAAATGGTGCTGTTTGGAACAGTTTTCCAGGTAGCGCTTTCAGTGCTTTCCGTATTAGCGAGCTGGTCCTGGAAGCCAGGGAAGATGGGTCGGGTAGGGTTTGGGGGCATGGGTTGGCGGGCAGATGTCCTTATGCTCCACCTCCAGAGATCAAAGACTGACCAGAAAGGAGTGGGGAAACTGATTAGGCTTTATCCATCCGAGGATCCGCAAATCTGTCCTGTCAGGGCAATGGGAGAGTACCTTGAGCTTTGCCCTCAGGGGGTGGACCCATTATTTGTACATGAGGATGGGGGACCCTTTACGTGATACCAGTTTAGCGCGGTCCTTAGGATGTGTGTCAAGGAGGCAGGCCTCGACCCAGGCAGCTATAGTGCGCACTCATTTAGAATTGGGGTGGCATCAGCAGTGGCAAGCATGGGGCTGACTGGTCAGTAAATACAGGGCATAGGCAGGAGACGATCAGTGGCATTCCAGACATATATTAGAGAAACCAGAGCCAGAGTGAGAGGGAGGGGTATGATCTCCCGAGTCCCACAGAGGGGACAGCAAAACATGCACACTAACTTGAGATTTCTCTTGCAGACACAGCAGCACCCTGGGCAAGGACAGTGGTTTGGATTGTCAGCCATAGCATCATGCATTGGGCAGGAAAGATGGCTACACGCAGTGGGTGGGGTACCCAGCTGGGCCTTAGCAACTGGACAGAGTTGATTTGGATAGGCCGGCACGGAATGCAGTGGAAGCAGTTGCTCCAAACGCTGAACGTAGCAACAGAGAAATTTCCTCAGCATGGATTTATAGTAATACATTTAGGGGAGAAAAACTTGCCAAATGCAACGGGACTGTGGTTGACTAAGAGAGTAAAGGCCGAATTGCACGTACTACAACATTGATTCCTGGGGTGTATAACTGTGTGCTGCAGAGACGGGTGTGCGGGAATGCTAACTGCCCAGGTCGAGTGGATAGGGCATGGAGAATGGCAAACAAATTAATTGGAAAGTGGATCTGGTCAAAAGGGGGAGCAGTGATACGGCCGATGAAATTAGTTACGAAAAGGATGAGCTGTATAGAAATGATGGTGTACATCTGTCCAATGTATGGTGTAATTTGTACCTCGGGATCCTCAAGCACCATTTAGTGGAGGTCAGGATAGTATGGTGGAGAACCAGCAAAGCAGAGCTTTAGGTGGTTCTATTGGTGGTGGGGTTGGTTCAAAAGTAATAATATAAAAGTTGAATTAGTTAGTAGAGGATGGTTACAAATATCTCCTTAAGAGATTGACATGGCCATGCATAGCCGCACAGTGTGGCCCACAGCATAGTCAGCCCAAGGGTGAGAAACGAACGGCCAGACCCGCTGGGAGGAACATGTGTCAAGCAGGGGGTGACAGTGTTCTCACCCTTGTTTACCCCCGACAAGAGGGGATAGATACAAACAACCTGCTCCAGCCCGAGGAAACTCAGCCATCGAGGCAGGGCGTAAGTTTCCAGTTGGGAAGTTAGGCCACAGGAGGTTCCCTTAGAGTTTAATTAAAGACGTAAGAAGGAGGGTCAAAAGGCCATGAGAACTGCTGGTAGAGACAGTAACCTCCTGTGGCAGGGCAGGGTCAGTTAAGAGATGGTAGGACCCCAGTTTAAAGGGGGAAGCAGGACGGTTGCCCCTTCCCCCTTTTTTGGTTATAAACAATTAATAAAGAGTACGGCCGTTCAGTCCCACAAAATGTGTCCTCATCTTCTTCCGGGGTGCGCCGACAACTCCCCCTCTGCGATAGAAGCAGTGGGGATTTGGCAGCGCTCCCCCCCTCCTGTGGGGAGAAAGGGGATGAGGAAGGCTGTGGGGCTGCTGTTAGCGGCACCAGAGAACTGGAAGGGGTTGGAGAGAGTGACCGCCGGGTAAATGGGAGGGCGCCCGGGACTCTCGCGAGAGGTGGGATTCCCAGATGCCATTTTAGAACTCCTTGCTTGCCCGCCTCATTGCAGTTCAGGTGGTGAGCAAGGAAGCTCATACACCCACCCACCCGCCCCCTTTATTTGCACCACTCCGAGTTACAGCTGGTCACCAATTTGGACAGGAAAGAAATTTTCCCCGAACCTAATTGGCAATTCAGGGTAAGGGGTTTTTCACCTTTCCCAGAGTGACACTGCTGATTCGGCCTAGGGGGCGATGGGGCAAATTGCCAGTGGTAGGCCCTAATTGTCGCACTTGTGGCGGTGGGGTTGGTTCAAAAGTAATCATTTAAAAGTTGAATTAGTTAGCATAGGATGGTTACAAATATCTCCTTAAGAGATCAGCATGGCCATGCATAGCCGCACAGTGCGGCCCACAGCATGGTCAGCCCAAGAGTGAGAAATGAATGGCCGCACCCGCTGGGAGGAACATGTGCGAAGCAGGAGGTGATGGTGTTCTCACCCTTGTTTACCCCCGACAAGAGGGGATTGGTACGAGCAACCCACTCCAGCCCGAGGAAAGTCGGCCATTGGGGCAGGGCATAAGTTCCAAGTTGGGAAGTTAGGCCACAGGAGGTTCCCTTAGAGTTTAATTAAAGATGTAAGGAGGAGGGCCGGAAGGCCATGAGAACTGCCGGTAGAGACAGTAACCTCCTGGGACAGTTAAGAGAAGGTAGGGCAGGGCAGGGACAGTTAAGAGAAGGTAGGACCCCAGTTTAAAGGGGGAAGCAGGACGGTTGCCCCTTTCCTCTTTTTTGATTATAAACAATTAATAAAGAGTGCGGCCTTTCAATCCGACAAAATGTGTCCTCCTCTTCTTCTGGGGTGTGCCAACAACACATGGGATTCTCATTTCATCCCCAGTCATGAGAACACCGACTGTTCATACAACTGCTGAAGCCATATAGCCTGAATGTCAGTGATCTAATCAATTTTTTTAAATGGCTATTTTCCACTTGTGATACCATGTTAGGAAGGAAGAGAGGGAAAGAGAAAAAGCAATTGTCCTTTTATGTGACTTTGTGGATCTGATGAATAATGAGTTGCCTGGCACCGATAGGTAGGTACTGGGTGCCAAATTTTGTCATTCAAATTAAAGCCATTTTTCACATAGCATTTTTTAAAAAAAAAACACATGGCAAGATTGTATTAAACTGAAAATAGCATAGGTTTCTCAATTTCTTATCAAACAAATAGGTTTAAAGAGATTTTCTTCCAAAGCTTGATGAACACAAAGAATTAAACAAAACCATTCAAACAAAAAATACCACAAAAATGTGTGATTTAATCCTGAGAGTTGAATGGTTCAAAGGTGATGATTACATTATGCATAATGCTATACTGGAAAGATCTATAAGTAGTCGCTACGGGTGATTGCCATCCATTTGAACTTTTCCTACTGTCAGCTCATGAAAGACTTTTTCCTTTAAATAAGGACATATGGAAACAATTTAGGTTTTAAATTTTTGTGCAGTGACATCTTATTTTAATTTGAAAAATCAGTCCCTGATTAGAGCTGAAACATGTAGTGACTTTACTACTCCCGAGTAATACCCGCAATTTCAGGCAGCCGATGAGCATCTGCACACTTGTACCATTGCCCAATGTGCTGCCTGAAATTGTGATAGTGCCTGGGAGTACTTCAAATATTTATTGATTGGTTCGACTTCCACCATGCACCATATATCAGCAGATAAGAATCAAAATACATTAGAATATAATATACAACATGAATACCAAAATTTAAAAGCTTCCCTTCATCATTATAATGACTTATCTTCCCAAAACGAACATACAATCTATTTTTAAACACAAAGTAATTACAACACAAAATAGATCATACTACTCCCATAGGACCAGACTGAGGCCATTTTTAGATGATCGCGGCTGCGCTCGTGCTTGTTGTGAAAAAATGCCGGCAGCCGGGATCAGATGATACACTCCCGGCAATCACGTGCCCAGAAGGGGGATGCACATGCTTTTCTGGCTGTGATTTGACGAGGTTGAAAAATCGACCTGGTCAAACACGGCCGGAAAAGCGTCCCCCTTCCAGGTGTGTGATTGCCGGGAGTGTATCGTCTGATCCCGGCTCCTGGCATTTTTTCACAACAAGCGCGAACACAGCCGCAATTGTCTAAAAATGGCCTAAGGAGCTGCCTCACCCTTCTTGGGGTTTACATTTGGCAGATGTTCAGCCTCTGCATCCAAATGCTATACCCTTTAAAGGCTAACTTAAAAATAATTACAACACAGAATAGAATATACTATTCCTATAGGACCAGACTATGAAGCTGACTTACCCTTCTCGGGGTTTACATTTGGCAGATGTTTAGCCCCTGAAATTAAATACTATACTTTTAAAGGCTAAAGTAACAACATAATTAATTGCCAGTTGGGCAAAATACATATTAGCAGCACTGTGTTCCATATCTCTAATACCACAAAATACAGGGCGGATATTCATTACACTAATCCCATTTGGATGCCTCCCATGGGAGTAGAATATACTACTCCCATAGGCACAGACAAAGAAGCTGCCTCACCCTTCTCGGGATTTACATTTGGCAGGTGTTTAGCCCATGCAATTAAATACTACACCCTTAAAGACTAACTCAACAAAATAATTAAATCCCAATTAGGAAAAATACATATAAATAGCACTTTGTTCCATACCGCTAATACCACAAAATACAGGGCGGATATTAGCAACACTAATCCCGTTTGGATGCTATATTGCCTTGCCCATTGAAGTATAAATTAACAACACAGGCTTTAAGGATTCCAGGGTCTCCATAGAACAGTTACAAACAGCACTATCAACTGGGACCCATATATACTCAAAATACAAAATCATTCCATGCAAGATAATTATTACTGCAATTTCATCATAGGGAAAAGTTTCCTAATCTTTTCTGCCTTCTTAGCAAAGGCTGATAGACTTCTAATAGGTCATGGTGTTCAGGTGGGAGTTGCTACGGACGTTGCTGGGCCAGAGGCAAGCCCAAATCAGTGCGAGCTGATGAACAACCCACGTGTCTGGAGGGATGGGAAGTGTACTGTCAGTGCTAGTTATACAGCTAACGGCAGTTAGGAACAACTGAATACACCTGGAGTAAGAGCAACGAGACCGGTGACTTGGATCGGGGCAGGTGTACAGGCGCATGGCCTTAGGCACTGGACGAGGCAGGCGAGAATTCTATCTGGGACCAGCCGTACATGGATCATTGGTGATAGCCAATTTACCAGCTGTCCCAGAGATTCGTCTCAAGGTACTGAGGTTGGGTAGCTTCTTGGAACATTATGGGTGAGAAGTGCCATAGGGGGACTGAATCCCGAATCAGTCTATTGCACTCTCCTATGAACAAATGTCCCAAACTGGAGGTGATGGGGCAGGTTCGCCAATCACCTATAATGTTATCTAATAGGATCCTTCCCTTGTGCAATTTAAGGACGGAGGACAAACCAGAAGTCTCAGCCCAGGATGCCCCTGAGAAGGAAGACCTTTTTAGACTTTCCCCTAAGGACTATCCTTGTGACATTAATCTGGGGTAAATTTTGAAATCCAAATATCAATTGATTGCTAAAACTGTGGCTCTATTGTTTGTCAATGTTTCAGATTTGGGGAAATCCCTACTGTGGGTTAGACAACAATTAATGGAGGTTTCATCCAAGATTGATCTTTTCAATGTGAGTAGAGAATCAGAGAAAATAGCCGGAGCTGCTGTAACTAATGTAAAGACTAGGGATGGGCAAACAAGTCGCGGTTCGGGTTCGTCCGTTCAGTTCGTCCGTTCGGTTCGGCCGCATTCGGTTCGGCCATTCGGTGTGGTCACTGGATTCGGGTTCGGCCATTCGGTGCGGTTGCCGGGTTTGGGTTCGGCCATTCTGTTCGGCTGTTCTGTTCAGGTTCGGCCGTTCGGAAACCACTATCGCGAGAGGACGAGCTGGAAACAGGAAATTCGTGTGCGTGCGGAGCTGTGTGGTGAGTGAGTGTTTGTTTGACTGTGTTGGTGTTCGGTTTCTGTGTTTTGGTTGTGTTTGGGTGTACTGTTGTGGTTTTTGTGGTTGGTGGGTGTTGTGGGTGACTATATGTTTTGTGTGTGTGATTTTCATATAATTTTTTTTTTAAATGAAGAAGACTGCCGTGTTGCTTACCTGGTTAGGGTCCAACTTTGTAGTCGAGGAGGAGGAGGAGGTTGAGGAGGAGATTGCTGCCCCGCCACGTAGTACACCTCCTGTGGTGGTGACCAGTTCCTCGGATGAGGAGCAAGCCACAGGAGGTGCTGCCACCAGGTTTGTAAACTTTTTTTTTACTTAGCATCCCCTAGCACCCCAGGGAGGAGGGCGGGATTTGCACGTGCCAGCCAGGGCCTACTTTCTAGTTGCAATCCCTAGTATCCCCTAGCACCCCAGGGAGGAGGCAGGATTTGCACGTGTTTTCTAGTTGCAATCCCTAGCACCCCAAGGAGGGAGGACTAGAGGCATCAGCATTATAAATGCATGATATTACTTTGGAGTTCTTAATGTGTTACCATTTCAGAAAGGAATTGGATGATGGCCCCAGCTATGCTGCCACTGCCAGGCCAAGGATTACCCCTAGGCCAAGGTCGCCAGTGACACCCCCAGACATCCGGCGGTCAAGGTCGGATGTCTGGAGGTATTTTGACAGGGGCGACAGAGTCGCCACATGCAAGGTAAGGCACGGGGACTGGAACAATAGGGAATGAATTGCCCGATGACCTTTTAGGAACAGAAGTCCCCTGCAGAGAGAGATTGGACACCCAGTCCACCCACTTGTGGAGACAGAATGCAGGCAGGGCTTGACAGACCATTGGTTTGACACAGTATGGCACTTCTTACGTTCCTATCTTTTTATGCTCTTTTTAGATCTGCAAGAAAGTTTCCTGTTGGCAGAGGGAGGGGACCACGTCAGGACTCATCAATCACATTGAGAAGATCCATGGCATAAGAGTGAGGTGGCAGGGTGACACTTATGAGGAGTCTGGAGTGGCAGCCGTGGAGCCTCAGCGCCAGAAGAGGGGGGGAAAGGCAACCCACAAATGGTGGCATATAAGCCCTTACCCCCTCCTCCAGCCCCGACGTGGAGACCCACGGGCCCAGGGAGGACACAGAGGCCAAGGCCCTTCAGGGCAAAGTGCAGTGGCCCACCCGGGACTATATAAAGGAGATCCAGGAGTCCTCTGCTGCCTTTGAGAACAGTCTGGTGGAACAATTTGAGGCGGTCCAGGTCGAGTGGCAGAAGGTGAAGGCATATGGCCAATATGTCTCCGCCGAGCTGAGCTGCATGAAAATATACCACCAGGTGGTCTCGAGGTGGCATACGGATGTGGCAGAGACCATGCAGTTTGCTGTGAGCCACGGATTTGAGCTGGACGAGTCCCGGGTGGCTGGCCCTCAGCCCTGTGATGTGCCCCAACGGGTGTTTTCTTTCCCCCAATTCCTGGGGGACAGGCCCAGAGAGTCTTAGTTTACTTTATAGGTTTCCTTTACATGTTTGCTTTTGTTTTTTAAAATGTTATTGTTCTTGTTGTTGTTGTTGTGTTATTGTTATATAAATAGTTTTAATTAAATTTGTTATATTTATTGTTACATGCTTTGTTTGACCTCCAATCTTTTATCCCTATGTGCTGAAGTTCTGGCTGGCAGGTGGCAGAATCTCATACAGCTTGTCGATCCCTACCGGAAGCACCTGCCACCCCATGTAGCGCAGTTATCAACCCAAATATGTGCTGTGCCAGCCAGAAGCAGGGTCTCAACTAGCAGACAGGCCCCCCCGGGAGGTACAGGGTTTGTGTTTGTGTGGGTAGGTGTGACAGAGAGAAAGAGAGACAGGCTCCTTGGCAGCGGGCAGCAGGTGGCGGGAGCTGGTGGTCGGAGGGGCTTTTTATAATTTACAGCACTTTCAGCAGGCATTCATGGGTGGGTGCGGAGGAGTCGGCTTTTTGGGGGGTGCAGGCTGGCGTTTGGGCACCGGGCTTCTGGATGCAGCGGAATGGAATGCAGCCCCCAGTGACTGGAATGATGTCCCTAGAACCCTGATGGTGGGTCCTGAGGCTAGAGTGGCAGCGTGTAGATGTTGGCCACAGTCCTCCCTGCCTGTAACTTGGCCCAAGAACCCTGGTGGCGGGTCCTGGGGCTAGAGTGGCAGCTTCTAGATACAGTGGATAGAAAGATGGCTCTCTGTGCATGGAATGATGGCTCCAGACCCATGATGGTGGGTCCTGGGGCTGGATTGGCAACTTCTAGGTTTTGGCCACAGCCCTCTCTGCCAGTAACTTGGCCCCAGAACACTGACGGCAGGTCCTGGGGCTGGAGTGGCTGTTTCTTGATGGGGTGGAAAGACATCACCTCCATGCAAGGACTGATGGCCCCAGATCCATGATGGTGGGTCCTGGGGCTAGAGTGGCAGCTTCTAGATATATATATTAGTTCAAGGTCCTGGTGATGGTTTATNGGCCAAGTTCAAGGTCCTGGTGATGGTTTATAAAGCCCTACACGGTCTCGGCCCCTCATACCTTAGGGACCACCTCGCCCTTTGCACCCCAGAGTGGCTCCTGTGGTCTCCCGGGGGTGCCTTCCTGGAGGTCCCCCGTGTTAAGCGGGGGGCCACGATGGAGAGGGCATTCTCGGTGGTGGGACCGCGGCTGTGGAACTCCCTTCCAGAGGAAGCTCGCCTGGCCCCTAGCCTTTTAACATTTTGGCGAAACTGTAAGACCTGGCTGTTTGCCCAGGCCTTTGGGAGGGAGGGTGGGTAGGGAGGTTTTAGTCCCCTACCCATTTGTTTTGTGGTTTTGTCTAGCCCTGTTAATATTTAATATTTAATATTTAAAGTATTTATGATTGTTTTAGATTGATTTTATTGTATTTTATTGCTTTATGATGGAAGCCGCCCCGAGCTGCGTTGCAGGAGGGGCGGGGTAAAAATTTATAAAATAAATAAATAAATAAATAAAATAAATATTAGCCACATCCCTCCCTGCCAGTAACATAGGCCCCAGAACCCTGACAGTGGGTCCTGGGGCTGGAGTGGCTGTTTCTTGGTACAGTGGAATGACACACCTTGCGAGGAATGATGGCCCCAGACCCATGACAGTGGGTCCTGGGGCTAAGGTGGCAACTTCTAGGTATTGGTCACAGTCCTCCTTGCCTGTAACTTGGCCCCAGAACCGTGATAGAGGGTCGTGGAGCTGGAGTGGCTGTTTCTTGGTGTGGTTGAACGAAGTCTCTCGGTACAAGGAATGATGGCCCCAGACCCATGATGGTGGGTCCTGGGGCTAGAGTGGCAGCTTCTAGATATATATTGGCCACAGCCCTCCCTGCCTGTAATTTGACCACAGTACCCTGATGGTGGGTCCTTGGGCTGGAGTGGATGTATCAATCTAATAATATTCCTACTCTAAATAAATCCAAAACTTAAAACAGGGGAAGGGAATCAGGAATGGAATAAGAGGGAGAGAGAAAAGGATTCAATGGAGAGGGGATGGAGGAAAGAAGATTGAACACAGGGAGGGATAAAAACAAAAAATAACAACGAAATCTATCTAAGCTAAGCTAAATAAATGATAATATGGAGGTAAATGGGTTGGATGGGTGAAATAGGAGGAGGATGGCAATGGATTAGGAATAGGAAGGAACAAAAACTTCTGGGAGAGAGGAAGCCTTCTGAAATGCCTGCTGTTCAGGAACAGTGACTAGCTAGAAGTTGTTGGGAAGGGGGAGGCAATCAGTGTTGTTTCTCGCTGCGCCCGCTTCACCACAAGCCCCATTGGCTCCATGTAGCCTAGCCCCTCACCCTCCCATCGGATTTGGGTTTGGGTTCGGCCATCCGAACAGGCCTAGTTCGGGCCGAACTCTGAACTTCTGAACTGCGTTCGCCCATCCTAGTAAAGACTGGTTCTCATTCAGTCTGCTCAATAAGGATGAGCCAGATGGTAGATTCGCATGGAGGAAGGAAAGGGTGGTTCCTGAGGAAAATTAATAGCTCAGCAATATGGGTCAAAATGCGGCCACTGGAAAATGGTAGATTACCCAGTTGGGGGTACCCTAGGGCGGTGGCAAGCAATTTGGCTCACTTACTACTTATAAAAGTAGATGCCTCAGACATTCTTTGGGTAGAAATATTGAGGCAGTCTGTTTTTTGTATCTGTGCAAGGTTATTTTTTAAATCCCAGTAAATAACCAGGAAAATGTTTAAGGCCAGGAAATTTCTAATCTCTACAGGGATCTCTATCGATAGAGCTTTTACCCACAGCGGAGAAGAGATGGATCAAGGGCTCAGTGAAATACTACCTCTGATCCAATTATCATCCCCTAATAGGGAAACTATTGGTCCAAGGGCTTTTGTCAGCAACGGGCTCAATGTAAGGCCTATCTTGGACATGATGGGGGAAAGTATGGATATAAATGTTGAGTTGCATTCTGCTGGCCTTGGTACAGGGGCAACAGAAATTAGGCTCACCAGTAGAAGATATAGAGGAACATAAGAGGAGTGTTGATAATGCAATAGTTATGGAAGGGGGGGAGACTAGTCCTAGTAGTCCTTTGCTGAGGAGAAAGTAGAAGGACAAAGAGGGGTTGGGTAACCAGAAGGAGTTGGGGAAGGTGACTGAATTATTAAGCCCTTCTTAGATATGGATTTTGGAGAAAAAGGGATGACTTCACCCCCAATAGCCTTTGATAAATTAACACTAATAGAGCAAGATTTACTTATCCAAAGGCTAGATAAGATTAGGACCAGTCTGCAATAGTCTACCTTAACCTACCAAAGTAAGAACTTGAAATCCCATGGTCCATATTACCATCCAGTGCCTGATCTGGAGGCCCAAATTGCTGCTCACTATTTGGATCATGATGAACTGGGTTCACCAACCAAACCTGCCGGAAACCAGCAGAATGTAGATATTCTATCATTGGATAATTTAGTCAGGGTAGAGAAGCAAGAGGTAGGACAAGAGGATCCGATATGTGGGGGTGGATTACCTGGAAAGGTGCAATCTACCGACTTCCATCTAGTTCAAATCCATGGGCAACTAAAATGACATAGTGCCAGCCCAAAGGAAAGGGGTGGATCTCAGCAGGGGCCTGAATATGGGACGGTTCCAAAACTCAAAACCTTGAAGTGTGTATCTTGGAATATAACAGGTTTTAAAGGGAAGTTACATGACCCAGAGTTACTCAAATTTCTATCTACATTTGATGTATGTTTTCTACAAGAAACATGGTTGTATAAAGAGGAAGTGCTTGAGGTCCATGGATCTACGGTCTATTCCCTTCCAGGTTGTAGTAATAAAAGTACGGGCCATGTGTCCGGGGGGCTCTCAATTTTGACTTCAGAAGATTTCACCAATATGGGCTATATCTTAAGAGCAGATAGACAAGAGTTTCAATTGATGATATGGGAACCTGTAAAGGGGCAACAGATTATTTTATTGTGTTGTATTTAGGTTACCGGGTGATCCCGAATTAAACCATCTTCAAGGAGAGGGTAGAGCCATTACAAGGAGATCCCGTGTTAAATGGACAACACACCAGTTAGTTGCCACCCTGGACCTGTTATGGTCTCAGCAATTCCTTACCCTCAGAGAGGGTTTAGTTAGGGGTAGAGAAACGGACATAGATTATCTACATAGAGATCTTGATACCATATTATCCTTATTGGGAGTGGGTGTTTTATTGAGGGAAACCAAAGTTAGGTCAACCCAACCCAATATATGGTTCAATAAAGAATGTAGAGTTGCTAAACAAAAGCTTGTTCATGCTAAGAATCATTAGGTGCAAAGCGCTGACAGGGAGGTGTGGGTTTCATTTTTGGCAGAAAGAAGTAGTGATAGGAAATTAATTCAAACCAGGAAACTACATCATGCATCTTTGACTTGGGCTAAGTTAGAAGTGGCAGTTGCTCTGAAAGACTCCGGTCAATTCTGGTGGATAGTGAAAGGTAGGGTGAATTCGACAACATCCTCAGTACCCCTGATAAGCGAAGAAATGTAGATATCATTTTTTGAGGACCTCTATAACTCACAAGGGGTCAACTCTGGGTCAGTGGAAGGAAGTACCCTTATGTTTTTGGCCCAACCCTCCAATAATTCTGATTTTGATTTTTATGTTAGTGACAGTGAGGTAGTAGAGGCTATAGTTTTGTTGAGGCACAATAAAGCTCAGGGATTAGATTATATGATTGCTGAGGCACTCCAGGTTTGCTCAGAATGGTGGGTCCCACTACTGGCTAATTATTTTTACTTGATCAATAAAACTAAGAGGGTCCCAAGGGAATGGAGTTTAAGTATTTTGATCCCTTTATTTAAAAAGGGTTGCATAAGCAACCCTGCATGTTACAGACCTATAAGCTTGATACCAAATATAGGGAATGTATATGCCAAAATTCTATTGGAACACTTAGAGAGTTGGGCTTATGGTCAGGATTTGAACCCTGATGAACAAAATGGACTTCGTAGGAATAGGTCCAGGAATGGACAATTGTTTTATTCTCTCCCACATTATAACCAAGTACACCAGGATAAGGTCTGGGACCCTTTTGCTTGCCTTCATAGATTTGAGGAAGGCCTTTGACTCAATCCCAAGGGCCTTACTATAGGAAAAATTACACCAGCTCGGAATCAACAGGGATCTTTTAGATCTTTTAGTCCAGATTCACACTGAAAATGCTACTAATATTAGGATGGGGACAAGGGGGCCTCTGTCAAAACCCATACTGGTCTCGAAAGGTGTCCGACAGGGGTGTGTTTTAGCCCCTCTATTATTCAACCTCTTTTTGAGTGATCTCATCCCTTTGTTAAAAAAAAACTAATAGGCATCTACCAAAAGTGAGGGACCATGTGGTACCAGCATTAATGTACGCAGATGACATTGTGCTTCTGTCCCAAACAAGAGGGGCGTTGCAAAACCAGCTGCGAAACCTGATGTGCTCTGAACAGATTAGATATTAACTTCAACAAATCACAGGTCATGGTTTGGGGGTCTAGAAGGCCAAAATATAATTGGAAGATAAACGGTAGAATTTTTATGCAAACGGATTCCTATGGGTACCTGGGCATCACCTTTAGTAGCAATAGAATATGGGCCAGACATTGGAAACAAATAGCGTTAAAAGCCTTGGCGGTGGCCAGAGGGATATTAAGTTTGGTATCCAGAGTCTCACCGGTTAGAACATCCCATGTCTTGAAAATTTTTAGGGGCAAGGTCCTATCTATCCTATCCTATGGGACTGCAGTAATTCTAGCTATTAATTACACAGAACTGGAGGTTGTGCAAAACAGGTTCTTACAGAGCCTGCTGAGGGTACCACAGGGTACGCCAGGTGAAGTGATAAAAGCCAAAACAGGCACTCTCCCGGTGGCATGTATAGCTAGGTGTTCATCCCTCTGCTACTGCTTAAAGCTGTGTACCCAGAGTGGTTCTACTTTGGCAGGGCAATGTCTGGCTGAAGAACTGTCTAATGAGGGGGTGAGGCAGTACCCATGGCTCTCTGGGATAGTTGCTCATTTAAAGGCAATGGGGTTGTCTTTGGGGGGAAGGATATAACCCAGAAAAGGAGTTTAATCATTTCAAGAACAGCAGATATAGCTGGCCAAGAGGATTTAGTGGGAGTAGCCTCCTGGAAGTCTGCCCCAGGGTACGCTTTACTGAAAGACGTTCATAGATTTGAGGGCTATTTAGATGATATCAGAAATCCGAGCTTACGCAGGTGTTTTACACTACTACACTTTCAGTTATTTCATTCCGCCGTCACTTTGGGTCGCTTTAAGAGTTTGCCGCACTTCCACCGTACCTGTCCATGCAATAATACAGATATAGAAGATCTCTCGCATGTTCTGTTTGATTGTATATTTTATACTGATATAAGGGAGATATGGATTGCACCACTTCTGAAGGGGAATGGTTATATGACTCCCGCCCAAAGGATTAAAAAATTGCTATCCACTCAATCGGCAACAGAAATGAGGTAGGTAGCCACCTTTGTCCTGTTGGCTATGAAAATACAGGTGGAATTGGTGGACAGTTGACCACTGGTATGGTGGTAGGGGGATGGAAGACCGGATTCCTGTCTGATATCAGGCCATAATAAGGCTACATAGGTGCAAGGATGCCAGAATTAAATAAGCAGCTTATAGTACAATTCAGATTAAAAACTAATGTAATTTTATTGGTTTGGGATATTTTATAGTTGGATTCTTTATTTTAAGCATTTTCTAAAATTATTTTATTATTGTTACTGTAATTGTAATCTTTCTTATTATAGTTATTTGTTATTTTATTATGTTTGTTATGATCATTGTTATTGCCTTTGGACCATGGCGAAAGCCAGAGTTTTAATAAAACATTCTTACAATCTAATAGCCTTAATATCCAAATGCTGACATAGCCAGATTAATTTTTTTTTTTTGATAACCACTGAACTTGAATTAGATGCAGGGCAAGCAACTTTTCCCTAATGACCATAAAGTGAGAACATTCCAAAACGTAATGTGTCAGATCCTCAATCACACCCAAGCCACAAGGACAAATTCTTAAATTTCTTGAGATATCCATTCTGTGGCCCACTACCAATACACAAATCATCTGCTCAAAATGAAGTCTTGAAAGACTTATTTGAAAAGCTGGGTGCAGATCTAGTTTAAGATATTTGGTCAAACCCCTATCTGGACTCCACTGGACATACATTGGTGAAATAGAATTATTATTATTATTAACAAACATATAGTGCCAGCAGTGTACCTGGCACTTTACAAAGTAATAAAATAGACACGGTCCCTGCCCCTAGGGCTTACAATCTG
>QEPC01006668.1:13658-24037 GCA_003113815.1 Sphenodon punctatus | reverse complement strand
CATGTCACTTCCGTCCCAAGGCGGGACTTCCGGACCCACGTCACTTCCGTCCTAAGGCGGGACTTCCGGTGACGTAGACCTGTCAAACTGATAACGATCAGTTTGATGACTAGTGTCCCCCTTCCTACTCACGTCACTTCCGTCCTAAGGTGGGACTTCCGGTGACGTAGACCTGTCAAACTGATAACGATCAGTTTGATGACTAGTGTCCCCCTTACTACTGTGGGAGATGTGCACATTTCCCATTATTTGAATCATTTTTTTTATTTGCAGGGCACGCAAACATGTGGGAATGTCTGCACCTTCTGAAAACTTTTTTACGAAGTTGCTGCTGAGCTCAGGGTCCCCCTGGCAGAGGAGAAGACTGAGGGCCCAGTGCATGTTCTGCTTATTTGAGCATTGAACTTGACCCGGTTCATAGCTGACAGTAAAGTTATCCCCTTGAAAGAGGAATTAGTGCATGTGATGTGTCGTACAAAGGTTAGTTTGAGGGAGCCTCAGTCTCTGCTGGGGTTCCTCAACTTTGCTTGCAGGGTTGTGTCCCCAGGTCATGCATTTTTGGTCAGATTGTATAGAGTGTCTGCTAGGGTGCATGCTCTTCATCACTGGGTAAGGATCAACAACAAGATGTGGGAGGATCTCTCAACATGGCTTGAGTTCCTTTCTAGCTTCAATGGGGTATCATTTTGGAGGTCTGAGTTACAGCTGAGAGCCGACTTGCAGGTCCAATCAGATGTCACTAGTGGCTTTAGGTTCAGTGTTTTCTATAGCGGAGCATGGTGTGCCAAGCCTTGGCCTGCTCAATGGGTTGGGTCTGATTTAATAAGAAAAATAACATTTCTGGAATTATTCCCCTT
Source organism: Sphenodon punctatus (assembly GCA_003113815.1). NCBI lineage: Eukaryota > Metazoa > Chordata > Lepidosauria > Sphenodontia > Sphenodontidae > Sphenodon > Sphenodon punctatus. The sequence continues at coordinate 23,180 of QEPC01006668.1, read as the reverse complement.
GCTTGTAGCACTGACAATTTGGAATTCCTGGACAAGGGCATCTGTTTCTGGGTGCGACAATTTGGCAGTTGTCCACATTGTCAATTCCTTGTCATCTAAATTCATGAGGGTCATCCAGCTGGTGCATATTTTCATGTTGTCCTGCTTGAGTTTTAATATTTTGTTCAATGCCAGATATGTCCCTGGGGTTGATAATGGTGAGCAGAGTCAGGGCAACAGTGGGCAGAGCCAGGGCAATGGTGGGCAGAGCCAGGGCGAGCTAGTGGGCGGAGCCAGGGCGAGCCGGTGGCATTGCATAACCCAGCAGCAAGGAGTTCCCAGGGTTAATGCTGGATCATCATTACATTACTTAATGCTGGGATGCTGGTGTGTGAAGCACTGCTATTGGAGAATAGAGAACCCTCTTACTGGGGATCTATATGCTCTCTTTCCCACCGGGTCCAAATTAACCATAGTTGGTTAAAAAAATAGATCACGCTGACATCGCCTACCTTTATCCTGAACCCTTGAATCCTCAATTTTCATGACATCCTTGGCCACCTGTAGTCTTCTGAAGGTGTAGGCTTTGGGCCAAGCCTTCCTTCTGGCTTGGAGAACTTGGGAGGACTGAGTTAGCTCCCTGTTCTGCAACAAGCTGAATCAGAAGAGAATGAAAGGGAAGAGAAAGACAGGACAGAGGAGAAGTAGGAGGGAAAGGGTTTGGTTTTGGAGCATGAGAAGAGGAAGGGGGAAGAGATGGGTTCAGTGGGGGACAGGGGAAAAGGGTTTCCTTGTTGTCTGCAGCCTTCTCTTCTGTTGAACTCAAACCTACCTACTTTCTCCTATGTTGAGGAGAGTGAGGCAAGGTGTGGAATCATGCCAGAACTCAGAAAAACTAGATAGAAAAAAGAAACAAATTAATTTAGATGTTTGCATTTTGAATGACATTTTTATTTTTGCTTCTTTGTGGACCTCCCCCACAAAGAAGAGGTCCAGGACCCTCCCAATCCCCATGCTGTCACTTACCATTATCCTGAACTCTCTTCATTTTCATGCTGTCCTTGGTTGCCCGTAGTTTTCTAGGGTATGGGCCCAGTCCATTCGCTGTTCAGTTCCCACAGCTGGTTTTGTTGAGGCCTCTAGACACAGTGTGACTTCAGGCTTCATTGGACCTATAGAAGCCCTGTAACTCCTAAAGTCAAACACTGCATCTGGAAGCACAGTGGTGGTGGGCCCAGATGGTGTAGAGGCCCCTATGGCTGTGGTTCTGAAGGGAGTCCACATGATTTGTTGGGGATGCCCTAAGACTTTAGGGTGTCCTCCAGCTGCAGGCATACCCCTGCCCCCAAGGAGAGGTTTCACCCTCTCCCAACGAATGCCCACTGTACCTCTCTTTGAGGGCAGGGGCAGGCCCAAAGCCACCTACTCTTAATAACTAACTACTTCTAAACTACATTAACACCAACAATTTTAAAGGACTTTAGCAAGCGTTTAACTATTTATCCCTTTTTTCCTATAGACTTTGCGGCTCTGTGTCCCTGCCCCGGCCGTGGGCATGCCTCTGCCCCCAAGGAGAGGTTCCACCCTCTCCCAATGAATGCCCACTTTACCTCTCCTTGGGGGCATGGGCAGGCCCAAAGCCGTCTACTCTAAACAACTAACTACTTCTAAACTACATTAGCACCAACAATTTTAAAGGACCCTAACAAGTGTTTAACTATTTATCCCTTTTTTCCTATGGACTTTGTGGCTCTGTGTCCCTGCCCTGGCTGAGGGCATGCCCCTGCCCCCAAGGAGAGGTTCCACCCTCTCCCAATAAATGCCCACTGTACCTCTCCTTGGGGGCAGGGGCAGGGCCAGGGTGGGGACAAAGAGAGAGCAACAAAGTGCTAGTGCATACCTCTAAACTACTTCTACTTCTAAACTACAGTAGGATCTAAAATGTTGTAAATTCTAACACATTTCTAAACTACTTCTAAACTAAATTAGAACCAACAATTTAAAAAAACTTTAACTAACATTAAAATCTAAAGTGTTTAACTGTTTACATTTTAACTGTGCTTTTTAACTAAACTTTTTTAACTTACGAAGGAAGCATACTTATCTTTACCATGGGATGTTCTCTGCTCAATCTCATCCTCACACTAGCAGCTGCCTGAAATGTCTCTCTCCACCTTGTGTGCCGTTGCCATCACGTGGTGCCCTTTGTGTGCTGGGTTATTCAAGGTGGTGGTCCTGAAGTGCAATTGGTCTTCCTCTCTGTGCTCTGTCCTCGAAGAAGGCTGGGAAGCAATACTTGGGTGAACTGTCCACATTGGCATGGGTCTCCCTAATCAGGACAAAGACCATGCAGGCTGGAGCTGGATGTATGCAGCACAGGTGTTCTCATTGTGCGGGTCGCTCCCCCTTCTAGTCTTCATGCAATGGAGAGTCCAGATCTTCACCTCTTTATTTGGGTGCAGTGTCCACGTTGGCATGGGTCTCCCTAAACAGGACAAAGACCATGAAGTCTGGAGCATGATGGATGCAACACAGGTCTTCTGATTGTGCGGGTCATTATCCAGAATAGATCATGTTCAGGTCTGTTCAGCGCCTGTACTGGAAATTTGCTCGCCATTCCTTGCGTTGTGCAAACAGAGCTATTGTTTTGTTGTTGAAGTCTGGAATGTCCCTGACCATGGCTTGCTCAATAGACAGCATTGTGAGAGCATTCAGATGGTCCTCTGTCATGCTACTTCTCAGAAAGGTTTGAATTCTTTTTAGAGCTGAGAAGCTTCATTCCGCTTCAACAGTTGTAAGAGGCGTTGTCATCACAATCTTCAGCAGTTTAACCACCTCTGAGAAAGATTTGTCCAAGTTGTCCTTAGTCAACACAGCAAGTAGCGTAGAGGCATCTTTGGCAGAATAGAATTCTGACCTGTCATACAAAGTGCCAAGCTCACTCCCCAGTTGGTCTCTCTCCAGCATTGGGTAGGCTTGAGTTGCCGCAATAAATGCTTGGATTGGAAAGCATTCACTGTGCCTTTGAAACAAAGTCCCCTGAACCAAAGTTGCATTCTCTAGATGTTTTGTGAATTGAAATCTGTCATGTGCATGAGAGATTATAATATTGCACACTTCCACAACCATCTGCTCTAGCGTGTCCATGCTAGGTGCACTTTTGCGCATCGGAGTGTTTTCCGGCAGCTCTGAGCACAGAGTTCCAATGGAGTCTCTCACTTTATCGATGGCTCTTACGAAGTCAGTAGTATATCTTTGAATACCTACAGAGTCAATTTCTTTTTTTTCTCCTTGTAAAGTATGTGCACGTGCGGCATGATTCTGTGGAACAAGGACAAGAAGTAGAGGAACTCCCCGTCAGATTCCAACACGGTCATGTATGACCAAGCCTCAATACCAGTTTTGGCATCACAACTATCTAGTCCTATTTGTTCAAAGCACTCGACCAGGTCCTCTCTGTGCTCATAGATGACCTCGACTGTCCACACACTTACGTTCCAGCATGTTTTAGCTACTTTGGGGAGCCTTCTCTTCACCACCGCATCCAGAACCTCAGTCCTTTTTGGAGACAAACTGAAGAAAGCAGGGATACCAGACAGACTTTGAAAGAAAATCCTTACTTGTCTTAGTTGGGATACGACTTGCTCACGATAAGGTTCAGCTGATGGGCAAAACAGTGAACAAAGTGTGCATTCGGGTATACATCCCTTATCTTCCTCTGGACTCCACCATGCTCTCCACGCATCATGCTTTCTCTATTTTAGCTCTTAGCTATTAGTTTTTGTTTGTCAGAGTCCCTTGGGAGAGCAGCACTGAGGTTTTCAAGCAAGGACTCAGTGATTGTTGCTGCACGGGAGTCTGTCAAGTGTGTGAAGCTGAAAAAATGTTCCACAGTTGATCCACTGCCATTGATGTAGCGGAAAATCATGACAGACTGGCAGACAGTTGAGACATCTGTGGTTTCATCAGCTTTGATAGCCACAAAATTTGCATTTTTTATTTCAGTAATGATGTGGTTACAGGCAATTTGGAGCATGCAGTCCAGGAGTTCATTCTGCATGATTTCTGAAGTCCCCTTGAAGACAGTTGCAGTCTTCAAATGTTGCTGTAGAGTACTGTCAGCTGTGGCAAGTAGATCTATCGCACCTCAAAAAACTCCTGGATTGACAGATCCCTCGCTTTCGTCATGTCCACGTAGCGCCAATTCATGTGCACCACAGAACTTTATGCAGTCTATTATTCTGAAGAGGATGTATCTATTTCGATTGACGTCCTCATTGTGTTTCCTTAGAGCCACACGGTACCCTTTGTTGAGTCTCTCGGCGATGTTTGTTTTTCCCAACTGTGACAGGTTTAGGCAGTTGTCAAGGTGGCTTTTACAAGAATTGTGCTTCTTTACCTTCTCAGATAGGTGCTTAATGTCCTTGACACCCGTCTTTGTCCATGCTGCATCACCACCAAACAACAGGCAAGGAAAACAGATCAACGACTTCTTGAAAACACTGCCACATAGCCACCAGAACTTCTCGTACCAGGATGTGTGGAACCTGCGTGTATAGCCCTTCCCTCTGTCCTGTGCAGCTTGTTTGATTTGCAGTTCTGGACAGTGAGGTCCCATCTCTTTGATATGATGTTTCTCTTCATAAGTCAGTGTGGTAAATGGCTTCGTGAGAAGAGCATCCACGGTATTCATTTTTGAAGTGTAGGCTCTGGGGGAAAAAAAATACAAAAAATTAAAATGGGGACTTGGCACTAGCAGGACTCTCAAAGATATTAACATTCCCCTCCAACCCTGCCTTTTGTCCCTCACCTTACTGTGATGTCTCAATGTGTAAACAAACAAAAAATTAATTTCACCTATGCAAACCAATCCTTCTAATGTAATCCACTGACCCATGCAAAAGTTAAGTCAGACAGGAAAAAAAACCACAAAAATTTATTGATTACTTTATTTAGAAAAAAAAAAAAAAAGTAAATATTTATCCTACACTTGGTCTTTTGGGGGACATGAAGAAACCATCAGAGACAATCAATTAGAGACTCCATTAACTTACATAGTATGTGCACAGTGCTAAAGTGTTTAAATGTGTTGACAAATGTTTTCTCGAAGTGCTTGAAAGAAACGTAACTTTCCTGCTCCTGCTCCCACTCCATCTACATCATATAGGGATAGCTGATGTCTCAAGAACCTATGCCAGATTGTAGTAGCCCTTCTTTCATGACGCCGAAAAGCATCCACTAGTCTGTTGACATTTCTGATCAATTTCCTCTACCGACAAAGTGCAGCAGAATCTGTCGGGCTTGGCCTTGCATTCCTATTTGACTGCTCTTTCAATTAAATCTGACACCAAGATGTTGCTCCTTGGAAAGAAGCGGATGATATGGTGCAGATCACGTCTCATGGCAATCGCCAATTCTACACCGGTGAGGTCACCCACATCATTTCCACCACAGTGGATCACGATTCCCATTGGAAGTGGAACATCCCGTCTCCTCTGAATCCTATCCAATGTTGGAATGATCTCATGCCACCTCATGCCTCCTCTTCTGAACCACCAGATGTCATAATTCTGGTTGCCAGAGGAAAAGTTAAGTCCCTCTTCACAGACAAACTGCTCCAAATGGCAGATGTAGGAATCGCCAATGATCCAGATAACTTCTGACATACTTTGGATCAGGATACAAACACAATGAAAGTGAAATCTGAAAGAGTAGCAGAGACATGAGAGATAGACACAGGGGAGGGGTATGGCCTCTAACTCCAAAGTACTGCAGGGAAATGGTACAGAATTGCAGGTGTTACAGTACTAAACCAGGCCGCTCCAGACCAGCATTCCTAGTTACCATACCCCCAAATGCCAGCATTTTGAAAACACCTGAAATGAGATGACTTAACAGTTACATCTCTCGATTTCAAAACCCAAACTGTATCACAAGCATCACATTTCCAGCTTTCTGAAAACACCTGAGATTACAGGACTAAACAGCATTTGTACTAGCCACACGCTACCAAATAAGTGTCCAAGCAGATATATAACAGATATAAAATAGATACCAGTTACAAAACCATGTAAAACAGATAAAATCCAGTTAAAACAGAAATAAACCAGATAAAACCAGATACAAGGTATAAAACCAGATAAAACAGATAAAAACTGGATACAAGGTATAAAAGCAGATAAACACCAGATAAAACAGATATTCACACTATCTACATCTCCAAATGCATGTCCAAGCATGCAGCAGGCCTTCTTTTAACAGTTTTGAACCTTTAGAGAATCCATTTCAAGCACAGCAGGCCCCTCCAGGCCAGAATTCCTACAACCTACACCTTCAAATGCGTGTCCAAGCATACAGCAAGCCCGTTTTTAAAGATCTGGCCCCTTTCGGGGTACCATTGCCAGCAACCCAGGCTCCTACATTCCCACCAAAGGAACCAGGCCCCCAGCACACCAGCATCATTCACCTCCAAGTTACAGAACACCTGCCCAAACACACAGTGTCAGGATGACAGCCCCGCGCGTGGTAGGGCACAGGAAAGGGCGCGCGCAGGGAAGACCCCCCCCCGGCAAGATCACATGAGGTCCCTGCCCCCGCCAGAACCGCAGGTCCTGGAGGCCGCGAGGACGCCGACAGCAACAGAGATGGGGGAGCGCCCAGTAGCTACACCCCCAGCTTCACCACGTGCGTCAGGACTTCCCCCGCCCCTGGTAAGACGCTCAGAGCGTCTGAGAGCACGCACAGGGGCGGGGCTTACAGCACATAAGCCAGCGCCGCAGACAGAGCGGCACTGGTGATTTCTGAGAAACCGGCCCCCTCCTTGCTTGACTTGTGTGAAACTGACGAGAGCTTTTCAGAGTGTGATATTTTCGTGTGTGTGGACCTTCCTTCCCTGGCTACCAGATATTTGTGCACGTGGCAGACGGTGACCATGAGTAACTGGGTTTCCCTGAGTGTGTTCCCCCTTTTCTTGGTTCCCTTCCTCTCCCCCTCGGTGCGAGTGACCCTTTTTGCCCTACCCTTCGGGGGTTCCCTATCCCCATCCCCCTGGCACCAATCCTCACCGTGTTCCCTTCCCCCTTGTACCTGGAGTGTTGTGGGTGTACTAGGACAGGGTGTACCTTGGTTTCCCAGGCATCATCGCCCTATGATGATAGGGGTCTGTTCTCTTTAATTAGAGGTGAAGACCCACACACTATCCTGACGGGCATTCTATACGTAGGGCGCGTGCCCCCACGCCTGAGGCTATACCTTTGTCACGAGTGTGATAGTGTGCGTGTGACCCCAAAGCCCCCTACCCCGGTGACACACAGGCCCTTTCTCTTTCTTTAAAGGTAGGCCGCCATTGGGACCTAACTTTAGAAAAGAAAATTGCCACCAAAGGAGTCAGGCCCCTCCAGCATGCCAGCATCCCTAGTAGCTAGCGCCAATAAAATGCCTGCCCCCATGCACACGAGTCCCTTCTCCAGTCCTCCCCCATTGCCCAGCCAGACTCCCCATGTGTCCCCCCAACCCCCTCCCCCATGTCTCTCAGTGCACCCAACCCCAATTAGGCTTGCCATAGATGCAAATCTTTAGAAGGCAGATATGGTAACCAATGCAGCCCTGCAACCTGCATATGTTATATGTGCCCTCTAAAAGTTTGCATCTGGCAGCCCTACCCACCCATACTCCATGCTCAGCCAGTCCCCCCAGAGCTGGAAGCACAACAATCATATTCTATCCAGCAACCTCCAGCTTACAACACACACACGCATACACACCATCACTATTATAAATAAGACATACTTACAACTCATAACAACAATCAAGGCCGGCTTTAAACTGTTTTTAGAAGACAGTTATAAGATACACAGGTTGCAGGACTGCATTGGTTCCAATGCCTCTATGGCAACCCTAGCCAGACTCCGAGTCCTCCTCCACTCCAGTGCACTGCAAGTGCACACCCCACTCCACACCAGCCCCCTCCCCGCCTCATGTCGCCCAGTGCACCCCCATTCCCTCCCCTCCCCCAGCTCCGAGAGCAGGTCACAACAACAATCAAGGCCGGCTTTACATTGTTTTTATAAGGCAGTTATAAGATACACAGGTTGCAGGGTTGCATTGGTTCCAATGCAGGTCTGGAACCTGCATATCTCATAATTGGTAATTAAATTCATAAATTCACAATTAATTAAATTCACAATTCATAATTAAAACATACTGATCACTGACATCCTCCCTCCTCCCAAGGAAAGTCCCCCACCCCCAGCACCCCGGACCCCCAACGTACTCACCACCAGCAGGGTCTTCTTCCCACTCGAGCAAGGACAAGATGAATTGGATTTGGGTTTCTTCAACGATGATGAGGACCCACTCGGCAGTGCCAAGTGGGTGCCGCGGTAGTGCACACAAGCAAATGACAATACGTACCTACCCTAACTTGCTTCCTTGAGATAATTATTAATTTAAAAATAATAAAATACTTACACACACTAACTAATCTAACAGTCAGTTAATACTAATATGATCCTGAAGAATGGATTGGGACTTGTAATTCAGCTGGATGGCCAGACCAAGTTCCAACCAATAATTCCAAACTCTCTCAAGAAGAACCACACAAGTAGTCACCATTCAGAGAGATAAAATGACGCCTTTGTGGTCAGAAGTTTATATAAGCTTGCTCTGCAGTCTCTGCAGCAGGCACTACCCCATGATAGACCACGTGAGAAAGCCCGCGCTCAGAGACCACAGCCCATATTGAATCTTGCTGCTGCCACTTCTGCCTCCATTGCCTGTCATTGAAGAGTGCACCTACCGGCAGCCAGAACGCTGAGAAACGCACGCTGGATGGCACAGTGAGCCTCCCAATCCGCGTTCCTATTAATTTTGTCCTTAAGGGCTCCCATGCCAGGGCCGCATCCTTCCCCGACTCCTCCCTCCCCCTCGCATCGGGAGAGACAGCCTGTGAGAGGCTGAACTGAGCCCTGCCCCCTGGCTCTGCTGGGACCATCAAACAGGTCAGAAGACAGGGGATTCCCTCCCTGTTAAAGCGACATTCTAAGCGCATGCGCGACAAGAGCCCAAGCTCGAGCATGCGTAACAGTCCAAGAACCCGGAAGTTCGGCGCAAGCAGCGCCGCTCGCCACTCGGGACATCGCAAGACCTCAGGAGAAGACAGTGGAGTACTGGGGGGACTGGGAGGAGGTTTTTCATTTTTAAAAAGTAATTTTGGGTCAGAGACTGGCTGTTGGGGCAGTGCCCCAGGTTTCCTGGAGCTAAAACCGCCCCTGCCTTAGTGATCCTTGTTTGGGGTTTCATTTAAGGAAGGCATTGGAGGGTATGCTTTGGGAGCATAGGGGTAGTTGTTGATTACTGGCACCCCTTCACAATTGATGTGTTGTATCATTTATTGTCTGCTTTGCAACTACTGTTAGACCCCTTTGTCTCTCCCTCTGTTCCCCTTCCTAAGTCTCTCCCCCAGCTCCTGTCTCTCAGATTGTAAGCCCTAGGGGCAGGGACCATGTCTATTTTATTACTTTGTAAAGTGCCAGGTACACTGCT
>QEPC01006668.1:1869-13274 GCA_003113815.1 Sphenodon punctatus | reverse complement strand
GCTTGGACTAGTAACCAGCCTGCCCAATCACCATCCCTCTTTTACTCAGACCACTGACTTGGCAGTCTGCGATTGGCCATGGGCTAGGCTGCACAGAGCCAATGGGGCTTGTGGTAAGGTGGGCGCAGCAAAAGTCATTGCCCTTCCCCCCTTCCATATCATTCTGAGCTAGTCACTGATCCTGTCAGCAGACATTTTCAGAACTCTCCCTCTCCCAGAAGTTTGTGTTCCTCCCAATCCATTGCCATCCTCCTCCTATTTCACCCATTTCCACACATTTTCCTCCATAGTTTCATTTATTTAGATTATATTTGATAGATTTAGGTGTTATACCCGGCATCAAGAAGCAGCCACTCCATCCCCAGATCCCACCATCAGGGGTCTGGGTCCTACGTTACAGGCAGGGAGGACTGTCCATCCACATCATCTAGAAGCTGCCACTCCAGCCCCAGGACCCACCATCAGGGTTCTGGGGCCATCATTGCACTCACAGGGAGCTGTCATTCCATGACAGCCAGCCACTTCATCTCCAGGACCCACCATCAGGGTTCTGGGGCCTACATTCCGGGCAGGGAGGGCTGTCCATCCACGTCATCCAGAAGCTACCACTCATGTCCCAGGACCCACCGTCAAGGTTCTGGGGCCATCATTCTGCTCACAGGAAGCCATCATTCCACCACATCAGGAAACAGCCAGCCACTCCAGCCCCAGGACCCACCATCAGGGTTCTAGGGCCTACATTACAGGCAGGGAGGGCTGTCCATTCATGTCATCAAGAGCTGGGATGGGGGCAGCTGCCAAGTACATAGGCAGATGCAGGACGTGGAGTGCGGCATGGCTTTTAACTGAAAGCCACACGCATGTTCAGGAAAATGATTCATGGGCAGCCCTACTCGGTGGTTGGGGACATGGGGTTTCAGTGCCTGATTGGCTTCCTGGCCCCCCAGTTTAAGCTGCCTTCACACAGCACCCTGAGTCAGGATGCCACCGAAGCCTGGCAGCCTGCAAAGCCCGGCCGAGTAGGGGTGCCAGGCCAGGCCTCTTCCGCTGCTCCACCAATGCCAGCCAGCCTGAAATGCCCGGCCAAGTAGGCGTGCCAGCCACCAAGCCCTGACTGGGCCTCACCCGCTGCTCCACTGATGCCAGCCAGCTAGCAATGCCAGGACAAGTAGGGATGCCAGCCAAAGTTACTGTGCCCTGGCAATCCAATGTCTGCTGCTGGTGCTGCTGCTGGTACTCCACATCAGCCATTTGCTCCTTAATCTTGTAGATGGGCATAGCTCAAATGAGTGCACCGGTGGGCATGGACTGGGTGTCTACAAGATTCACGACCTGGCAAGGCTTGACCAATTTTCAGAAGAGCTTGTTGAGATCCAGCGAGTAGGATGCAAGTATGCAATGCCTGGCTAAGTAGGGGTGCCAGCCACAGAGCCCTGACCGGGCCTATGCCACTGCTCCACCAATGCCTGGTGGCCTGCAATGCCTGGCCAAATAGGGGTGCCAGGTCCAAACCCTGGCCGGGCCTCTGCCACTGGAAGCCTGCAACGGCCAGCCGTGATGGTGACCAGACCTGGATAATCCAGCATAGAGCGAGCAGAACTGGAGGCCTGCCAGTGTGTTTCTTTAAGATATTAAACAGCCCAAACCCCTGCTAGACCTACCCTTCAGTACAAATGGGGTAACGTCCACAACAAAGGACACCTACCCATCCAAGTCTAATTGCCCCACATGCCACGTTTATTGGAGCAAAATAATGTCAAAGGATCTAATAAACAACCAAAATCATTATCCATTAATTTGGTTTTCCAACCCAAAATGTTCAGAGAAACTATAGAGATAAAAGACTTCCTTAGGGGGACTGCCCATCATTCCTCCACTTCATCTGCGGTCACAAAACCCAATTGGTTTGAGGGGAGATCAAATTTCTCCATCCCCAATATTGAGGGAGAGGGAGGAGGTACAGGCAAAGGATCCATTTTTACTAGATCTAATCTTGAAGGATCAGAACCAGTATTACCCAGCACTGTGCATGACCACTTCCCATGTGCCAAAGCACCCAGGGAAGTGCCTCATGTTGAATATTTTGTGACACAACTCTTTTACCTGCTCTGTTACTAAGACCACTTCCCCTTGAGGATGGTACCCTTCTAAATAAATAGTAATTGCAGGCTTCCAGGCATCGGTGGAGCCACGACAGAGGCCCAGTCTGGGCTTTGTGGTGGCTGCCACCCATACGGGGCTGGGCATTGCAGGCTGGAATCCTACTCACCAGATCTCAACCAACTCTTTTGCAAATTGGTCAAGTAGCCTTGCCCGGTGGTGATTCACATGGCCAGCCAGCCATCACCTGCCATGATGGTGACTAGAAATGGAGAACCAGCATAGAGTGAACAGAACTGGAGGCCTGCCAGCCTGCAATGCCTGTCTAAGTAGGGGCACCAGCCAGCCACCAAGCCCAGGCTGGACCTCTGCCGGTGCTCCACCTATGCCATCCTGCAATTTCAGGCCAAGTAGGGGTGCTGACCACCAAGTCCTTGCTAGGTCTCTGCCGTGGCTCCACCAATGCCAGTCTGAAATGCCCCTCCCACTATGGGTGCCAGCCACCAAGCCCCAAGCCTTTATGGTCTGTGCTGCTGTCACTGGGTCTCTGCCTGCAGGCCATGACAACACGCACAACCCCACTTTGGGCACCAGAAGGAACTACTTGGTCAGGCATTGCAGACTGCCAGGCATCGGTGGAGCAGCGACAGAGGCCTGGCCAGGGCTTGGTGGATGGCACCCCCACTCGGCCGGGTATTTCAGGCTGGCAGACCTCCAGTTCTGCTCGCTCTATGCTGTGTTCTCCCATTCTAGTCAACATCATGGCAGGAGTGACAGGGCTACAGTAGTGCCTGCCAGTGCCCAAAGCAGGTTTGCGCGTGTTGTCATGGTCTGCAGTCAGAGATGGGCATCCCAACAGAACATCTGCTTTCAGCAGCCTTTGGGTGGGCAGAAGCATTGATAATTTGTAGGAGAGGACATGAGTCAAGAGATCCCAGTTCTAATTCCTGGTTTGGAAGTCAGAGAGGTTTGGAAAACCCTCTCTGCATTTCAGCTTTCCCAGTTCTAAACCAGAGGGCTACTGTTCTGGGAGCTCACAGGAGAAAGAACCTGTATGGGAACTAGGCTCGGGGTACACAGTTCCAATTGCTGTTGTGTATCTATCCAGCCTCTTTGCAGGGTAAAGAAGAGGACTCTTAAATGCTTCCCTTCTTCAGAAAAACTTAGGCTCGGCGCTTGGTCCCCGAGGATGCCTGCCCAATTTGCATTGGGGCATGGCTGACCATCTAACACCCACCGATGCCTGCCAGCCAGCAATGCCCAGAAAACTATGGGTGCCAGACACCAAGCCCCAAGCCTTCCTGGCCACTGCTGCTGCTGCTGCTGCTGCCGCTGGTTCTCAGACAGACAGCCCTGGTGCCATGGGCACTCCCAGTGGCCAAGCGCCAACCCTGCCTGCCTGGGAAACCTGGGGTTTCAAGCACCAAGCCTTCCCAGTCTCTGCTGCTGCTGCTACTTTATCCCAGACAGCTTCTGACGGCCTGCCATGCCCACAGAGCCACCCCTGGAGCACGCCAAGCCTCCCGGTGGGACCGAACTTTCAGAATGTGGGGGGGGTCTGAACTTCACTGGACCGAACCGATGAAACCGAATGACCAAATGGCCGAACATCCAAACTCAGTCTTGTTTGCACAGTCCTAGGCATCATATGTGTGCATTGAACCTGGATATCTTTTCTTTTCTTAAGGCATTAAAAGACTGATCAGTGGGGACTTGGAAAGACCATCTGTTTGCACTCGGTCCCTGATCAAATATTGTTTTTGGTAGGAGTGGTACAGATGTTTATGGGAGTTTTACCTTGTGGCCCCATCTCTTTGTTTTTGCACTCTGATGGGTGCCCACTTACTAGACATCACTTTGTTTCAGTTTTTAGGAAGCTATTGGCTATTGTTAGGATGTGTCCCAGGGAATCTGGGGTGTTTTCATTTAGAATTGGAGCTGCAACTATAGCCACTCAGCATCCAGGCTATAGGGCGGTGGAGATCTCGAACTTACAAGCATTATGTCAGACCAGTGGGCTATTTTGTTTTGTTATAGTCTTCTCACAATTGATTTCTGCAGAATGTACTCAGAATGAGATGTTCAGAGCAGTTAACTCTCCTGTTGTTAACTGTATGTTTGTTTGTTTTTACACAGGCAGTGGCCCTAATTCCCAGTGCAAGCAAGTGTGGATAATCGAGCATAGCCTCATTTTGGGGGGTCAATTTCAAGCATGCCAGCAGCTTCATATTCCTAATTTGGGGTTGGATCATTGGCTGGGAATTACCTGGTTTGGGTTCCGGGGAATGAATTAGAGCCAGTTTCTCCCATGGCTTAAGCCAAAGCTGAACAGGTTGTTGCCCAATGTTCGTCTTTCATCTTGGAGAAAATGATTTGACGCATATGTCCAGCTTGGAATTAATATCAACAGCAGTGACTGATTTATGGGAGGTCCATAAACTGGTTCCAGAATTATGATTTCTGTGGGTAAATATGCAGCCTAGAATTCTATGGTCAGGTGTATATTATCCCAATAAAGTAGATATGGTTTGTAAGAAAGCCAACAATGCTACTGGGAAATGGATCAGAGCAATGGGAGGGGGTGGTGGTGTTATCAATCCACCTGAAATTAGGTTTAGGGATGCTTCATTGTTTCGCAAAGACAGGGTGCATTAGTCCTAGAAAGGCAACACATTTTATCTGAAAGGGATTGTTTCTGGGCTTATTGCTTGGTTCAGTATCCAGTCGGGGGGGGGGGGGGCTAGGGGGCGCCATTAGGCTTAGCTCATTTCCTGTGGCGATTTAGTACAGTGCTCAGATGTTAATTTTGCCTAGTCCAGTTAGTTAAACTAAATATCACCGCATTTAGGTAAGGTTTGGGGTTGCACACAGTGTTTATGCAGCCTTGTGTGGATATTCCCTCTGTGTGTGTGTGTGTGCACACACACACATCAACTCCTCACCTCGTCTGGGGTTGTTTTCCATCCCCCAGTGGAAAAAAACATGAAAAATATGGTAATTCTTGGCTCTACAAGTTTGAGAATTTAGGACATTGTCACCAGCACCTCTGGGCATAACATACTCAAATTTCATCCAGATATCACTTACAGTTTGTCTTCTATAATAAAAAAACTTTTTTAAAAAGGCCTGGGGTGGAAAAATAACCCCAGCGTCAATGGAGTTTTCCTATTGGGGTGGAATTTCAATCCCAGTTAATGCATTTCAATCGGGCTGGATTTCCACCCCAGATTAAAAGCAGCCAAATCAACATTTTTAAAGGCCAATTCAGACTGCAAGATGACATGGAAGGCAAGGTCACTTTAGACTGGCAGCAGCAATGAAAATTAATCCCTTCTTTGCCATTAACATCTCTCAATGTTTCCACTAGTGTCTAATAGAAAAAAAGTAGCCATGAAAGATTTTTCATTTGCTCACTCCATCTGCAAATCTTCCTTTCTCTCCCAGCCTCCTCGGTTTCAGTCTCTTAGTCTGTTAGATAGATTTTATCTCCCTTCCCATAGGCTCCATTTCTCCAGCAAGCCAGAAGTGCCCTCATTGTCCTCAGAAACTGACCATAGAAATGGAACAAAGAAAAGCTTATGGGCCATTAGCAGGTGATTAACAGGTGATAACCACATCCTCAAGTCCAGGGGCAGAGTGGCCATTCTTCCTCCCTAGAAGATTTTGTGTGGTGTGGTCACTGGCTTCAGGAGGGGAATGAAGGATGGCAGGGCACAGGGGATGGCAGGCATGCAGGGCTGGCAGGGCACAGGGGATGGCATGCATGCAGGGGATGGCCGGGATGGAGGGATGCAGGGGATGGCAGGCACAGGGATGAATGGAGGTACTGAGGGGCTGGCTGGCTGGAAGAGGTTGCACTGGGGGATAGAACTGAGGCAGTGAGGGGGCTGGTTCTTGGGGGGCACTACTTTAACTTATATAGATAGTTAAAGTTCATAAAAACAAATTTCTCTAGTTTGAATAAAAAATAATGCTTTTGCAAAGAAAAACGTGTAGTGTTGGTTGTTATTTACTCATGTGTGGAGCTGGTATTTCTCATAAAACAGAATATAATGTCTCTATGTGTGTGCTGGGCATAGATTTTGTGGCTACTGTAAAAAAAAGTTATATTTTATTGCACACTTTCAATCCTCAGGCCAAAGTCAGCTTGGGGTTGAAATCCACCCAATGACAACTCAAGTGTAGGTTTTTTTCATGACAAAAGGTAAGGATTAATTACTTTCTGTTCTTACTAATATAACTGCTTCGTATTTTTTGTCTATGGTGTAGGTAGGCAAGTCAATGACAGACAACAGAAGTGGAAAGGCTTTTTCTTCTTTTGGGGGTAACAGGGCAGTGTAACAGTAAGTTCCTGCAGGATTAGGGCCTACACAACAGTGTCACCCAGGGAAATAGCTCCACCATTTGTTTATTTATTTATTTACAGTGCCCTTCAACAAACATCCCATCAAGCAGCCCTAGTCTGCTGTTGGGTTGCTAGCCTGGGCTTTACTTCCTCAGCAAGCCCGTAAAAACTCAGTCTCTTCAGTCAGGCATCTCCAGTTCTGGCTATCGCACAAGCCCCTTGTTCGTTCTCTTTACATAGTCCATTAGAGCAGTTTGCATGCTAGCTTCTGCTCTATCAGCAGCCCAGACACAACTGCCCCTCTTTTGGCTCTGCTGCTTCCTTCTGTAGCCTGGGGCCACGCCCCAAACACAGCCACTTCCTGTCCGTGGCCATTTTGGTTTCCCTTTAATGCACAGCAGTCTGCAGGGTCTCTGCCCTATTACACTTTTATGTCTCTCTTTCTTCCAGTGGCCAACTCTTGAGGGTGGCATGTGCTTTCTTAAATTTAATGGACCAAACTGTAAATAAAGCAAAATAAATATTAATAAGTATGACATTAAGATTCATTATGACTTACATTCTGTACAGGCTCCGGAAGTCTCTGTAGTTCTAGAGAGTCTGGAGTTTCAGAGTTAAAAGTCAAAGCAAATGTTGGCCAACTGGACTCATTCTCTAGCACATTTGTGTCATTTTGACTCCTAAGTGAAGTCCCATGGAAGTCAAGAGAAATCAGGGCTGGTAATCCCTTTTTTTCTTTGAGATGCACACACTACTATTATCAGCTTCTGCAGGTGCTTTTCTGAATAAGGATTCTATCCACCTTAAGTCCCAACCTTTCCCACACCATTGCATTCTGTAGGGATGATTCGCTGACCTACAAATCTCCTTCCCTCTGCCAATCCTCCCATGCACCATCAGGCCAAGCATAATTTATTTATTTATTCAAATTTATATGCTGCCCTTCCCATTAAGGCTCAGAATTTTTTGTAACCAATAAAAGCCAACTAAAAATGCTCTTAACCCCCTCTAACGCTTTCCCTACTCCTCCACCCATTCCCACCAAACATTTTCTCTGCCTGCTAAATGCCTGACCAAACAGAGAGGTTTTACATTGCCTCTGGAAGATGTGCAGACTTGGGTTTTGACAAATCTCTAAGGGGAAGGAATTCCATGAACATGGGGCATCCACCAAGAATGCCTTTTTGTGCATCCTTGTTGTAGAAACATCACAGACAGGTGGGCACTCCTGACTGATCTCAAAGGGCATGACAGGACATGAAGGAAGAGATGGTGTTTCAGATACTTTGGGTCCAAGTCATTTAGGGCTTTATAGGTCAAAAGCAGAACCTTGAATTGTGCTCAGAATGCTAGTAGTAATCAGTGCAAGTTCTGAAGCACTGGTGTAATGTGCTTCTGGTGAACTGCCCGTGACAGAAGAGGGGCCACCATGTGCGAGGATGGCATTATTATCATGGAAGGAGTCCCTTGCCCTTACCTTACCTTACGGCACCAAACTGCACTGTACATACCTGTAACCCCAAGGTCTCCAAAAACATGGGCTTTCTGCTGCCAAAGGTCTGCAGGGCCATTCATATCAGCTCTTACAGGAACTGCAGGAGTTCTTTAGTACCTTAGGCAATCAAGTCAATTTCATTTGAGAGTCTAAACATGGATTTAGCAGTTTTATTTTTGCCATCCCTGTGATCTTAAAATGTTTTTTAAACTTCCCTGAAATCACTCCCACCCCATACTCCTTAAAGAACAATTTATTTAAAATGTGACTTACAGAATGAGTAAGAAGTTAAAAATGGTAATGGGAATGAAGGGATGATAATGAGGGTTTGGCGTGCGATGTCATCAGTATGCCAATGATGTATAACTCTACTCCTTGTTTTCTGGAGACCCAGGCCCAGCAGTCTCAGTGCTTACCCGGTGCTTGGCAGCTATGGGGGACTGGATGAGGGTGAACCATCTGAGGCTGAATCCCGGCAAGACGGAGGTGATGTTGGTGGGTAGGGCTGAGGGGGTGGTGGCTCCCATCATTGGCAGGGTCTGCCCCCCTTTGGCTCCTCAGGTCCATAGTCTGGGGGTGTTCCTTTACCCACAGATCCACCTGGATTGTCAGGTGGAGGCTGTGGTGAGGGGAGAATTTCACCAATTACATCTGGTGCGACAGCTGCAGCCGTATGTCTCAGACTTGAATCTGGCCACCATCATCCACATCCGTGACTTCATTACCTCTCGACTGGACTACTGTAATGCACACTACGTGGTGATACCCCTGAGGATGGTCCAGAGGCTACAGCTGGTGCAGAATGCAGCGGCCCACCTCCTAACTGGGACAGGTCGCCGCAAGCACATTACATCTGTGCTCTGTACACTGCATTGACTGCCTACTGTCTTCCGGTCACAATTCAAGGTGTTGGTGATCATCTATAAAACCCTAAACAGCTTGGGTCCTGGTTCTCTGCGAGATCGCCTCAGGTCCCACCAAGGTCATTTTTCAGCCATTGCGGTCGACTGGGGGCACCCGAGTCATAGTCCCCCGGGTATCCCGGCTGGCGATGGCGGAGAGGGCGTTCTCGGTGACTGCACCTCAGCTGTGAAACTCTCTCCCAATGCAGGCCCTTCTATCCCCAGACCTCCCCTCTTTCCGAAGATATTATAAGAACTGGTTGTTCCGCTGGGACTTCGGGGAGGGGGGGTGGGAGATGTGGGGAAGGGTTTTCTGCCTTTTAGCTTTTCTGTCTTTGGTATTTTAATATTTTAAAAATATTTGTAGTATTTTAAATGGATTTTATATACTTTTTTATTGTTGATGTTGTTCACCGCCCCTGGCTGTCAATGTGCAGGAAGGTGCGGGATATAAATATTTGTAATAAATAAATAAATATAAACAGCGAGAAGGGAAGGAGGACAGCCATTTAAAAAGGAAAATTGAATTTGTAATAGAAAATGCATAGGAAAAATATAATTTTATTTACATTGTGTGTGTTACCACTTGTTGCTGTCTTTTTCCTTAATAAATTTTTACTTTATTGCAATAGTACACAAGAAAGAGACTAGAGAATGCCAGGAACTAAAGTCAAAAGAAATTATATTTGAAGAGGAATTTGAGGTAGGAGGTGCGTAGAGGTAAAAGAAAAAAAACTGACCTAACTCAAAAAGTAACATAGAAGTCTTTGATTTTCTTTAGCAGTGAAGCATACTGTTGGTTGGTGAGTAATTGCATATAAATTATGTGCAGATGGGAAGGTACATCAGTATTTAGACAGGAACAAAATGTTGTGTAATTTTTACCAATCTAAATTAAAAAGCTACCTTTTTCATGCACTAATGAAACTCCTAACTTTTAATACCTGTACATTTTCAAATATCTTCACTCAATCTTTACTCCATACCTATACTTCTCAGTTATTCATAAATAATTGAGTTCTAATTATTATGTCCTCACAAGGATGTGCAGTTTTATATTCTTTTAGTTATGGGAGTCTTCTGAATGGGAAGCAAAAAGACAAGCTCTTGCAGAAGCCAAACAGCCATTATTTAATCAGAGGTTCTCAAACTATGGGCTGGGATCCCAAATGGGGCCATGCCATCTACAGATGGCTCCACAATCCTGAACAATATTTGATATAATTTGCACGTCTTTGTTGCTATCTAGAGCCATGGGACTATCTTTAAGCATGAAAATGGTGTTTGTGCATGAGCCACTGACTTATTTGCTCTAGTTAGTTGCTGGTGAGATTTCTTGATTCCAGGTTCTTTAAGTGTGCGTGTGTGTGTGTGTGTGTGAGAGAGAGAGAGATTGTGTGTGTGTGTGTGTGTGTATGTGTGTGTGTGTGTGTGTGTTTTCTATTAGTTTTTTAAACAAAACAGGTTAACAAAGGTCAACAGATTAGTTTGCCTATTAACTTATGGATATTTATCTAACCAAGTTAAAGCAGTTATCTTAAGACACTGGAGACTTTTGCAACACATTCCCAATTGCAATTTGCATCCTCTTTTTGCTTTTAAACATAACAAGAATATTAAAGAATATTTAGTAAGAGCTGATATAGTGAAAACTTGATTTCTACAAAACAAGTTCATGTGTAGACCTGCTGGTCATTTCAAATGTGGAAGACGCTCTTATTGTAAATAGACCAGGAACATGAAATCTTTTATCTTTAGAGATAGAGTTTATTCTTTAGCTACCTTTACAAATTGTAATACTTCTCATGTAGTTTATGCAATCTGCGGCCCTTTCAATAAGATGTATATTGGGCAAATTTTGAGGGCCTTGAAAATACGAATTGGTGAGCATTTGAGTTGTATAAGAAGAAAGGTAGCAGCAGCCAAGACATGACCTTTTGGTAAACTGAGAGACTTATCCCTTCAAATGACAGTAAAAAAAGATCTTACAGCAAGAATCTTTTTGGATTTTTCATCTGAATACAGTGTCCCCCTTTGGTCTAAATGATTAATTGGAGTTGAATTGTTATATCTGAGGTAGTATGCTTTCTGGAGCTAACAACTACTGATATGTATTTGTATGTGCAGATTTAGTTATCTCTTTACTCATTAAATTTTTTAAGAGTATTTGACACAAGTGGTCATCACTTTTACTAATTGAAGTTACTGGTTAAGCTGTGTGGAAATCCATCTTAAATAAGATTCTGCAATGAGCCGGATTGACTATTCTTCATTTGGCTGCTGAGATCTTAAGCAACACACTGGAATTATCCCTCTGAGATGGTTTAAAGTGAGAGTTCA
The DNA here is from genome assembly GCA_003113815.1 of Sphenodon punctatus. Taxonomy (NCBI): domain Eukaryota; kingdom Metazoa; phylum Chordata; class Lepidosauria; order Sphenodontia; family Sphenodontidae; genus Sphenodon; species Sphenodon punctatus. The sequence continues at coordinate 2,092 of QEPC01006668.1, read as the reverse complement.
TGGTAATTTCTTCTTTTTCTTTTTCCTTTTTTTCCTTTCTTCTTTCCCTTTCCTTTGTCCCCTTTTTTAGTTTTTCTTTCCCCCCCCTTTTCCCTTTCCATCCCACCATTCCCCCTTTCCTTCTTTTATACTGTTCCCCTCTTTTCCTTCTTCTTTGTACTATTTCCCTTTTTCCTCCACTCTCCCTTCTTTTTTCTCTCCCCTTTTTTCCTCTTTTCTGTCC
>QEPC01006666.1:1911623-1929059 GCA_003113815.1 Sphenodon punctatus | reverse complement strand
ATTTAGGTGTTATTTTTATTTTTTACCCATCCCTGTGTTCTTTCTTCCTACCCTCCATTGAATCCTCCCCTCCTCCCTCTATATATTCCATCCCTGATTCCCTTCCCCTGTTTTTGGATTTATTTAGAGTAGGATTAGATTGATTTAGGTTTCATTTCAGTTTTGTACCCCTCCCTGTGCTGTTTGGTGTGAGCTGTCTGTGCCCCCCCACCCCATCCCTGTGTAGGATAGATAGATAGATAGATAGATAGATAGATAGATAGATAGATAGATAGATGTAGGAGTTAGCTTAGTTATAGAGATAGTGTGTGTAGTGATTCAGTTTTATAGTGTGTTCGTAGGACTAGGCCTTTGTAGTTATTAGATATTCCATTTAGTTCCATAGGTTTTAATAGCAGTTAGATTTAGTGTAGATATATATAATATTAGATTAAAAAATTGAATTAATAAAATTATATATATATATATATATATATATATATATAATCTTTGTGTGCATTCTTTGGGTTGGAAGACATCGAGAAGGGAAGTAGGAGAGGCCAGTCTGCTGCCCGTAAGGCAGCACAGAGGGGTAAAAGATTGGACAAGTCAAACTCAGCTGGTAACAGATATAACATTTATAATAACTTTTAAAAAAACAAACATTAACAATATAACAACTACAAGACATAAAAATAACAAACTTATTAGTGTCTCAGGACCAAACGATACCGATACCGAAAATAAAATCTTTGAAATCTGTATCGATATTGACACCGATATCGATATTGATACCGATTTCGGAATGTTCAGCCGAACCGAACTCCGCCGAACCGAACAGCTGAACCCAAACTCAGTTCTCGAACTGAAGAACTGAACAGCCGAACCGTGTTCTGTTCGCATATCCCTATTACCTTGGAAAACACCAAGGACCAGGGCATTTGACTATTTTCTGAGTTCTGAAGTTTCAAGGAAGGGTTCCCGAAGTTTCAGAACTTGGAAAATCCTTGGCTGAGTGTAGGAAAGGGGGCCGGAGGCCAGTGCTAGGCCCCTGCTCCCTGGGCCCCACTAGCCAGGAAGATAATAGGCCAGAGGGAGCCAGGGAACGGGGGTGGGGGCCTAGCAGGTGCTCAGGAGTAGCGTAGTCACCCTCTGAAGGGGGTCTGGTGACACGTGTCTTCCTCTGAGGCTGGGTAAGTTTTTTAAAAGGGGAGGGAAAGCTGGGGATACTCAAACCTTTCCAAGATGGCACTGGCAGTGTCAGTATGCTGAGGGCAATATCTTGGAAAGGTCTGAGCATGCTCAGAATATGTCCAGCTCCCCCGCCCCCTTTTTAAACTCACCCAGACCCAGAGGAAGCCACGCATCGCTGGACCGCCTCCGGAGGGTGAGTACTCTACCCCTGAGCCCCTGCTACATCCCTACCCCCTTTTCCCTGGCCCATTCCCTCCCCACCAGGCTCCCTCTGGCCCCCTCCTCACCCCTCGCCCTTGGAATGTGCAGGTATTGTTCGAGGGTCCTCAGACCATCCCAAACACTCGGGAATGGTCCTCAGACCCTCAGAAATACTCACAAATATTTTTTTGTAACATTTGGTGCAGCCCTAGTACAGACTTTGAGCATGGCCCATATAAAAGGGCTGGAAGCAAAGACAGATTTCACTCTGTTCTGATCATTTATCCATTTTTGGACCGGTCTTCAATAAGTGATTATTTAGTATTTCTGTATCATTATCAGTGTTCAAAGTGCTTTACAAACCTTATCCAGTTCACCCTCAAAATAACGTTGTGGGAAAGGTCATTATTAATCCCATTTTACAGATGGCATACTAAGGCTGAGAGATAGTGACTTGTCCCAAGCGAGTTCACAGCTCATCTGGGATATGAACCCTGGTCTTCCAGGGCCAAGACTAACTTCTTAGACACTAGTGTACACTGGTCTGAATGGAGCAATGGATTCCAGACTCTGACTGATAGTTGTGGCAGAGGTTACTCGTTAATTTTGGACAGAAGGAAGGGCAGAAGGATTCATACTTTCCCTCTCCTTCTCACCTTTGCCAATGGTATGACTTTAGAAACCACTGTCTTATAAACTGTCAGATCTTTTTAAAAGCTTTCCAGATTTATTTGGGGGAAGAGAGTATCTCCCAAATCTTCCCAAATTTAGGATAACTTGTAGCAGCTCACCAAGATACCACATTCTCACTGATTTCAATGGAGTCCAAACTTTCACAGATGGAAAAGGAATGACTCAGATAATATGATCCTAAAATATTTCTATATCTTACTTCATTAGCGCATGTTCAGTGTGCCTCTCCCACGCCAAAAGTTTTAGGATGCAATTCTTTGCCCATAATGTATTGTTATTTTAATTTATTTATTTTTAAGAGCAGAAGCAAAAGCCCTACCAACCAAGCCCAAGGAAGTGGTAAAATATTCATGTTCAATGTCTATTTCAGCTTTGAAGGGCCAACTGGGAAATCCCTAGGAGGCAAAGCAACTAAGGAGACTGCCTATAGCGACTTGATGTCAATCTACATAACATTACCTTGGATGCTTTGCAATTTCATTGTATTTTCAAAATAATATCTTATTCCTTCATTTAAGAAACAGATGGCAACTCAGAGGTGTCTGCTGATGGGTTGCTTGATTTTAAAGTTCCCTCACAGCGTTGAGGGGCACCAGTGCGGCTGCTGCATTGGCCTGAAGTGGTGAAGATGGGGGGGTCATTAGTGAAAGCTATGCATGCCAATTAGGAAGTTACCAGCACTGGGGATGTCTGTTGCTTGATTTAGTCCACAGGAATCTCAAAATTAAGGCTCCTGTTATATCAGTTTTGGTGCAGATAACTTTACACCTAATTATTAATTACACTGGAGAGAATCTGAACATGGAGCATATACAGTTCTCTTTCTTCCCTTAAAATGCTAATAATTACATACACTATCCCAACTCAAATTTTACTTCTGTTGAATGAACTAGGCGTGAACGAGCAGCCCAATTTGTATATTGCAAATAAAACTCCCAAATTCAAGTACTGGGATCGGTGTCTCAGTACGAGTTCTCAGCAAGAAGCAACAACAACAAAAATCATTGTGTATGTGCAAAATGGCCACCCCACAATTTTGCACTTGTCACCCTTAACCAAAATGGTGGTGACACTATTGCTGCCATTTTGATTAAGGGTAGGGGCTATTTCGCGCATGCACAGCAAACCTTTTCCCCCCTCGCCAAGAACTCAGCCAATTAATCCCAAACCAGGATTTTGACAAGAATGCTCACTTCTACGAGCTTTGATTTCAACTCTAACTAAAAACAACTAACTTCATCTAGCACCTAATAGCAGCCTTGAATAAATTAATTGCAGTTTTCTTGCATGCAGGTTACATAACCCAAATGTTAGGTTTTAAGACTTCCCTGCCCCCTAGATCAGAGATTATGTGATGAGACCTCAGACTTCCGGGGGCTGGGAATGAACAGCAGGAAATGGGTCACTCCATTATGATCTATTGAGCACTTCTCTGAACCAAATGAAACTGCCACTGTCGGAGACAGGATGCTGGGCTAGACAGACCATCATTCTGACCCTATATGGCACTTCTTAAGTTCTTATTCCCAACCTTTTTTTGGCAGAGGCACACCTATGCTCCAGGGCATATCAATACACTTTACATAGTCAGGCACTTAAACAGAATGTAGCACTGAAAAACATTCTTGCATATAATCCAGCAGATATGGACAGGACCCCCAATAGGGTCACACGATATTTAAATAGAGTTGTGATCCCTAGTTATAATTGCTAGATTTAGCTTGTCTCGGTGGTGTCTGGGGTCACAGGATTATACCTAAGTCTCAAAATGGGGTTTCCCAGATGAAGAGGTTGAGAAATCACTTTATATAACCATAGGCAAAGTGACATGGGTATTAAGATCAACTGGGCTATTAGAGTTATAATGGATAACTTCAGATGATTTTTGTTTAAAAAAATTAATATCCATAACAACACAAGAGGTGTGGACTTGAGAGGGCATTGTTCAGCAACCTATAATAATAACCCAAATTTGGGGAACAGACCCAGGCATACTCAGAACACTTATTGGAAACACTATATGCATATACAGTATGCCTATGTACTATATCCTAATACACAAAACCACCCCTCTCCCTCCTCCCCCTCCTTCTCTCATGTCCTCCTTCTCCCCTGCCTCCCTTAAGGAAATCTCCTCTCTGCTCTCCTCCTCCAACCCTTCCACTTGCCCCCTTGATCCCATTCCTTCCCGCCTCCTCACCTCCATTACTCCCACTGTCGCCCCTTCCTTCCTGCACATCATCAACCTCTCCCTCTCTACTGGCTCTTTCCCTTCTGCCTTCAAACATGCCACAGTCTCTCCTATTCTCAAAAAGTCCACTCTTGACCCCTCTGACCCTTCTAGCTATCGTCCTGTCTCACTCCTTCCTTTTGCTTCCAAGCTGCTTGAACGTGTTGTCTACTCCCGCTGCCTTGACTTCCTATCCTCCAACTCCTCCCTTGACCCCCTCCAATCTGGCTTCCGCCCCCTTCATTCTACTGAAACTGCTCTCGCTAAGATCACCAACGATCTTCTGGTGGCTAAATCTAAACGTCTCTATTCCATTCTTGTCCTCCTTGATCTCTCTGCTGCCTTCGATACTGTTGACCACTCACTCTTGCTGGATTCCCTTCACTCCCTTGGCTTTTGTGGCTCTGTCCATAACTGGTTCTCCTCCTACCTCTCTGACCGCTCCTTTAATGTGTCTCTCTCCAACTCCGCCTCCTCCTCCTTCCCCCTCTCAGTTGGTGTTCCTCAAGGCTCTGTTCTTGGCCCTCTCCTCTTCTCGATCTATACCTCATCCTTAGGCAAACTCATTGCCTCCCATGGCTTCCAATACCACCTCTATGCTGATGACACTCAACTCTATCTCTCTACTCCCTCTCTCTCTCCCTCTGTTCAAGCTCGTCTCATCAACTGTCTCTCTGACATCTCTACCTGGATGTCTCAACGTCAACTCAAACTCAACATGGCTAAAACTGAACTCCTTATCTTCCCCCCTCATCCTTCCTCTCCTTCCTCACTGTCAATAACTATTGATGGAGTCACCATCCTGCCTGTCCCCCAAGCCCGTAGCCTAGGCTTCATCTTTGACTCAGCCCTTTCTTTTAAACCCTACATTGACTCTGTTGCTAAATCCTGTCGCTTCTCCCTCCATAACATTGCTAAGATTCGCCCTTTTCTCTCTGTCTCGTCTGCCAAAACTCTTGTTCATGCTCTGGTCATCTCTCGCCTCGATTACTGTAACCTCCTTCTCACTGGCCTTCCCCGGTCTCACCTTTCTCCCCTCATCTCTGTCCAAAACTCTGCTGCCAGGGTCATCTACCTCGCCAGTCGCTTCGACCATGTGCAGCCCCTCCTCTCTTCGCTTCACTGGCTTCCCCTTCCTGAACGAATCCTGCACAAGCTCCTAGTCTTCACCTATAAAGCTCTTCACAACCTTGCTCCCCCCTACCTCTCTGCACTTATCGCCCTCCATACTCCAGCCCGTGCACTTCGCTCCTCCTCTGTCCCTTCTCTCACCCTTCCACGCCTTCCCTGCTCCCCTAAGCGCCTTCGTCCCTTCTCACTTGCTGCCCCCCATGCCTGGAACTCCCTCCCTGTCCACATCCGCCTTGCCCCCTCCCTTCATACCTTCAAATCTCTCCTTAAAACTCACCTCTTTCGCTCTGCTCTGTCTGACTCTTTATCCTGCTGAGCCACTATTCCTATACCTACGATCGGTTTACCCTTATCCTTGCAACATGGACCTGCCTGCTGTCATTCTCATCGTAACCAAGCCAAGTACGTGCACTTGAGACCTCGCATCTTCATGAATGTTAGACCCCTTGTCTCTCCCTCTGTTCCCCTTCCTAAGTCTCTCCCCCACCTCCTGTCTCTCAGATTGTAAGCCCTAGGGGCAGGGACTGTTGTCTATTTTATTACTTTGTAAAGTGTCAGGTACCACTGCTGGCACTATATAAATGTTTGTTAATAATAATAATAATAACAAAACTGTTACACCAGTTTTTACACTGGTATAACTCCATTAAGGTCATAGAAGTTGTAAAGAACACAACTTTCTTCCCCCAGCACAGTGTAAGTTTGTAGAGCTGACTGCTGGAGAAAAACCTTTTTGCTCGCAAGCTGAGCGCATTTGACCTGGAAATCAGCTAGACAATACAAATATGGAACACTGCAATAATATTGTTAGAGTCACAGCAGAACCACACTTCAAACTTGGAAGCGCTATCTTTTTCAGCACCGCCCTGTGCCTTTATAGAGTCATTTCAAAAACTTCTTCTAGGTTACTTCAAGGTCTCCTACAAGCTTGAGCACAATTTCTGTCCCTAGCATTCATAAAACCCTGAATCACTCCAGCTGCTCACTGTCTGTTACTCCTTTTCTAGGGTGAGATTAGTTTTCCTGTAAAACAATGGTCATGGCATAGCACAGTATTCTAGATGGGGTCTAACCAGCGCCTTGGAGATTAATATCCTTTATTTGGATCTGTATGCTAGGCTTCTGTTCATGCAGTGCCTGCTGGTATCCTGTTACCATATTTTTAATGCAACCATATTCCGAACTGATGGTTTCAAGGATTTTTCTAAAGACCCTCTAAATCCCTTTCCTGGTCGGTATGCTGCATGATGGTTCTGTTTAATGTATACTCCCTGATTTGGTTCATTGCTCCCAGACTTCTATTTTATTTATTTATTTTTTAAATTTTCCATTCAGTTGCATTTTCCATTGACTTGTCTCGTCACCTACAAGGTCCCAGCCTCTCTGAATGTAGCTGCATTTTGCCTCCAGTATGTTCTAGCCTTTCAATCTTAATACTATCTTTTGGCACACTCTGGGGGCCTTTTTAAATGAGCAGGATTTCTCCCACAGTTTAAAGCTGCGGTGCTGGGAAACCCCCGTGTGTGTGTGTGTGTGTGTGTGTGTGTGTGTGTTTTTTAGCCGTGCCTCTGTAAACCAGAAGTCACCTGGGCCCTGGGCGCCATTAAAAACGATGTTGCTGTGCGACTCCCGGGTGTTTTGAGAAACTATGCCACATCTCAAAACACCCAGGAGTCATGCGGTGCCACTGTTTTTAATGGCACCTGGGTGACTTCCAGTTTACAGAGGCACATCTATAGCCCCCCTCACGGGGATTTCCCAGCACTGCAGCTTTAAACTGCAGGAGAAATCCCGCTCATTTAAAAAGGTCCTGAGTGTCTTTAGACAAGCGCCTCCTCACCCATCATGCATGTTGCAGGGCTGCATAGGACGCCAATGTGGCCCTGCAACATGCATGATGGGTGGGGACTGGGGAGGCGCTTGTCTAAAAACACTCTTAGCTTTAATGTTTACTTTTCCCAACAGCTGATAGTTTGCACTGTGCATTGCAGGTGTTAACTATGTAAATCACACACAATTATCAAACGGAGGTCTTTGCAGTTTTTACACATGCAGTTATTAGCAGGCGTGGCCTTTGACACGTGGATATCTATCTATGGGTGCAATCCTGAAGCAGCCTGGTGCCAGTGCTAGCTCTTAATGCATGAGAGTCCCAATGAAGTGATAGAATTGTTTCTAATGGCACGGCCGATGCCTTATTTACTTCACCAGGGCTTGCAGTGGTAGACTGGCCTAGACTGTTATTTTAGCCTGGTTTCCTACAGAAATAAGACTTTTACAATCATTGTGTGTGTAGGTTCCACACTAATAACTTGTGGTAGCAGTGATTTCAGAATTTTCAGTCAAATTTGGTAGAGGAGCAGAAGACCCAAAGGATAAGTAGAACCCAAAACATTTTACCAATAGTTGCACCTGGAGGGAAGCTATTTTTGCAGCCCTAAAGACCTGTTGACTTGTATTGAACATTGTTCTCTTTTAAGGAAACCTGCTTTCATAGTTCCGATGCTTGCTCCATAGAACTACTTGTTTTGAAAACACTTAAAAATCCGTGACTGCTCCACTTTTGGGGATATCCCTTCTCCTGGAGGCTCCCTGAAGCTCAAACCTGGGCATTTTCCAGAGATGATGAAAGATGTTTTTTATTTGACCAGGAGTTTGGTGGACAAAGACAGGGGTTTGGGAGGAGGGAGGTTGGTTTTTTTTAGAATTTTAGGTATGGTTTATCTTGTACTTATTTCTACATGTTTTGTGGTCTGACAACTGCCCAGAGACTTTGGGATAGAAAAATTGTTAGACATACATACTTAAGTCAACAGAACTACTTAGAGGAATAGTGTCAGCGGTCAGCGGCGGAGGGGGTTCCCCCCCGGGGATTGCCCCGGCGCCGTCTTATCAACCCCGAGCCCCGGCAGTCTTGGCGCAGCCCCCACCGGCACTTACCCTGCCTCCACCGGCACTCCTGATGCCCGCGGTGGAGCCGCAGCCTGAGGCCACGTTCCCTGCCTTGGCGCGGTGTGTGGGGCTTCCCTGCCCCCGCTGCAATGCTCAGAGCATCTGCGGGCACCCACGGGGCCAGGGCATGCAGGATAAAGACCAGCACCACCGGGGAAGCAGCGCTGGTGATTTGCAGAAACCAGCCCCACCATTGTTTGAGCCAATTTGTGTGACTGAATCAGCGAGCGAGACTGAGTAGCTGCGGAGAACGTGTCCCTACCACCCCGTGAGCGTGAGGCCTTCCCTACGCAACCTCCTTCCAAGTGTGAGTCTGTGAGTGCATCTGAGAGCGACTGTGTCCAGTGTGCGTTCCCTTCCTCCTCCTTCTCTTTTGCTTAGATCCTCTCTGCCTTTTGTGAGTGCCCCGTTGACCTCTCCTGTGGGGCCCCCATAGCACCCCCTTCCCTGGTGGCCCCACTGCCCAACCCCTACCTAGAATCCCCGGCACGAGTGAGCGAGTGCATCTTGGGGCAGGCATAGGTTCCCCTGGATCAGTGGCACCCTATGATGATAGAGGTCCGTTCTCTTTAATTAGAGGTGAGGGCAACCACACTATCCTGATGGGCTTTAGACCACGCTTGAGCCCTACCCTGAACCGGGCGAACCTTGGCAGTGTGCGAGTGTGGGTGAACCCCTTGCCCAACCCCCCATCACAAATAGGTTGTTTCTCTCCTTGGGCGTAAAAGAGCGAGGAATAATGTCTGCCAAACATAAGAGATAGAGGCAAAGTAGTTTAGATGATATTTCTGAACAGACCAATTTCTGTGTTGTCTGCATTGTATTTAAATTATTTGAAATGCTAACCACCTTTCTCCCTACAGCCCCCATTCTAGTATTTGCCATTATGCGTAGATCTTTGTTGTTTCGCATTCTATACTGGGCTTCTCCTCATTGCCAGTGACTTTTCTTCTAACACCACCCTTCCAAGGAATTGCTTTCGTTACGTATATATCTGTCTAACACACACACGTATGCACACATACACCCATCTTGCATTTATTCACTGTATAGTTCTGACTTTTCAAATGCTTGAGGAAAGCTTTCATACTCTCACCAACAGAGAGATACTCTCTCTTCCAATAAAAGAAGATGTCTGACTTACTTTTGGTGCAGTTCCCCACCATTTAAGTCCATGGGAGCTAAACCCTTTGCTTCAACGGGTGGATGATTGTGCCATTTGTCCCAGTCTGCGTAAAGGCATTTAAGTCTGGCCCCTTTTCTTCCTCTTACCTCCCCTTATTTTTATTAACCTTTGGAGAGCTACATCCAATCCCTCTCCAAGCTTCCCCTGGGAGAATGAGCCTCTGCATCGTCCCTGGAACGTGGCTGTGCCTAAGAGGCACCATTTAGAGTATGGTTCTCCTGGCTGAGTTCTCGTTATTTGTGTCTTGATTGCACATTGAAACATTACAGTTTGTATGCAGTAATCTTCACACATTATCATTTTTTCCCTAAGCACAATCGCCAGGCTCTATGCTTTGTAAGTTAAGCTGGCAATGTAAGAGTAATTGTAAAAGCGAGTCTAATATGACCTCCATCAACCTAGCATACATGAAAACACTTAATTTAATTTTCTCACAATTTACAAATGAATGTGGCTCACTGTATTTAAAAATAAAAACAACCTGGCCTTTGGCTTCCTTTGAGATTACTCCTCTACGTTAATGTCTACAGCAGTGATTCTTGAAAACTTCACCAGAATTAGGTGAAGAGAGTTTGGGGAACAGAGACAATAAACGTTTGATCTTTTACCTACTCCGCCCTTGGTGAAGGCCAAGCAAGTCAGAGATGCATTACACATTGGAAGGAGATGTAGTATCATGTGCTTCGTTGAATCTGAACCCAAGGCACTGATGATGGCACGGCTTCAAGCTGCAATGTCAAACAGGAACCAGAATAGAAAACACAAAGACCAAGCTCTTGGTTTTTTGGAGTAGGTGGACTTCATAATACACTATGGGTGAAAACAGACATGACGCTAACCACCCTTTAACCACCCTTGGTGGTTATTTACGCATGTTGCAGGGCTGTATTGGTGCCCTATGCAGCCCCGAAACATGCATAAATGACCACCAAGGGTGGTTAAAGGGTGGTTAGCATCATGTCTGTTTTCACCCATCGTAGCCTTGTTATTTCTGCTTGCAAGCTTTTCTTATTCAGTCTTCTTAATAAGCACTATTTTACTGCAAGAAAGTCTCAGAGGGGAAGTATTTCCTTTTGTATAATTTGGTGGCCTTTTGACTATTGTCCATGAGGATAAAAAGCACCTTTATCATCTATTTCATGTCTATGGTAATTGTTAACCTGGTAAAGGTGTGGTGAAAAAATAGCCATTTAGTCTCTGAGTATGTCCTTGATAGACACAAATGAGAGGGAGCAGTCTTGCTCTCTTAATATTAATAACCAATTTTTATGGGTGCAAACAGTCAGAGGCCGGAGGGCACATACCACTCCTGGAGTTTAAAAAAGAGTAGGAGGGCAATTGTCCCATCCGTTTCAGCATTGTTCCTGCAAAGATGAATAAAGGAGGAAGGAGAGATCTGGCTACAGCTCTCCTGAAGCATTGGGGAAGCTGGGACATAGGAACGTGAAAGTCTGAATTGTATTTCCACCAACTGTGCTTCTTATACACCTCACTTCCCCCCTCCACCCTTTCAGCTAATATCCTGCTCTGCCAAGCTGCTCCCTCGTTTTCTAAAGAAGCTAACAGAAAACGGACATAAAGAGCACCACAACAAACAGAAGTCAGAACCATTTTGCAATGTTGCCCCAGAGCTTAGTTACCTAAGCGCACTGCTAATGCTCCTGTAGGATCCTAACAAACAGATGTTTAACCTGTTGCGTAATATATATACAATTATATATGATGAATTAATATATGGATGAATTAAACTTAGCTGCCAGTTTTTCCATCACTAGTTCAAGTGGTAGAGGTTTGAAAAGGCAGCGTGAAAATCAGAGGTCCAAGACTGACTTATGTGCAAAGATGTTATATAGGTGTTTCTGATGTCATTTTTTAACATTTGCTTTTTACACTATTGTTTTAAAGATGGAGGTGGACCATGGAGGTAGACCAAGGGGCAGAGCTGTTTACCTTTCCATTGGGACTGTTGTTACTTTGCTGCAAACTCTCAGTAACTTGAGTGTAGCCAGAATTCCATCCAGCATGTACTCTTACTCCATTACTAGGGCTGAAACAAGTTCTTGAGGCCCCCAAGAATCTCGGCGAGAATGGAGTTCTAGCTGAGATTCTCCAGCTCAAGAATCTCAAGAGAATTGGCATTCTCACAGAGATTCTTCCAAAAGGTCTACGCATGCGCAAAAATGGCTACCAGGGGTGCACTTTTGCAGAATCGCTGTGGTGGGCATTTTGCACATCCAGGTTTGGGGGAATCTAAAGAGATTTTGGAGAAACCTCAACAAACATTCTGTGTATGCCAACAAATAGCTCCCAAGGGCAGAATGCAGAATGGCTGTGGCAGCCATTTTGTACATGCACAAAAGTTGTGTGAGGTTTATGAGACTCTCATGAGAGTCTCAAAAACCCTGTTGAAAACATGTGATATCTTGCCAGAGAGTACGAGAATCTCACCTGTTCTCACAAGAATGCAATCGCACTCTCGTATCAGCCGTATCCATTACACTTATATTCAAGTTTAAAATGGACACAACAGGGAGACTTTGAGCTAGATCATAGTCTTTAAGCCTGATCAGTAATCTCTCTGGATACAAGTTAACACCAGCAGGGGAGACTAAGTATGATGGTTATCAACTACCAGGAAGCTAGTTCCTCCTTTTTGTTCAACACTCTGCTGCCAAGTTCATCTACCTCTGTTGGTTTCCTTTCCCCTTTTGTATCCATTGGGGATGGGCACCCAGAGGGAATTACGGATCCAGATCTTAATTCCGGATTTAATTACAGATCCATAATTAAATCAAATAAAAAATAACAAAATAACTGTGCATAAACAAAATGACCACAGGTTCATTCTGCACACGAGCGGCCTTTTCCAAAATCCACCACCATTTTGGAAAAGGGCAGCCGGTTTGCGCATGCACAAAATGGACAGTGCACATGTGAAGACTGATTTCCCTTTTCCAAAATGGTGACAACACTTCTTCCGCCATTTTGGAAACGGTGGTGCATGCACAAAATGGTCCAGCAGCCATTGTACATGTGGGGTTACTTTTTTTATTTAGTAAATTTTAAACCACACCTCAACACACCTATTGTGGTTTGGCATGGATTGATTCATATTAATCCATAACTGCTCATTACAAACAGTTAAGGATTAATATGAATCTGTGACGTCCATCCCTATTTTCCAATACAAACCTCTTGCCTTCACCTTCAAGGCTCTTCATGGCCTTGCTCCTCCCTATTTTTCTGCACTCATTTCCCACTATGTTCCCACCCAGGAAGTTCACTTCACCTCTGCCACCACCCTCACCAGCCCCCGAGTTTCCTGCTTCCTAAACTATCATTGTACCCTTCTCCCATGCTACCTCTTGTGCTTGGAATTCCCTCCCTGAACACATATACTCTGCTCTCTCCCTCCCAACCTTCAATCCCTCCTAAAAACCTACCTCTTCCACCAAGCCTTTCTTAACTCCTCAATTACATAGAGTGCTCATTTATGCTTCTCTTTATACTGGCCAATCATTTAGGCTCCTCCTCCTCCCTATAAGTAAGCCAAGCACATGCACCTGTACTTCTCAGCTTCAGTAGTATATCCCTGCCCCTCTCCTAATCTTCTCTCCCCTTGTCTTTTTGTAAGCACTTTGGGGGCAGAGACCTGTTTCTAATCATGACTATTCAGCACCAAGCACATTGCTTGGGCTAAATAAATAAATAAATAAATAATAGTTATGGCTTGATTCTCAGATCTTTGCCACCATTAGCACTAGTAAAGATTAGAGCAACTTTGTTGGTGCTCTGTATGCTAAACTAGCTAGCTACAGTCCCTAAGGGAATGGACACCCACTGATTATGTTGTTCTGGTAACATCCTCTCCGTCCTGACTAGATCTGAAACTGGTACCCGCAGGTAATGCCCTCATTGTCAGATAATGCATCAGGTACCCGATAGGTTAACAATCAAGTACCCGGATACTCAAAAAACAGTAACGTCCAGTACTGGTTTTATGATTACCAGTTGGTGTATCGGGTTGGAAAATAAAAGAATCAGGACGAAAATTTTAAAAGATTGGGACTGGAAGTCGATTTTCCAGGATGGAAGATCAATAAATAGGAGTCGGAAGTCACAATATCAGTACAGAAGTTGAAAATTCATTACCAGAAGTCGGTATTCCAGGACTGGAAGTCGACATTCTGGGACATCAGGTAACCAAATAGGGTACCAGTTGGTCCCTGATGTTGTCTGGTTAATTTGGGTACCGGAAATTCATCAGGTATACATGTTTAGTTGGTACTTATTTCAGCTCATCCAGTCCTCCTGACCCTTAACATGTCCTCTACAGAGGAGTGAAGTAAACAGGATTAAAGGAGGCAGAAGAGCTAGTTCTGCCAGCTGAGTGTCCCCTGTACAGGGTTGTTTTTGCCAGTCAGATTACCACCATTTCTCAACTTCTTTGTTCCACTCAGACAGCTCAAGAGAATCAGGACTCCCCAGTCTAGAGAGTGTGGCTGCCATGTTAGTCCCAAAGTAGTTTAGATATCTTTTATTGGACTAACTATTGTTGTTTAACGTGTGCAAGATGTTTCCCCTCTCCCCAAGTGATTTCTTCCATATATTCCTGACCTACATTGCTCAGCATATAGTCTTCTGACTTTTTATTCACCCAAGAAATGGCCCTCTTTGGCCCAAAAGCTTGCATACTCTTTCCAACAGAAATTGGTCCAATAAAGATAACTTTTGAACTACATTGGCTCCATGATTCACTATAGGATCTAGGTCAGCATGTTTAGATTTTATCCTGCATGGAAAAAATTATTGTTAACATGTGCAAGAATATAATTGTCCAAGAAGAGAAATCACGTTAAGAGATTGATAAATAAAATCTGATATATTTTTGACGTGCCCACATCTGGAGTTTTAATGTTTTAATATTTACTTTGTCAGAAGTGTTTTAATTTAAAATTTAGCGCTCTCTCACCTCAGGAAAGAAGTGACATGATAGAACAAATCATTTTTACAGATTCACTGTGAAACTTGTACTTTAGAATAGCAAATGCGACATACATAAATGAATCCAGCCCCAGTGGTGGTTCTCCAGCAGCTGGGAGAGTGACTGATTCCACCTACAATGCCACAGCATGGAATGGGAAGCAGCACAAATGCTAAATACAAAAAAGTAGCATTGATTCATCGTGTCTGTCATGGTGAGAAGAAAGAGTTCTTTGGAGAACATGGGCCTTCTTCTGTATTCAGATTCAACACAAAGACTTGACACCCCAGTTTGCAAAGAAACTAATTGTACTTTTTTCTCTCATGCAAACCTTGAGTCTTCAAGAACAACGTTTTTACTTGGGAAGTGGGGGGATAAGAGATGCTAAAGTTAACTGTGTAATTAGCGGTGTGGGGTAGGTAGCTATAATAGGGACAAGTGGTGCATCTGCAGTGGGGCCACAAACCTGGAGGGCCCGTACTCCCAGTGTAGCTGCATCCTCTGCCCCTAGGAAAGGGACTGCGGGGGGAGGCATTCCTTCTTCTGCACCAGGGCCTTTTCCAACCTAGCTTGGTGCTTTCCCACATCATTGATTTATACACATTATTATTTTATTCAAATATTTCAGTTACTTGGAAATGCCTACATCCACATGTTTTCTATTCAATGCACATATTTGAAAAGCACATTTCAGGGTGACCCAAACCGTCTTAAAAAAGGATGTGTATTTTATTATGCGCATGTGTGAATGCTGCATTGAAACCGCATTCACGTAATGCACATATTTTCAATGTGGGGATGCAGCACATAAAGGAATGCACAGAAATCCTCTGTTAATCCTTCAGGACAAAGGAGGTCCACAGAGAGAGCTGATGCTGCTCCAGGTATGGCAAATGAGGTAGGGAAAAAACCTTCAGAGTGGTGGGAGAAACAACATCCGGAGGAGGGGAGAAAGGTCATTTCTGGTTTCCTTCCTGTAACACTGAGAATGCGGATAAGAGCAAAAGGAATATGCGCATCACACTGAATGTGGGAATGCTTATAATGCATAATTTTACAATGCGCATTAAGTTCAAATGTGGAGAAGAGTAGAATGTGTGAATGGGGACTAGCAAATTGTAATGCAAACAACCAGATTAAAACAATACAGACTTTTTTATAATGTGGGATGTCTCTGGTACATTTCATGCTACGAACAGATGCTATCTTTTATTTCATTTTTAGTCAAGTGAAAATATAATGCCTTGTGATGCCAACAGATTTTCTGGGCACTTTAAAATTTTCTGTGTGAAATTCTCAACATAGTTCCATTATTTTCAGATCCCAAAGAGTCCCAAATACATTCACTGTCAGCTAAACCAATCAGTGCCAGATGGGGTTCTGAGTTGACCCCTTTCTCCTTGCAGCAGTTTAGCCACAGGAAGGGAATGGGGAAGGGAGGAGACGATGTACAACAAATGCCAAACCAGCAGAATAGTGACTTTGATCCATACGTTTCGATCCCTTTTCATGGCACAGAAAGAAGAATATGGCCATAAATTGTGATCACATGGGGATGCCAAAAGACCTATATGGGAAAATAGGTCACAGTGATCTGCTCTTCCTTACTAAAAACTTTTCTTTATGCTGAGATACATCAGATGAGGATTTGGCCCCATGTGGTCCCTGCATAACATCACTAAATCCAGCCCTCCCTCACTGTTCAATACTTCCACAATGCTAGTCCATGCTGTCACAATCTCGTGCATTGACTATTGCAGCCTCCTTCATACCAGCCTTCCCTGCTCTCACCTTGAGCCTTTAACTTTTATTCAACACTCCATTGTCAAAGTCATCCACCTTGCCCGCTGCTTTGATCATCTTCAACCCCTCCTCTGCTCCCAGCATCCACCTTTGCATCCAACACAAACTCCTCGCCCTCACCTTCCAGACTCTTCAGAACCTTCCTCCTAAGCCTCTGCCCCATTTCCCACTACATTCCTAACTAGGAAACTTAGCTTTTCTTCTGCCACCCCCACACACCCATTCCAGGAGTTTCCTCCTCCCTAAACCATCTATGTTCCTTCTTTCATTCCGGCCTCTATGCCGGACGGGTGAGGGCGGGAAGAGGATGTTCTTTTAGCTCCACTTTATATTTATATTTATGACTATATTTATTTATGATTACTTTTATTGTGATTTTATGTGTTTTATGTCTCTGGTCTTATTAACGTATTTGTCAGCCGTCCCGAGCTGCCCGACGCAGGATGGGTATGGGATAAAAATCTTTTAAATAAATAAATTTAATTAATTTAATTAAATAAACTCTCCCCACAAACACACACATACTCTGCTGCCTCCTTACTGACTTTTAAATCTCTCCTGGAAACCTACCTCTTCCGACAGGCTTTCCCTAGCTCTTTACCTCCATAATTACTCACTGATGCTGCTTCTCATGCTGTCTCACACTTCAGGTTTCTTCACCTCTTTTCTTGTAACTAAGCTAAGGAAGTGCTCTTGCAACTTTTCAGCTTCAACAATGTTCCTCTGCCCCTCATCTCCCCTCCCTTGTCCATCTTGGATTGTAAGCATCTTGGGGCAGGGACTTGTCTCTAACATGACCATTCTACACCTGGAACATTTCTGTCACTATATAAATAATATGTTCACTTCAACTTCAACGTTCATGTTGATGACCCATCTCAGCCCTCAGTCTCTCGCTTCCTCTCCCTAGCCTCCTCCTGCAACCTCCACCTTTGGACCGACTCCCCCACCCATACTAATGGCCATTCTCTTGATCTTGTCCTCTCTAGAAACTGCTCTGTCGCTGATCTCTCCTTCGATCCTCATCCTATATCAGACCACTTCCTTGCCTCTTTCAACATTTCCCACTGTCCCCCCTCCTCT
>QEPC01006666.1:1895704-1907243 GCA_003113815.1 Sphenodon punctatus | reverse complement strand
CACCAGGGAAGGGCAAGGCACATCACTGAGGTTAAGCAGGAGAGGGAAGCTAGGAGCAGAGCAGTGAAGGGCAAGGGCCAGAGGGAACAAGCAGGCAGAGCAGGGGTTGGGGTGAAGTAGAGCCAAGCAGAGCAGAGTAGAGTAGGGAACAAGGTGGAGAAGAGCCAGGGAGCAAGGAACCAGAGCGCCAGGAGGTTAGAGTCAGAGCAAGGTGAAAGGGAGAAGGAAGAGGAGTGAGGCCAAGGGTCAGAATCAGAGAAGGGGGGGGGAGCAGATGAGGAGTTACTCCACCCAGCTCCTTGTTGCTACCCGCATGCTTTTATATTGCTGGCAGCCAATCAGGAATCTGGGAGACAGAGCAACAGGACAGATAGACAGGAGGGGAAGCGTGTTCGAGACAAGGACTGGGAGGAGACATTTATTTGTTAAATGTTCCCCCCCCCCTTCTCTGATTCTGACCCTTGGACTCACTCCTCTTCCTTCTCCCTTTCACCTTGCTCTGACTCTAACCTCCTGGCGCTCTGGTTCCTTGCTCCCTGGCTCTTCTCCACCTTGTTCCCTACTCTACTCTGCTCTGCTTGGCTCTACTTCACCCCAACCCCTGCTCTGCCTGCTTGTTCCCTCTGGCCCTTGCCCTTCACTGCTCTGCTCCTAGCTTCCCTCTCCTGCTTAACCTCAGTGATGTGCCTTGCCCTTCCCTGGTGCCTATGAGCCATCGGAGGGCTTCTGAGAGGTTTCCCCTTCCCTACTCTGAACCCCCTCGACTGGGTCTGGTCTGTCCCCTCTTGAGTCTTTCTTTAACTTTCCTACGGCCTTCTCCCAGTTCTGACTGGTCCACCCCTTACAAGTGGGGCCTATCCAAACATATAACAGCTCTTCGAATCAAGGTGGAGCACATACACTCCATGCATTCCCCACACATTGCCTAGTCTCCTCATGGTTCATAAATGGAAGCGGTGGAGTTCTTCTGGGGACAGTCTGCTAACCGAGCTCCAGCTGCAGACTATAGAGACTCCAGCAGAATGCTTCCAGCTGGGGGACTCCTTGCCCTTGAAATTCTCTGCCTCTGATGATTTACCTGGTAAGCTAGTGAACTCTTGGTGATGTGGCAAAAGTCTTCTATTAAACCAGTGACTTGGAGTGGTTTTTATTTACTTATTACAGAAGACAAGCCTTCATGTAGGGTTGATGGATGTTTTCAGTGTCGATGTGTGTTTGTTTAGTAATCACTGTATCAATCTTTTATGGAAGTCACCTACGGTGGTTACAACAGTTATATAGGTGATATATCAAGTCACTAAATGCATTATAGAAGGGACTGGCTGAAAGATGGGGAGCACTATTACATGAACACACAGAGAGGAAAAGAGTGCAGTTATTTCGGATGGGCAGGGAGTTAGACATAGCTCTTCCTTTTTTAAAATGAGACACTCTGTGCAACTAAACTAATGAAGCCTGGTTTCCTAAGGAGAGGAAAAAAATGTTCTGTGGAGTTTTTCAGCAACAAAAGGGGGCATATCTTTCCTCCAGGTGTCCTTGTTATGAAATTGTGGGTCACTTCCTATGCTGAGACCATCTTCCCTGTAACCTACGGGGTCCCAACTGCAGAATCAGAACCTCCCAGTCTTCTTGGGTAGTCAAGGTTAGTGTTTCTCCTTCCTCTAGTGCCCTCAGTATGAGGAAAATGATGATGGGAGCCTGTACCTACCCACTACAGAAGCCCCCAGTCCTGGGTCACCTTTTTGCTACACTGGTTTGGTCTCAGTGAAAGATGTCACCAGCCAACGTTCCCTGGGGCTTTAATATTTTTCTCCTCTGTAATAGGGTTCCCCAAATTCTCTTTTCCTTATGACCAGGGTCATTCTAGTCAACAGTCTTTTCCTCCTGTGAAAAGCATTGCTCATGAGAAACAATCTCTTGCTTTTGAAACAAAGGGTTGCCTTCCCACTGCCTCTCTCTGGTGTCCTCTCTCCTTAGGGTGAAAACAGACATGCTGCTAACCATCCTTTAACCACCCTTGGGGGTTATTTATGCATGTTGCAGGGCTTCATAGGGCACCAATACAGCCCTGCAACATGCATAAATAACCACCAAGGGTGGTTAAAGGGTGGTTAGCGGCATGTCTGTTTTCACCCTTCATCTACTACCTCAGGAGATTCCATAATACTCCCACCTTCCAGTCCTCTGTGTTGCTTCTGCCTCTGTTTTATACTCTCTTGGTCAGCTGACTATGCAGGTGACATTCTCTCTTAAAGGAGCAGTGCACTCCATTATATTCTCCTTTAGCAAATTTGGTTGAAATCGGCCTCCAGAATCAACAGTAATCAAGTGGTAGTGCATGCATGCGCACACACACAGATCAATTGAAATTTATTTCCGTAGCCAAGCAGGCTAAAATGGGATATTTCTGTTTTCTGGTGTGTGGCAGTTTCACTAAAGGAGATTTTGAATCCAGGAACAGCTGCTTCGAGACACTAAAAATGCCTCAATTAAGTGAAGAACTACATCATACGTGGGTCAAGACAGTAATGGACACTAGATTTAGAGTGTGGTTGCCATGTTGGTCCAAAATACAAGAAAAACAAGAAACAAAGTAGTTGAGTCAATAACTTTTATTGGCCCATCTGCTGTTGGTGAGTGTGTGTAAGCTTTTGAGCGTCACAGACCACTATATGTATCTTGAAAGGTTGTTTGTTCCACAAATAGAAGTTAGGCCACTAAAGGGTATCTGTAACATTTATGAAGGATCTATTCTATGTTCCTAGCCAAAATACAAGTGCACCTTTTGTTGATAATGGATCCAGACTAGTCCATTCCAGTTTTACATTGGACCAGGCGCTAGAGGGTAGTCAGGAGATAGATACCCAGGCTGTATTGGGCTGTGAGCCACAAGATTAAAGTTGCCTGCTTGTTTTAGTCTAAGACTACAACATCTGGCATTCGTTTCTGAAGCTCCTGTTTACCTGGGGACACAACAGCATTACCTTAACTATTTTGAGCCTGATCCTAAACCCTGTGCATGCTGTGTGCAAAGAATTGTGCACACATTACACACAGCATTCATGTTGGTTCAGGAATGGTCTGTTTGTCTCTAGTCTCTAGAATGGTGGTGTAAAACCTGGACATTTCCCTCTAGCCCATGTTGGCTCATACTGTGCCAATTATTTTCTGATAGATATTCAGAACTAATTGGTTTGCTGAACAGGTCCAACAGTCCTGCTGGTTGGAAATTTATTATTCAATTCACCTATCACTATTGTGTACATATTTCTTCTTGCATGCTATTCCCTCTCTACCACTAATGGGAGTCAGGCACACAATTTGAGCGGACAGTAATCAAAAGGATAATATACCCTTTCATCTGGAAAGCTTCCCAAATACATCATTCCCTTTGGCTCAGAATCCAAACTAGAAAGCAAGAAATGGAAGTAGCTAAAATATATTTTAAAGGCATTTAAGTGTAGTACGTTTCATTAGCATCATAGGTCAACAGATTGTGTACAGAATATAGCAGAAAATTACTACTACTCTTAAATACAAAAATCTGTAACAAAATAATGCCTCCCCCTCCCTTTTCCCCTGCAAAATGCCTGGCAGAATAGCAAAGTTTTAAAATTCCATCAAAAGACTAGGAGATCCAGACTGGGATGAATCTCCACTGGGGGGACATTTCATAGCGATGGCATGACCTCCGAGAATGCCCTCCTGTCCATGCAGACCTGCCAATAGCACGAGATTCCCAGGAGGGACCTCATGGGGGGTGAGGACAGGTAAAGGACCTAGGCCGTGTAGGGCTTTAAAGGTTAAAACCAGCACCTTGAACTGGGTCCAGAAGACAACGGGCAGCCAGTGCAGAGCACGGAGCATTAGTTGAATATGCTGTCTATGGCCCATTCCTGTAAGCAGTCAGGCCACTAAATTCTGCACCAGCTGCAACTTCCGGACCATCACCATGGGCAGCCCTACGTAGAGCACATTACAATAGTCCAACCTCGAGATTTTTACACATCAGGCACCTGACTCATCCTTGGGTAGCCCGTCAGGTACTCGATGGGGTACCAAAAATATGGGTATTACCTTCAGGTCCTCATTTTACTACCCATTGCAGCTCTCATTACAACAGATTAGCACTTAATGTAATGTTAGAGGTTGTACACAAACATAGTTTGGACCAATAGCTACCTGGTCAACATCACATGCAAAAGGGGCACAAAGAAACCTGTGACAGAGGAAGGGAAAATAAGCCTGGTAATCACGAGTTCCAAAGCTAACCCTATCAGTAAGCCACCTTTCCTCTCAGGCATATCTCCCTGTCATGATGCTTCAAGCAATCCATCCAACAACCTATGACATTGTACCTACCTCAGCTTTTGGTTCTGCTACAGAGTAAACATTTGTTCCTGAAGAGAAACAGGAAGGGAGTTTCCATCCATTATGTCAAATCTGGCAATGCCACCATTTTCCAGGGCTGAAACTCGCTCTTGATTTTTTTTCTCGATTCTCACTGGGAATCATGGTTCTTGACTCGTTTTTGGCAAGAATGGATAACTGAGTAAACCCGAGGTTCTCGACATTTCTTGGTCAAGAGTTTTTCTCAATTTACTGTTTACTGTGATTACAACTTACCGTGATCTACTGTGTATTGTATACCAATTTGCTGTGTACCACTTACCATGTACCACATTCATCCCGGAAATGTGCATGCGCAAAATGGCTGCCCTTTTACAAAATGGCAGTGACACTGCTGGCACCATCTTGGAAGAGGACTGCACATGCACAAAATGGCCACTGCAGCTGTTTTGCAGGAATTACCAGGATGAACACAGTATACAATATGCAGTACCCAGTAAATCGGTATACGGTAAACAGTAAATCATGGTAAACGATAAACTGTAAATCGAGAAAAATTCTCAAACAAGATCTCAAACCATTACCAAGATTGTCCCAAGATCTCAGTAAATATTCTCAATTCTCACCAGAATTTTACGAGAAAAAAAATTGATTCTCGTTTCAGCCTTACCATTTTCACTGTGATGTGCAAAACCTATCATATGTCCTTATTTAGAAATAAAGGTTTAATGGAGAGCAAAGTACCCTGGGCCAAGTGAAGAACATGGCACTTTCTTTTGGAAGTTTAAGCAGCCTAAATTTATAACATTACTTGATTCTGCAAAATGTGACTCATTTCCTAATTAGGCAAATTGAGCCCTCTACATTTGGAACCAGCCGTGAGGTCACAGTTTGCACAGAGTTAATCCCAATCTTGTTTGCTTTTATTTGATCTCTTTTATCTGCATCTTTGCTTTGGCTACTACAGAAATCCAAAGTCTCTTTCATTGTATTTTTTTTCCCCCCTTGGTCCAACCAAAGTAAAAAGATGACAGGTAATAATATAATGCGGGAGAAATGCTGACAGACATTGTGCTACTTTGCTTCAATTAGGCTCTAATTACTTTTTCTCTTCAATTAGAAAATCACATGAACCAATTATGCCAGATAATGTGTGCTTATCCTATTCACACTGCACAATGGGTAAGGTCTATTCACATTGATTATCTTCAATTTATGCTTTTAGCCTTTTTTTCCCCCTTCTGTCTGCATGGCCCATTACAGTTTTAAAGTGGAAGCTCTTAAGCAGTTCACAGTATTATGATATCATTCATAACAATTGTTATGTTTTGATGGAAGAATAATTTTGATGCCTTGAATGCTGAAGGGGGGGGGGGAAATCTTTGAATTGAATGTATTCTGATTCTGCTATTTTTTTGGTTAACAATATTCCCATGGTTTTTAAATAAATATGATACCAAGTAGCCCACTTTGAACGGACACAGCTGCTTCAGACAAGCAGCTCTGTGGGACAAAGGCAGGTTTCAAAACCAAACATTACAGTATTGAACTCAAAGAACTTTTTTCATTGGTCCTACAACACAGCAGTGTCAGTTCTAAGAGACCATATGGGCCTGTCTCATGCTCTGAGGAGTGAAGGGAGATCAGGGAGGGGAGAAAGGTGATAAAGACGGAAAAACAGCAGCAATATATTTCCCTAAAAGAGAAATATGAGGATGCTTTGTAAATCCTTGCTACTCATGCAGTTTACACAGAAGAGATTTTTCAAAGCCGCTTAAGATTGTCTAAGGATTGAGCCTCCACTCCACATAGGTACAATCACAAGATTATTAATTTATTATTTATTATTTTATTATTATTATTATTATTATTATTATTATTTCTGATCCTTTGTGGTTCACGGCAGACACATTTTCAAGCTGTTCTTTACTATTTTTGTTAATGGGAGCTCAATTTCTCATGATTTCAGCAAGTGGGACTCTATATAAGCAAGGATCCCACTAAAATCATGAGAGTCGGGATACCCATGAGGTACACAAGCAACGTCTGTGAGCCTTCCCTGGGATCAAGTGTAGCATAAGTCCCTTACTGTCCAAAAGCCTGAACACCTGAAGAATTATTTAAAGTGCAAATAGAAACACTGTAATAGCTTCAGCAGTGTAATCCTCTTTCAAGCGGGGCTAGATTCAGGACAGTGCAACTCCACAGGGCCCCATGGCTTGGGCGGGGCCACCATTAGGAGCCCACAGTACACAGGGCCCATCAATAAACTTGAAATGACAGCTTGAGTACGAGAAGCACAAGCATAATATATGGGACCACAAAACCTCAAACACAAGGAGTTCAAGCCTATGGAGAACCTGTGGCAATTCAAGAGAGGGCCGTCAACTAGGGATGAAACTCGATTCTTGTATTCTCACTTTTCTCAGTGAGTATCAAGATTCTCGGCTCGTTCTTGCAAATGAGAATGAGCCGAAAACTCCCTGGATTCTGGCCAAGAAAAGGTGACAATCTTGAGAAGAGTCCTCGCCACCCATCTATCCGGGAAGGAGGGAGGCTGCAGAGGAGGAAATTAAATAGATAAATAAATAAATGTGCATGCTCAAAATGGCCACCAGGGCCGTTCTGAGCAAATGAAGCCCCTTTCCAAGATGGCGCCAGCAGTGTTGGCACCATTTTGGAAAAGGGCTGCACATGCTCATACTGGCTGCCCTTTTCCAAAATAGTGCTGACACTGCCGGCACCACCTTGTAAAAAGGTTGCACAAGCTCGGAATTCCCCTGACAGCCATTTGGACCATGCACAGTGATTTTTTTTTTTTAAAATTGCCGCCTCCTCAGAGACTTCCCCCCTTCCGCTTCAGAGAAGCTGAGCGGGGAGAGATCCAGCTGTGAGACCTGGAGGCTGGAACAGTTCCCCTGGACTTGGAGAGGCAGCCAGGTGAGTAAAAGGAGCCCTATGGGTTTTTTAATGTTTTATTTTTACAAAAGCAGGGGGAGGGTTAGGGGTTGTTTTTTTTCAAGATATCTCATGAGATCTCGAACTGTTAGTGAGATCTTCTTGAGATTTGAATCATTTGGCCCAAAGATTCAGCATTTGGATCTTCTTCAGACCTCACTGCCGGTTCTCGATTCTCATGAAAATAATTTTGATTCTAGTTAACTTTCATCCCTTCGCCCAACACATGGAGCCCACAAATAAACTAGAAATAACAACGTCTGTGTAACATATGGGCCTGCAATACAGGGAGCCCCAGGCCCTGCAGAGGATGTTATGTTTAGCAGAACATAAAAAAAGTAATTATGATAACATTTTCTTTTCTCTAATGGGAGAGTCAGTGTACATCCGTGAGGAAGGGGGCTGCACTACCATTTCACACAAGGCCCCAACTTCCCTAGTTCAAGAACTGCTTTTGATGGCCAGAATTATGACACAAGATACGTAGCAAGCTATCGGTTCCATATAGGTCTTTTTCACATGGATGCCCCCCCCCCACCCCCTCGCACACACGTCTGGGTGGGTGAGGCCAGTGGCGCCATCAGGGTTGGACCTGGGGGCATAAGTCCTGGGTCCCAAGCCTGGCAGGGGGCCTTGAGCGGCTCCGGCGTGAAGCCCCACCCCCATGTAACCAGGGTAGGAGGCACCTCTCCCTGGGGGGGTATACAAAATTTTGTGCTCTCACCGCACCACCTCATTGATCCCACAACGCGCCATGCTCTGCACATGCACAGCCTGCTGTCACGACCATTGCAGAGACTCACGCCGGGGCATGCTCATAGGCAGAAGAGCAGCATGTGCAGTCAGGGCTCGCGGCAGCAGCAGGCAGCACACTCACTGTGGTGTTGCTTGGTGTGTGACTCAAACAGAGAGAGGAGGGAGATCATCAGTGGTGGCAGCAGAGAGTGACTGAGACACCCGCTCGCTTCCTCCATCCCAGCTGGGCTCAGCCAGCCTCCGAGCACCAGCCTGGGCAGGCACACCAGCCCCCCCCCCTCCCAATAGCAGAGGAGCACGCTGGGAGGCACCAAGGCAGGAGCCACTAGAATGGAGTGGAGGAGTCAGGAAGCAGCAGCAGCCTGATTGGCTCAGGCAGGCTGAGGCTCTGCAGGCTCGTTTTCATGTTGCTTGGGTCCTCATCCCAGCAGCCGGCCACACAGCTCGGGTGAGTCGGATGGATCACTGACTAAGGTCACTACCCTCCCAGGAGCACATTTTATTTCTCTAGTGGTGGAGAGCAAAAAACTTTATAGGGGGTCAGTACCCCCACATACACTCCACCCCAGCTAGGGGCCTGATTCACATCCTCCAAAGTTTACAGGTTTAGGAGGGATTATGGGAAACAGTTCATAGGCACATTCATAGGCTTGACAAAAAAATCAAATGGGAAAGGGATCAGTTTTGAAACAACAGTCTGGAGTGAGGGGATCCACTCTGATCCCATTCCCAAGTTCTCCCTCCAATTAAAATTAAGGAGCGGGGGGGAGAACTGTCCCCAACATTTGGACTATAGCCCATAAGGATCAATCACCATGGGTTACAAGGGTACTTCAAAAACCACCATGCACATATGACATGCATGCAAAACACACAAACACATGCTATTAAAACCAATGGATCTCGGCTCCTATTGGACTTTAATGGATGACAGATTGCACCCATGCATCCCACTCATTCTCTCCTTTGCAATTCAGTCTTGAGGGGGCAGGCTCACAGCTTCCAGTTTGGGGGAGGGGCTAGGAAAGGCAGAGTTTAGAGGCATAACCCTAAGCTTAGCAAAAAAAGAGAGAAAGAAAAAGAGATGGGGTGGGGGGGAGAGAGAAAATGTGGGGAGGCAGTGTTGAAGCAATAGGGATGGAGGGACAGTTCTGATTTCTCCTCCCCAAAGTAATCCCTCCCCCAATAAAATTGAGAAGGAGGTGGAAAGAAAAGACTGTCCCCAAAATTTGGGGACACAAATCCCCTCCATCTCCTTGACTACTACAGCACCCCAAGGATCAACCTTGGTTGCAGATGACCTCCTTCCCAGGGGTGGGGAACTTTTCCCTCCTAGGGGCCACTTTGATAATTAGTGTAAGGTCCCAAGACCACACAGACATTGAGGGTGTTTATTGGGGTGCCTGTATTTATTTACAGAATGCAGGCTTCCTGTACTTATTTGTCTCTAAAAGTAATGCATTTGCTCCTTTTGCTTCTCAAAATCTTTTGGTGTGTGAAAATCCAAAGCCCTTAGTGAATGGAGAGTATAAGACTCCGCCCCTGCACTATTAGGCTCCTCCCCATCGGTGTACAGAAGCACACACACACATAGGGGCCCCACAAGTCCATTAAGTCCAGTATTTAAAATTACCTAACTGCACCACTGGGCGGGGCACCCGTGCAAACACTGTGACGGATGCAGGGAGGAGGGGGGGGAATCAGTGGGCATTGGTGGGTGGGTGGGGATGCGTGCGTGCTCCTGCGATCCACGCACCACTAACGCACAGAGCAACAGGCGCCAATGCCAGATACTCTGTGCATGGAGACGGGTGGAGGTGGGTGGGGGTCCATGGGAACGCATGTACTAACCACCCATCCCCCCCATCACTTGCGCCCATTAGAAAAGAGCCATAGTCTCTCAATGTTTACACCTTTTCAAACACAGACAGTCCAGTCACACACACTACCACTGTGTAATATGAGTACAGCAGTACAATATAGAAGCCTTGTTCACACGATACGTTAGTAACAGTAAGCTAAGCACATGCACATACCACTTTTCAGCTTCATGTATGTGCCGCTTCCTTTGTTCATCCTAGATTGTAAGCCCTTGGGACAAGGACCGGTCTCTAATCATGACCGTTCAGCAGCAGACACATTGCGGGCACTATATAAATAATAAAAATAACAACAATAGAAATAGTCATGAGTAGCTCGAGAAACAATCTCTGTTGTGTTCACGTGTTAAGTGATGTTTCTGTTTGTGGTAATTAGCAGTTGCTGACCTGAGCAGTAATTTTAATTTATTTATATTCATTAATTCATTCATTCTGCCCTTCCCTTGAAGGCTCAGGGCAGCTTACAAAAATAAATGAATTACCACTTGGGGTAATCTAATGTATCCTGTAAATTCTTGTAACAAGTTTTGTAGTTAGGGATTGACCTTGGTGGTTTTAGACAAGCGCCTCCCCACCCATTACCCCCCCATCATGCATGTTGCAGGGCCACATTGGCACCTTATGCAACCTTGAAACATGCATGATGCATGGGTGATGGATGGACAATGGGTGGGAAGGCACTTGTCTAAAAACACCCAGAGAGTGTGTGGTCACTTGCCATACATTATGTAGCTTCTACGCTATCAGTTACCATTGGTTAAAAATACCCAGTTTGCTTTTTTCCCCCTCTCACCATAATATCTGAACAAGCCCTTATTAATTGACATCTGGGGGTATCCGTCACCAGCATTTGGAAAATACTCTTCTGGCACCTCTGGTCAAGAGTGTCTTCCAGAGGATGAGGGGCAAGACAATGTCAGAAACTGGGGACAGAAGAGCACCTTCCTCCCACACATTTCCACCATGGCCACTTCTCTTCTGATGTGACCACACCCCCTAAGGAGTATTGTGGCATGGCAGAGCTCAAAAGGAGGCATGGCCACATGAAGTCAAGTGGACACCACTAAAATATGAGGCCTCTCTCCCTCCCTTGTCCCAGTACCCATGCTTTTGATTGCTACACAGAAACTGGGCACAAAAAATAAATAAATCAAATTTTAAGAGTTCATTATTTTTGTTTTAGACACACAAACACACTATTTTAAAGTAGTATTTTAAAATGAATGAATATTCCAAATTCAGCAACCAGAAATGTCTCCATGAATAATGTCATAAATCTTTCCCTATGGTCATCTTTGGAAGGAACCCTGGGTAATTTCAGACGTTACGAGATCACGGTCAACCACAGTGAATCCCCTGTGGTGGCCATGATTCCCGTAACGTCTGTTGTGCATTCTGCCAGATGTTCACCCCAGTGAACCTCCGGCAGGAATCACAATGACCGTGGGTGTTTTCAGACGTGATGGGGCCAATTGGCCCCGTCATGAAAACAATAAATTCATCCCCCGCCGGGATGACCCCGTCACGCCCTAACAGACGTGCCGGGGGATCCCGGCGGGGAATCGGGGAGGGGGCGGGGCCTTGAGGTGAAACAT
>QEPC01006666.1:1864786-1876470 GCA_003113815.1 Sphenodon punctatus | reverse complement strand
CTGCAGTGATCACTCAATCTAATAAAGTAGAAGATTTGGTTTTGGGGGAATTATGTTTAACAGTTATAATTACAGAGCTGTATCTGTGATGAATACTCAGTGTTGTGAATACAATAGCACTGCATTTTAAAAAAAAACAAAAAAAAACAAAAAAAACCAAACCCTGCTGTATAATTCCTGGGCACACTTTGATGATTTTTCTGGCAACTGGTCTGTCTATTTTATAAATCAGCGGGGGATTTGACAGGATGAGAAAAAAGGTTTCCTCCTTCCTAGATTTAAACATGTTCAGTTATATTCATTGTTAGTGCTGTTCAGAACAACTCACTCATTGATTTGTGCATGTGTTCCTTAGAACCTTTTTAATGTTTTTCTGTGCCCTGCATGCACCTTTTACTTTAAAAAAATTGGAGAACTGATGCTTCAGACATGAGTTACAGTAAAAAAAATATTTTAAATCCTCACATAAATTACCTCCGATTCCACATATACACACATTTTAACTGATGATATGTCCTTTATTTCTCACTTCAGATAGGTGGAGGAAATGCCAAAGACTTACATAATGGACTAAGCCCCCAAAAGCCCCAAAATGCAGACTGGAAATGACTCATTTTCTGGGCACACCAAACCTTTCAATATCTCATAACTCTGGGGTTCATTTTAACCTCCATCAGGGAGGATACCTCATTCTTACCCCTAGGCCGTTTTTCGACGATCGCAGCGGCACCCGCGCTTGTTTTTCCAAACTACCGGGAGGCGGGTTTACACGTGACATGCCGCCGATTATGCGCATGTGTGGGCGCCGCGCATCCATTTCTGACCTCGAGCTGACCGAGTCGCCGATCGAGGGTGGACATACGCAGCCGGAAATGGATGTGCGGCGCCCACACATGCGCTTAATTGGCGGCGGTGTCACGTGTAAACCCACCTCCCGGTAGTTTTGAAAAACAAGCGCCGCCCCCGCTTGTTTCTCCAAACTGCCGGGAGGCGGGTTTACACGTGACATGCCGCCGATTATGCGCATGTGTGGGCGCCGCGCATCCATTTCTGACCGCGAGCTGACCGAGTCGCCGATCGAGGGTGGACATACGCAGCCAGAAATGGATGTGCGGCGCCCACACATGCGCTTAATTGGCGGCGGTGTCACGTGTAAACCCGCCTCCCGGTAGTTTTGAAAAACAAGCGCGGCCGCCGCAATCGTCTAAAAACGGCCATAGAATCACTCCATGTTTGCTAGAAGTACAGCTCCTGAAAAAGGACAGCAGCTCAACTCCAAGCATAGTTGGGCTATTCTGAATTTTATGCATTTTCATGTTTTCTTTTAGGCCATGATTAGTTTTTTTCCTCCCCACAGATAGGACTTTTCTCACCTCCAAAGCATCTACTTCCCTCAACTCTTCAGTCGTTATCCCCAACCCTACCCTTGATTTCTGTCTGCCTAATTTCCACCTCTCCCCCTGAAACTACTTTGATTCCTCTGTGACTGGGCTTGTAAAAACAACATACATAGAACATATGTAACATATATGTTCCTAGTC
Organism: Sphenodon punctatus; assembly: GCA_003113815.1. Classification (NCBI taxonomy): domain Eukaryota; kingdom Metazoa; phylum Chordata; class Lepidosauria; order Sphenodontia; family Sphenodontidae; genus Sphenodon; species Sphenodon punctatus. Next base: position 1,874,929 of record QEPC01006666.1, on the reverse strand, counting down.
TGGGTGCACTGTATTCAGGAATCATAGACATGCCTGATGTCAATCAACTCATAATTAATACCACATTCACACCGGACACCTGGCGCTGTTAAAATGACATGCAGGCAAAGATGCGGCAACAGGGAGGAGTCAGATGCCTGCATTAGTGCCAATGCGAATGGAGTTCTGCCATGTCAAACAGGATTCTGCTGTGGCTTTGCTCACGCATGACTGGCCTGGATTTTGCGCCCTGTCATGCATGAGTAAAGCTGCAGAAGAACCCCATTCACACCAGCGCCACTGCCGCATCAGGCTCTTCTCTGCTGCTGTGCCTTTGCCTGCATGTCATTTTAACAGTGCCAGGCGTCAGGTGTGAATGTGGTATAAGAGATAAATACAGCCAGGATGAAAGTTTATATGTAAGAACTATGTAGAGAAAATAACTTTAAGAGGTATCTTGTGCACCCCAAACCAACAGTGTTGTATGAGACAGGTAAACAAGACAATAGAAATGTAAATGGAGCCTTAAGGACGGAGATGTGACCTACGTGCAAGACAAGCACAACAGTTCCTGGAAATGTCTGAAAGGGCCATAAGAAAAGTATTTGAGCCATCAAAGACAAAAAGATTCACTCTTTCAAGACTCAAGCAATGACATGGACTAAAAAGTTTCTCAACTAACAAATGAATGGCACCCAGCCTTAACATCTGGTTGAGATATATGGACCTTAACCCTGACCTCAAGTAGGGTAAGATGTTAGCCTAGGGAATTCACAAGTGATGTAAGCTTTGTGTTATCTTTATATTCTTTTATTTGACTTCCACTCTCGAATCAGTCTTGCACTGTACTTAATCCTATTTGCAAACATAACATTCTTTTAACTAAGCCTTGTGCGCTTATGTGGTACTAGGGATGGTACTATTGGTGAATTATCGGTTACCGGTATTATCGGTATCAGAATAATCCGATATAAGGTTTATCGGTATCGGCATATCGGTTTTTTAACACTGCCGATTTTTCGGATCTTTAACATTGTGGCCATTTTTAAAAATGGGGGCATTTTTAAAATGGCCACAGTGTTAAAGATCCGAAAAATCAGCAATGTTAAAAAACTGATATGTCGATACCGATATTATCGGTATTATCGAATTAATCCGATATCACCAATTATCGGCATTATCTGATTAATCCGATACCAATAGTCCCATCCCTTTGTGGTACTGACATTGGGTGACATTGTTGAAGAAAGCCCCAAGTTAGAGACTGGGGCAAACCTTATCCTAATTTCTGTGCTTTAGGAAACTCCAGGGTTATGGGTGGCATGTAGAAAAACCTCTTTACAGGCTAGGGCAGTTCTGGAAGGAGCTCGGTCCAGTAGGGGCTGTAAGTGAGGAAACTAGGTCACGGCTAGCCTGGAGAGGGGCAATGGGGCTCCAGTCCCATACCATCGTTCCTGTGCAGTGTGCAACTACAATTTTTCTGGGTGTGACGGGCATCTCTGCCAGTGCTGAATCCAGAGAAATTGGGGCCCTGTGGAAAATGGTGGTTCTAAGCCCTTTCCTAACGTTGGAATGTTTGTTACTGTTAAAATAATTGCCTTTGCTCCCCCCCATTTCCAAAATTGGGGGGTGACAGACGCCTTTTCGCGCTCCCTGTTAGAAGGGGACAGGACTGGAGAAAGATTCCCCTCCCCCTGCCGGCAGCCTAAGTGCCGGTGGAAGAACAAGGGGCCACCACTGGGGCAGGAAACCAAAATCCAGCCAAGATTGCCCAGCAACCCTGGCCACGGGTGTGAAGGTGCCACGAGGGTAGCTGCTCTACCCTCTGAGCGGGGGCAGAGCACAGTTCTACATGGGCTCCAGCCTCAGTTGCAGGTTGGAGTCAAATCAAACAGCACGCTGCTCCATTGTTCCTCAGCAGGTTTGAGCCCGTGTCCCTCCCCCTCCCCCTCCCTCCAGCAAGTAAGTTTGGGAGCTTTTGTTTCAGTGGAGTTGGACACACACACACCCCAAATGATTAATTGTCAGAGTCCAGTCTCCCCTCTTCTCAGTGAGTAACCTCAGAGCCCTTTGCTCTGGTGAGGTCGGCTGCTCCACCCCCTATATAGTGCCAGTGATGGGCAAGTCAAAGAAAAGGGCTTCTGCCCCTGCAGTCAGGTCTTGGTGGCCCGCTTGGTGGACAGCACCACCACCCCCGGGGACCACGGCTACAGGGAGCGCTGCAGAGGCATCCTCCACTGGGAGGGATGCCCCCCCCTGACACCTCTGGTCTCGGAGCAGGGGCACTAGATGCTCAGGCCGCAGGTCTTCCCCTTTGAGAAAGGCTGGCAGGGTGTGAGGCCCTGAAGGAGATGGTGTTCTCCAGCACGAGGAGCCCACAAGTCCTGCTCCTGGCCTTGCTGGGCCTGGGGTCAGCTGTTCTCCCCACCCGGGTGAGGGGGGACATGACATGTGGCTTGCCTCCATGCCCTCTGGCATGGGTGGGTGTGGGGAACCCCTGGTTGGGGGGCAGGTGCCCCCTGACCAGCAATTAAGGCAGAGTGGCTGCAGGACCGTGCCCCCTACCCAGTTTTCAGACCATCCCCTGCTGATTGTGCCCATAGGGTGGGCCCCAATTCTGGGAAGCTGGACCTGGTTGCCCCCCACAGGCGCCGGGGGCTGAACCTGGTACATACAGGCCTCCTCTCCTAGTAGAGCAGAGTGGTGGGCCCCTGATGGGTTTCGGCTGGGATCCCCTTCTTCCCTTACAGGGGCTCACCAGGGCTGAATATGGACCAGCTGGGTGAATGGCCAGATTCCTGAGACCAGAAGGAAGGGGATCTCCTCTGCAGAGTTGAGGCCCTGGAGCAGGCCATCCAGGCAATGGTGGATCAGCAGGTCCAGCAGCCACTGGTCCCCCAAGACTCACTCCTCCCATCCATGCCACGCAACTCAGGTGAAGTAGGGGCATTCCCCCAATGGTTGGGTTACAGGAGTGCGGTGTCAGAATTGCAAGCTGGGCTCAGGGTGCCCCAGCGTGCTGGAGGGACCAGCGTGGCTGTAGCCGACCCTGGGCAGGAGTATGTCTCCAGCCCAGGTACTCTGGTGGCATGCCATTTTCCCTCCTGGTCAGTAACCCATTGTTGATCCAGCAGAGCAGGATGACAAAAAGGCTGAGGAGTGCTTTAAGCACCCCAAGGCTGAGAGAAATTGGTCCAACTGGACAGCGGCCTTTTCCATCTTCCATGGGGTAATGATTCAGGCTTACCCAGCCATGACACAGACCTCTTCAAGTACGCGGACATAGTCCACCGAGCGTCCGAGTCTGGCCCCTCCAGGCTGTGACTCCAGTACAATGAGGCCTTCAGGCACAGGGCGACCTACACCCCGGGCCTCCGCTGAAACCTTCATGCAAATGATCTGTGGCTGAACTGCATGAGCAGTACAGGCAATGCCCCCAGATAGGACAGCAGCCACCTGCTGGAAAAGGAAGGCACAGAGTCCACCAGTGATTCCTTTTGTGACGAAGGAAAAAAGGTGGCCGGGAATGTCACAGGGCAGTGTTGGGAATTCAGCAACTTGGGAAAATGCTCCCGGGTAGCTTGTAGATATCGACATGACTGCCCTAACTGTAGTGGGAACCACGTGGCCTCCGCATGCCCCAGGTCCAAACACTGGGCAAAGGGAAAATCCAACCCAGGGCCCCTGGGGAGGGGTGGCCAAGGGGGAAGCACTGCTGGTAGCTCAGCAAAGAGCCCTAACACCGGTTAGGGTTGAGCAGCATGAACTGGCCCTCTGGGAACATCCTGATGGGAAAGAGGTCAGATACATTGTTGAAGGTTTTAATTAAGTTATTAGAATCTCTGGGGGCTCTGTCCAGCAGCACAAGGCGTCCCCCAGTGTGAAGTCCATAGCGGGGATGGAACACATCGTCCGTGCCAAGCTTGACAAGGAGGGGGTGGAAGGGAGGGCAGCTGGCCCTTTCCTGATTCCCCCCCTCTTCCCAATATGGTCATTTCCCCCTTTGGGAGTGGTTCCCAAAATGGCCTAGGGTGAATTTTGCCTAATTCACCACCTCTCACACCAGCGAGGCGGGTCTGTGAATAACACCATACCCATGGAGCTTACATTGGTTCACTATGTATCATTCAATTCAGCAGTGGCATTGGTCAGCTGTGGCCATGGCACCCTTCTGGCAAAGTGTGACATTAAGTCTGCCTTTTTCCTACTGTCAGTTCATCTGGACAGTTTTCTACTACTGGGCTTCTATTTTCAAGGCCACTACTACTTTCACAAGGCCATGCCCATGGGCTGCTCAATCTTTTTTTCCACGTTTGAGAGATTCAGCTCCCTAGTCAAATGGGTGGTGCGGCTGCAGGACGACGCAGGACGGTCATGAAATATCTCAATGACTTCCTCTTCAACAGCCAGGCTAACACAAGGGAATTCTGGGAATTGATGCAGATCTTCCAGCAGGTGGCAGATGAGATCGGCACCAAAGAAGACGGAGGGACCAACCACCAAATTGACATACCTGGGTATAGCGCTGGACATGGTAGCAGCCATCTCCCACCTGGGCCAAGATTAGCAAGTGTGTCGCAGCAATCAAAGTGATAGTCTGGCAACCCCAGTCATTGCTTAGGAGTCTTAACTTTGTGTGTAGGGTGGTGGCCCAGGGGCGGGTCTTTCTGTTCTGCCTGTATGCTAAGCTGGAGTGTGCCCCCCAGCCTTACTATCACATCAGGCTCACAAGAGAGATGAAGGACAACCTGGAAATGTGGGCATTATTCCTGGCAGGTTTCAGTGGAAACAGCTTCTGGAGGGACCAGCTCTTCCTGGAAGCTGAACTGCAGGTTCGCTCAGATGTGGCCAACAGGTTTGGCTTTGGGGTATTCTTTAGGGGCAGGTGGACCACTGCCCCATGCCACTCAACTGGATAGAGTCTGGGTTTACAAAGGACTTGACTTTCCTTGAACTGTTCCCTATTGTGCTGACTGTCCACTTGTGACCGGCTGAATTCGCAAACCACATGGTCCTCTTCTGGTGTGACAACCAGGTGGTGGTCCACATCATAAACACCCTATCCTCGTGGTCCCCACAGGTTATGAAGCTAGTTAGGGCGTTCGTGCTCATTCGTTTGAACTTTATCATTCTGTTCCAAGCCAGGCACGTGGCCCAGCATTGTCAACAGTGTTGCCAGTGCCTTTCTCACCTCCAGATGGAGCACTTCCGATCACTGGTACCTGGAGCCAGGCCGACCCTGGAACCACTGCCATCATTGGAACCTTGGGTGCTAGAACTTTACACCACCATTCAGGGATCCCTGGTGGCCAGAACAAGGGCGGCCTATGACAGAGCCTTCTGCTAATTTCAGCAGTTCTGGTCTCTCCAAGGGTGGGGTCTTGGCTTCCCCATCCTGGAACCCCAAATGCTCCAGATTGCCCTGTACTTGAGGTGGAGAGGGGCAGCGTCTGGCACAATAGCCAGCAAGCTGGCAGCACTGGAGTTTATGAGCAACCTGGCAGGTCAGCCACCCCCCTGACATGGGCTTCTTCACCAGGTGCCTGCTAGAGTGTTGGTTCCGGCAGCAAGCAGCACCTCAGACATACGTATCCCCATTACCCCACCTTTGCTGTTGAACATATGCAGGGTCCTGCCTCAAGTTTGTTTTTATGTTTATGAGGTTTGTTTGTTTAGGGCAGAATTCAAAATAGCTTTCTTTGGGGCCTTCCGGGTGAGAGAGCTAGTGGTCAAATCAGCCAGGGATACCACAGGTAGGGCTATAGGCATAGAGGATGTCCGGATCACACCATCAACAATATCCCTGCAGATCCACCGTTCCAAAACTGATGAGACAGGCAGGGGGCAGTTGGTCAGGCTGAACAGGGCCAGATCCCATGAGTTGTGCCCAATCCGTGCCATGGAGGAATACCTCGTCATCCGCCCTCGGACCCGTCCTGCTTTTTTGACATGCCGGTGGTGGCTTCCTGACTAGACACCAATTTACAGAGGTCTTGAGGGCCACCTTGGACTGCCCTCAGTGGAGTTCAGATCCCACTCATTCCGCATCGGGGCTGCCAGGTTCGCGGTGGTAGCACGCATATCTGAACAGGGCATACAGATGGTGGGCTGCTGGCATTCAGGGGCATTCCAGTCATATATCCGGCAGGCCCCCTGTCATTACCATCACTGAACTGTTTATTTGCCTCCTTAGGTACAGCCCTTCACTGGTGAAGGCAAGTCTGGATCATCGGCCACAGCTTGGTATGCTGGGTGGCCAAGGCCATAGGTCAGTTCCAGTGGGGGACCCAGCTGGGTCTGTCAGCCCGAGCAGAGATCCGCTGAAAGGGCCGTAGCGGCATGAGATGGCCCAGCTGCCGCCCAGTTTCCAGGTGCCATACAGGGGGTCCCTACTGGACATCATAGTCCTCCATCTAGGTGAGAACAACTTACCACAGCTAAAGGGTGTTCAATTCATTAAGTATGTCAAGAGTGACATGTGGGAGATAAAGAAGTTGTTCCAATCTGCTGTTAGTATTTGGACTGACCTGGTGGAACGGATGTCCTGGGGCAAGGCCATACACCTGAGGAACATAGACATAACTAGGAAGATGATCAACAGGGAGATAGGCAGGTGGCTAGCAGGACTGGAAGGGGACAGTATGCACAATTACGCCCTGTCGCACAAGCAGCCATAGCTGTTCTGGAGGGATGGGGTTCACCTGTCCCCTGAGGGAAATTACTGCTACCTACAGGCCCTGAAGGAGAAGTCAGTCCAAAGCTTAGGTTAGTGAAGGTTTCGGTGGCAGGCGGACCCGTCTGGTTAACTCCAGCAGTTCCTTAGTGACAGGGGTCCAGTACTGCAATTTTGAGGTTATATATTAAGATTACCATAAGTGGGAGTCATCTCCTTAAGAGATGGGGAGGTCACACCTACCGCAAAAACAGGGTATGGCAAGTGGTGAGGTAGCCTCCCTGGGAGGGGTGACTAGCGAGGGCGGTAGAGACATGTATGGTCCCCAGTCTGCAGGCACCTTCCTCGGGTCCGGAAGGACTTTTGTCCCCCTCATCCGTGACTGGAGGAGGGGTGGGAGATGTTGTGTTCACTAATGGGATAGTGATCACAGGTATATCAAAACCACCCCTGCGGTTAGCTTCTTTTAAGTTAGGTTAAGTACTGGACCCGAATAGCATTAGGCATTTTCCCCAACCTATTCTAATTAAGATCTGGCATAATAAAGAGTGAGGCCATTTAAAACCCCACCTTTGGTGTGGTGCCCTGTCTCATTCGGGATGCGTCAACAAAGGTGACATAACTTGTTTGCCAATTGCAGAGGAGCTGCTCCTTCCCCACTAGTTGCTCCCTTGTCTCCTGGCATACACCCCCCACAGCCTCACCTGTGCTAGCCCCCCCTTCACCAAAGTCTCCTGTGCTAGAGCAACAGGGGAAGGGGGATTCCTGCCATTGCTGCTCCAGGTCAAGCATTTCCTGAAGCCCCACCCCCCACCTCATTCAGTAGTGGCTGCCCGGGGACATCAGGAGAGTAGGGTCAGCAGCAGGGCCCTCTCCGCTAAGAACATCCACCTACTCCACCGCTCCGTCTTCCCTGTCCGCATGCCTCCTCCAACCCCAATGCCTCCCCCTTGCTCCCATGGCAACCATCCTCCCCAGTAACACAGACACACAGCCTTGGTGACTGTGTGTGTGTGCCTGTGACTGGGGGTGTTTTTAAACAAGCACCAAGGGAGGTGGGGGTCCATGGCCACTGAGTGGTGCGGCTGCGGGGTGCCCATTCATACAACGTGCGTGGGGAGCACGTCAAATGAGCGGCTCCCAGCACGGTGCCCCATCCATGGAGGCGGCCACCCTGGCCCGCACAGGACACTCTGGATTTTTCTGGAGTGCTCCATGGGTGGCCATGGGTGGCGGCTGCGTCGGTTACGCACCACCGACACATGAGCAGTTGGATGTGTAGACGGTGGGGGCCATGCATGGATGCGTCTCATTTAAAAAACCCTATTGTGTCTCTGTTTCTGTGTGTCTACAGCTGCTCATATCTACATGTGTTTGTGTCTGCAACTTCTGCGTGCCAGTGTTTCTTACTGGGGAGGGGAGTTGCCGTACTGACCAATATTTTCAAATGATTCTCTGTGATAGGTTAGCCTACACAAATATTGGCATAAATTTATGCAAATTTATGCTGACCCTCCCCCCCAATAAAGGCAACTAAATTTGAAATCACATGCACAGATAACATCTCCTCACATAAGCCAGACTGATCAGGAATCAGGCTACAGGCCCCACATGCAGAGACTAACCTTGGGCCAACAAACCTTTTGAATTTAAAACCTCACTTTTCAGAGCCCTAGCAGCTGAACTATAGGGGCAACTAGCAGCTGCTTCTTAATTTAGCCACAAGAAAAGGCCATCGTAAATTTCCTAGAAACTTAAACAGCTGTTTCTTAGGATGCTGAGATGAGAGCCAGAGTTGAAACTGTGTGGATAAGGATGTGTGCTAACTAGATGCTGGCCCAAATGGAGAGCAGCTAGTCACTGGTTTTATTGTCGTGTCCCAATTCTCAAGGACGAGAGAGTGCCAGGTGGGGAGCCCACACCCTATGACTGCACCTTAGAATCCCAAATCTAAGGAAAGTCCGGTCCTATGGGATACACACTGGAGTTGAAGAGGTAACTTGGCCTTTGCTTGACCCTTTGGTGGTCACAGGCAGGATAGTAGTTTCAACTAGTGAGAATAGGGTTTCATGGGAGTTCATAACAGACTTCAAGTCAGTATTCCCAGCCACTCATATTCATGACACAATGCCAAGTTGGCAGCAAGATGTGGGCCCACTGTCAGGATTTTAGGAGTTGGTGAAAGGCAAATCATTACAACTGAATGGCGGCTCTGATGAGAATCCATATCAGGAGGAGGAGCCATCTCCAATGGACATTATCACTCATTACTCTTCGGAATTAAACTCGGCGTGTACACAGGGTTAAAGGAGCTTTATGCGTATTAAAGCAGGGGCACGTTATAGAGACCTTGATAAATTAAAGTAAAAAAACTACATATACCTTAATGCCAAATTCATTAAGTTTAATGACTTAAACTTGTTTTCAGAAGGTTCCCTCCTGTCTCAGAACAAAGTATATATATTGTGTGTCTGTCATTCCAGTGTGACACAGCCAACAATGAGACAAAAGGGAGACGGCAGAAACAGCTTCTCTCAACGTATCGCATACAGCAGCTTAAGGCAGCTGGTCCCAAACATTTCAGACTGTGATTGGTCCTACTGAGAGATGAAAGAAATCCTTGCAACCCCAAATGCTGAAACTGTAATCATGTGGGTTCTTTCTCACCAGGATCCCACTTCAGGGCCTGTTCCAGAATAGCGCAGCCCGTGCGGCCACGTGGGCCCTCAATACATTGGGTCCATGACTAAACCTGAAGTGGCAACTTCAGGGTGAGAAGCACTGGCATAAGATATGGCCCGCGGAGCTGCAAACGTAGGTCCCCTGGCCTGTGGAGGGCCGTAGCAATTAGGGTTGGCCCCAGAGTTTGTAAGGCCATGTGCGAAGTCTTGGTGTGGGGCCTAATTTGCATAATTAGGCTCCACCTAATTATGCAAAGGTGTACATTTACATGAAATTTTCTCCCTCTGGACAGGAAGGATTCCCATTCTCCACCCCTCCAAGCGGCCATACACAAACATGGCTTTCCAATGCTCCTCCCACATCCCCACTCCCTCCAGGAGTGGTTCCACTACAGGGGCAGCAGGGCGGGCAGTGAGGCAGGCACAGAGAGACTGATTGCGTCCACTGCCTTACTGGGGGAGGGGGCGTGAACTTAGCCAGCCTGGCCTCCAAGGCCTGTTGCTTCTTGCTGCCAGTGCCGCCTGTGCCTTGTGCACGCACGCGGTGTGACCGGTCCAGAGGTGCTGCTATCAAACACACAAGAAGCCCAAAATGCAGCTAGCCTATTAAGCGCATTATGTCATGAAAAGAGACATTATATATTTTTATTATTTATATTATAATTAACATTTATATGCCGTCCCCTCCTGCTACAAGCATCTCGGGGCGGCTAACAACATTTTAAAACACATAACTAAAAATACAATTTAAACAACCTAAAAACCCCAGATTAAAATAACCCATACCCAAACCCTCCCTAACCCAACCCA
>QEPC01006666.1:1778906-1789724 GCA_003113815.1 Sphenodon punctatus | reverse complement strand
GAAGCCGCCGGACAAGATGTAACTGCCGAAACGCACTCCCCACCACGGCCACAACCTGAGATTCCAGGCTGAGCCGCGAATTGAGGAGCACACCCAGACTCCGTACTTGAGAGACCATGGGAAGGCAAACCCCCCCAACAAGAGGAGATCCAACTATCCCCCAGGTCCCCCAAGCCCTCGCCCACCAACATCACCTCCGTCTTGTCAGGATTCAATTGCAGATGGCTGGACCTCATCCAAGTCCCCACAGCTGACAGGCACTGGGAAAATAAGGAGACTGCATGGTCTGGGTCACTGGAAAAGGAGAGGTAGAGCTGAGTGTCATCCGCATACTGATGACACTGCATGCCCTGAAACCCCCTCACAATCTCCCCTAATGGCTGCATATAGATGTTAAACAAGAGGGGGGACAGAATGGCACCCTGCGGGACTCCACACGTGAGGTCCCGGGGAGAAGACGTACACTCCCCCAAGACCACCCAATGAGTTCTCCCGGCCAGGAACGAACGAAACCAGTCCAAGACCATTCTGCCAATTCTGGCACGGTCCCGCAGGCGAGTCACCAACACCTCCTGATCAACTTTGTCGAATGCAGCCGAAAGGTCTAGCAGGACCAGTAAGGTCTGACAACCCTGGTCCAACGCCAGACGGAGATCGTCAACCAAGGCTGCTAATGCCGTCTCCGTACCATACCCAGGCCGAAGCCCAGAGTGGGAGGGATCAAGGATACCGGTGCGGTCCAGATGTTCCTGGAGCTGCCGTGCCACAGCCCGTTCAATAACCTTCCCTAAAAAGGGAAGGTTGGAGACCAGCCGATAACTGGCAGGAGCGTTGAAGTACTCGATAAACCAGTCAAAGTACTCGATAAACCGGTCACAGCGGTCACTGGATTGCTCCAGGTTCAGGTGGAGGCAGGCGTACGTTATATTCTCCCCCCCCCACCACCAGTGATGAAGGTCTTTACCTCTTCCTCATTCCAGGGAATACACTTCTGGCAGGAGGATTGGTAGGCAGAGAGTGGAACCCCGGAGGTAGTGGTGCTGATAGTTGCCTGTGAACACAATAAATGGGGGGGAAAATAAATAGAAACAAACATGTCATTTGTTAACACCTTATGTTGTAAGCAAGCACAATAGATGAGACTACGTCTTACTGCTTACATGGCACACAAGTTAAGGCAGGACCCTTGACGTCCAAATTCCTTGCTTTTTGAAGCATGGGTGAATTTGTAAGAGTCTTAACTCCTCTCTTAAACCAAAGATTTTTTGATCTAAGAATTTATTTATGAGTTGGGAGTCTTGGGACACTTTTTAAAAACTATATTCAGGGACAGGAGGTAATATTTACTTACAATGTTTTGTGGGGGTGAGTGGATTTTAATTATATGCAGGAGTTATGGGTCATATTTGTTTGTTGGGGGTTGTATTTTATGTGCTTGTGGCATGGCTTTGGACAAAACAAATTGATGTGTCTGCTGGTGTGCAGGACTGAACACTGGCTTCGATGTGGTTGGCAACTTCTCACACATCAAGAAAGAGGATTTGGAAGCCCTCACACTGTTGGCCAAGAATGTATGCTAGTTTGTGTAAATTAATTTTGAATTTATGCAACCTAAAAGTTGGTTGGTGATTTTGTTGCAAAATGTTGGCAGATATGGAATGGTTACAGTGAGAGGGAGGCTGTCTAGAATGCAAAAAAATGCCTTTTTAATTTTTTCTTGTTATGGAAACCAGAACTATTTGAGATGAGTTTTTTAAAGCTACTTATGCTTCCTGTTTTCTCATATTCCCTACTTATCTTTCTGTGTAAGTATTGCACATGTAGTTGCACGGGAGCTGGGAAGCATTAATAGAATACTGACTCTATAAAATCGTGTGATTATATAAAGAGCCTTGTGATTGTAGGTGCTTTCTTAAAGATCCAGCTGCTGAAATTATGTGTCTGAACTACATTTAATTAAAAAAAAAATCTAGTTGGAATAGTTGCAGAGAAAAGCTTGAAAATGTGACTGCTGTGCACCTTTGATTGTCAAAAATACAAAGACACAAAGAACTCCAAAAGACACATTTTTAAATTTCATGATTTTGGAGGCCTGTCTCAGTTCTGAGCGCCACGCTTTAAGAAGGACATCAACAAACTGAAACAGTTTCAGCGAAGGGCAACAAAGATGGTCACGGGTCTGGAAACCAAGTCCTATGAGGAAAGGTGGAAAGAGCTGGGTATGCTTAGCCTAGAGAAGACTAAGGGGATAGCAATCTTGAAATATCTGAAGGACTGTCACACAGATGATAGCAAAGACTTGTTCTCTGTTGTCCCTAAAGGCAAGACTAGAAATAATGGGCTCAAATTACAAGAAAACAGATTTTGGTTAAACATTAGGAAGAACTTCTTAAGGGTAAGAGCTGTTTGACATTGGAACAAATTACCTAGGGAGGGGGTGGGCTCTCCTTCGCTGGAGGTTTTCAAACAGAGACTGGACAGCCATCTGTCAGGGATGCTGTAGCTGTGGATTTCCTGCACTGAGCTGGGGGTTGGACTAGATGACCTCTGAGGATCCCTTCCAACTCTGATTCTATGATTTTTTAATCTTCATGGCTGACAACCCTGAAACTATATTATGTCACTCCTGAAAACTGATCACCTTCATCCAGTTCTGCTTATCCTACCACACAGTGGTGGGGAAACAGAGCACAAGGAGGACAGTATGCCCTGAACAATCTTGAAAGATTACTGAATGAGGAGTGAAATATGCAACTACCACTTTTTTGTGGTTTGTTTTTCCAAAAGTGATGAACAAATGCTGGCAATGAGTCAACAACTAGTTCAAATTTTTGCAGAGAAGGCTGTGGGTTGCACCATCTGCAGAAGCAAAAGTGTTGCCATTGGAATGTTAATTAGTGGGGCAGAGGCATGTCAAAAGGAGTGAGCCAAAGAGGATCTTCTGACTCCTTTTTGATGTGGTCCCACCTTTTGTGGATCGTCGTGATGCCATGATGCTCTGAAAGGGGTAGGGGAGTCCTTAGTTTTGCTGCACCTGTTATGAAGCATAATGACATAATGGGGCTCTGAAGGGAGAGTGTGTGGCAGGCAAAGTCGGGGAGTGGGGGGAGAACGTGCTTTCCATCCCATCCTTCTGGCTCTCATGCGCAGACCTGGTCATGGTTCTGACTGATATTTGATCTATTTTGTGTCTTTGGTATCTATGGATTATATTTAAATCTCAAAATGGGATCACACTGCCAAGAAGTTTGGGAACCACAGTTAAAAGGAGTCTCACAATACTTGGTTTTCTTCAAGCCCCAGCTTCAAGGAGTTGAGGGGTTATATGGGCTTAGCTTGCTTTTTTTTTTTTTTAAAAGTAAATTTCTTGACCTCCATTGTTTAGGTTTGAAAGCATAAATCACAAAGGCTCAAAAATGCAAAGAAAGAAAGAAAGAAAGAAAAAATCTCATGGATTTGTGGGGCCTAATTTTGGAACCTGGATCTGGCAATCCTGAAAAATGCAACAAAAATGCAGTTCACAGATTTTAAGGTCTCTTCATTATCTGACTTTTATTTTGCAGCAGCTACAAACATGCATAAGTTTTTACAGTAAGTTTTTAAAAATAGCATTTCTTTTAGCACCAGATAAGTGCTATCAGTCTTTTATCATGACACTAGTTATCTTAAACTGCTTTGTATTCAGGATATTTGAAATTGCAATGAATGAGTTCATTTAAACACCAAATCAAACAGTATTTTCACCAGAGGATTTTTTTTATAGTACCAATTAATGAAAAAGTGATCTACATCCTCTAATACAATATTAATGTACTGTGATGGGTGATCCCAACTGGACGGGCAGGAAAAGCAGCTGTGCATATCCTTGCATTAAAAAAAACTAGGTATTTCTGTCACTTAATATTTTCTGAATAAGAAATGGTTCTTTTATTGCTCTTAATGAATGGAATTCCCATCAAATTCACAGGCACCAACACAGAGAGCTTTGCTCTTTAACTGAAGGGACCGTGGATTTTAGAGGTGATAATGGAGGAGCCAGTGCAATGGATGGATTGGACCTGCCTTATTATAGCATAGTGCAGTCTATTCATGATGAGTTATACATTGCAGATAGCAATTTTTCAAAGGAGCTGTGAGGGGTTAGGTGTTCAAGTCCCCCGGAGATTCAGTGGAACAGGACTCCTTTGAAAATGTTTGTCTGTGATGAGGGGTAGGTTAAAATTACAGGAACATGAGGGGAAATTGTGAATTTATTTACTTAGCTCTGTTTAACTGTGGAACAGTCTCCCAAGTGAAAAAGCAGAAGCCCCATCGTGATGGTAATTTAAACCTAGACTGCGCATAGCACCAGGAAATGTAATAATGGAGGGAACAATCCTTCAGTGACAAGGGGAGATCGTATCCAGCACTGACTTCTAACATTTCTATTTTTATTTGCTTAGAAGTAATGCAAGGAGCCAAAGAGGTGGCCTGAGGAGAATAAATCAAAGGCAGGAATATTTCTTTCAATAAATATGGACAAGGTAGGGGTGGTAGGGATGAATTCAGAAAGACAGTACCATACATGGCAGGGGAAGGGGCTGGAAAAGTCATAGAAAGAGGACTACATGAGAAACTGACAATGAGGATGTCAGGGAACAGTTCTATTTAAAAAATAATGTACCACAGTTTTAAGTAGATTTTGGCTAGGTTTCTCCTTAATTTAAATGTCTTCCCTTGTTTCTTCTTGCACCCTGCCTTTCTGTGGTGTTTTATCTGCTGGGGACACCGACGAACAGTAAGCTGCCAACCTCAGTGTGCAAAAAATGACATGAAACGTATTTTTTTAAAGTTGTGTTTGAACATGTCTTACCATAAAGGTATTTTCTCAGCACAGACACCTTGGGGAACATCTGAAAAGGAGAAGGGGTGGGAGATGAAGAATGGAAAGTTGAATTGTTGAACTAAAGATTACCCACGCTCTCTAAGGATTTCATTAGAAATTCTCCTGTGAAACATTTCTAGAAACCTATTTACAACCATTTTTGGCTTTTTTGTTCTTGGAGACAGACTATCTCACATTAATTTCTACAAATGCGTCACTTGCTGATAGTCCTGTAAGTGTTCTCTAAAACGAACAAGTTAAGAGCTGGGAAGATTGTTGGTCTAACGTAAAGCTGACTGAGCCAAACAATTTGGAATAACAATCCTTAGGAATTTAGCCCCCATTGGAGGGGTTAATGAATTGTATGCAGTCCTGTCCCGATTATCTTCAAATGTAATCAGTCTCGTCAGAGAGCTGGGACACAAGGGGCCAGATTCAGCAAAAACAAATCGGTTTACGCCAGTTGGAAATCTGGCCCATTGTTTTTCAGAGTCGACAATATGTTTTCTTCTGTTGTGTTGTTTGCGACTTGTAATTCAAGGTGTGTGGCAGTTTGTAAGTCATATGGCCATATTTCTGCTTCCTGATTGGAAGATTGAAACATTAAAGAAATTTGATTGCCAGGTCTCTCTGGAGTGATTATCATTGTGTGCTGAAATTCAGGAAGCTTTTTAAGATTCAGGAGCAATGAACATTCCATTCTGTTTTCTGTTTGTGATGGCTCTAGCCTCAGGTTTCGAGCTCATTCACACATCCTGCCTCTTTGCAAATTAATTACTTGTTCCTTGACCTCTATTGGTTTGGCTTGCAACAGCAGTACAGCATATCCACACAACCACTGAGTCCCCCATATTTCAAAGGCTTACCCTTTGCATTAGGTGTCAGAGAGCAAGGGATCATCAAGAGCATAGGAGGTGATAGGGCAATGCTCAGAATGTGGATTTGTGCCTCTAGCCACTTGAAAGAGTGGTGCATGAAGGAGTCCTCAGTATCATTCACCACGGAGTACAGCATACCTCCTAACAGTCCTGATTTAGGAGGGACAGTCTCTCCTTGGGTGTTGCATCCCATTGTCCCTCTTGCAGGGGATTAAAGTCCCTCCTTCAGGAGAGAGAGACAAAAAGGCTGTATTCAAACCTTGGACACCTCTTTCCTGGTTGCCTCCCAGGAAAAACACTTGAGAGGACAATGGGAAGATGATGGAATAAGAAGAATGAAATGATAAGCAGGGCTGCTTCTGTCCCTGTTTGGAGGTGCGTGCATGCATGTAAGTGTGTGAGGGGTAGAGACTATTGCCAAAGGGTGGATTTTATTGTCTGAGGGGCAGGATTCGTGTGTCTCATTTTGGCAGCTTGAAATATCAGGAGGGATGGAACAGGAGTAATGTTCATTACATTGCAAAACCAAGTTCAAGTCTTCATGTGGACTGTTCCCATAAGTATTTGGACTTGGAGGAGACAGAAGGGGGGACGAGGGAGTGTGGCTGAGGGAGAGGAGAATGGGGTTACACATGGGAAAAATTTGTATTTTCTGATCTCTGTGTCTCTAACCCTGAGGATGTTCCATTAAAAGGCCAGTCTAAGTTTAATGCTGCCTGAGGCAGGATTAACTTACAATGCACAAGAGCTGCAGATTGCTCAGGGCCTAGTTAACATGAAAACTAGCTTATGTAGCAAGATAACTTAAAATATGTGAGTGGAAAACACTTACTACTATTCCACTGCCAGATATGCTACTGGGAGCTCTAGTCTGGATTCTGGAATAAGCATCTGCTGAGTGATAGTGGCTTGTAGAGAGGGCTGTGTCAGAAATCGCATGGCATGTCCATTGATCATAACACCAGCCAAATTTGGAATGGTTCACTGGCGACCCTGTTTCTAACATGATCATCTGCTCATTCCAAGACATGACTATTGTCACGCAGCATGGAAAGTTGTCTTCCAGGTCTGTAACCTCAACTTTTGTCATTTTGTGCTGCTCCGCCAAGTCCTCCACTTTTTGTGGAGTGTCTTAAGCTGAGATCCTTCTCCACTGCAGGCCTACATTTGTGTACCTAAAGAGGTGCACAGAGTGCTCTATTAGCACCTAATTGAAGTTGGGTGTACATTCACTACAGGGTGGACTATAAGCTGGTCACACACATCCTTTGCCCACCTTCTCAAGCCTGAGTGTAAAGGCCTTGTGTGGGCAGTGGCATAGTTAGTATGGTGCAGGGGGGCTCAGTTGAGCCCGTGGCCCAGAGCTGGCTGGATTAAAGACAGTTAAAGTTAAAAGGCAGGCAAGCCGGCATCCCCTGGCCGCTGCCAGAGTTGAGATCTGGCGGGGGAATCTTGTGGGGGGGGGGACACACAGCGTGCTGGGATGGGTGCAGGTGCACTCAGTATGGTGGTAGTAGCAGCGGGAAACTGAAAGTGCCTGGAACAGCGCTGCAGGCACATTGGCACTCTTCCCCTCCCTTGCTGCTTGAGTCTGCCTGGGCTGGCTGAGTCCAGCTGACTCTCCTCTCCTGCTGCTGCATCTTCTCTGCCTCTGGTGATGACTCCTCTCTGCAGCTGAGAAGGCTCTGCTATCCAAGTAGGTTTCGGGGCTGGCCAGCCTTTGCCACCTGCCCACGCCATGAAGCCGGGAGGCTGCAGCAGTCGGGCAGAGCTCAGCACTCCGGGGGGTGGGGGAGGATGAGACAGGACTGGGATGGGACAGCAGCGGGGGGGAACCAGCTGGATTATCGTGACCCAGCCAAGGTGAGTGGAGTCACCCCCGGCCACACGTAGGGAGGGACCTCCCAGGCAGCCCAGCCTCGGCTGGCTCTGCTACCCTATCTCCAGGCGGTGGGAGAGTGATGATCAGGATCCTTCCCGGCATGAGTGGACGGGTTGGGACTCAGACAGCAGCACAGACAGAGAGAGAGTAGGCGTCAGGGCTCACCCTCTGCTCAGAGAGCAGGCTGGGGTGTACCCGGTGCGCACACATGGGAGAGCTGGCTGGGGTTTGTGTGTGTGCATATGTGTGAGCTGGCTGGTGTGTGTGTGTGTGTGTGTGAGAGAGAGANGTCAAAAAACGTGGTGAGGGATAAAGTTGAGACAAGGAGGAAGTTGGTCTTAACACAGCAGGAACTGGTTCTTGAAAGGGGCCACATAAAAGCTTCTCACAGGCCATGTTTGGCCCCTGGGCCTGAGGTTCATCACCAGCCCACCCTGTGACCACCAACTTCATTCTTGTTTCACCTTTGCTGTCCCCCTCCCCCTTTCTTGAATGACATAATTTTTGGACTGACTCATATCTGCATATAAAAGTGAATTTTATATTGATGCAATATACTGTATGCAATTTGAAATGTTTAAGGAATGCTTTCTTAGCAGTTACGTCAACAGACATGCCCAAAGTACAGCCCAGAAGTGTGCTGTGCAGGTAACATCAAATGTACAACTCAAATAAATAAACTGAATAATATAAAATGGCAGAGTTAGGGTGATGTGCAAATTTTAGGGCATGCTTATTCATAGATCTTGATTGTAGAATTTCAGTGGGGTCCTGTAGTGATGTTGTGAAAAGGGGCTGAAGCACAAACCTCTCTTGCTCATTGCTTTGTCTGTTTCAGTGTGTTTGAGAGAATCTTGGAGGTTATTGTATTCTAACTATTCCGTATACTGTGGTTTGTTTCTGATTATTTATTTTACTTCTAAGACACCCGGCGGGGAGGGGTGGTATAATTATGGACTGAGCCCAGGCCCTTCCCAATCTTGCTACACCCCTGTGTGTGGGAAATTTACATAAGCTATAATAGCTAGCACATCCTCCTCCCTCCTCCCGAGCTCATGGAGGACTTTGCCGCTGCTCCCAGAGTCGGTGTAGCCTAGTGCGCAAGATGTTGGACTTGAAACTGGGAGACCAGGGTTCAAGGCCCATTTTTGGAGGGATCACTGAGGTTTTACAAGTCTGAGTCTCCAAGCATGCACAAGTTCCCCATTGCCGACTTCCTCATTGCCGACTGTTTTCAAAGGTTCCCAGCCAACTTCTGGTAGCAGGGGTGAACGTCAAAACCTGTCCCTCCACATTAGTTTGTTTCTCCTGAGCTCTGAAGTCTGGGAGAAATGAGGCTCATGTAAAAACACCCAGAGACCAAGTTTATTAAAGGAAATGGTTCCGAGTCCTGATGTCAGTAACAGCTGAATAGGAATACATTGTATCTGGCCAATTTTATTTATTTATTTATTTGAATTTATATGCTGCCCTTCCCAGAGGCTCAGGGTGGCTTACAATACATAAAATCATTTAAAACTAATTAAAAAAAACAACAACCCCCCATAAAACCCATCCAATACCACCTCCCCACCCAACCTCATCTGACATTCCTACCCCAAGACCACCCTCCACCTCACCCCAATCCCCTATCCCCATCCGCCGAATGCCTTTTCAAATAAAAAGGCCTTACCTCCAGAAGATGCTCAGGCCCAGGTTCAAATGCACCTCTGGGGGGAGGGAGTTCCAAAGCACCGGGGCAGCAACCGAGAATGCTCCCCTGCGAGTCCTTGTTGTATGAGCAAATCTAACGGATGGTACCCACAGAGAAGCACTCCCAGCCAATTGCAGGGGACACAATGGGGCATGGAAGGATAGATGGTCTTTCAGATATGTGGGGCCCAGATCATCTCGAGTTTTAAAGATCAAAAGCAGCATCTTGAATTGTGCCCGGAAAGCTATAGGGAGCCAGTGCAGACTTCAGAGCACCATTATAACATTCTCCCTGTGACTCATCCCCGAAAAGAGGCAAACTGCCACGTTCTACACCAGCTGCAGCTTCTGAACAGTCTTCAAGGGCAGCCCTAGGTAGAGTGCATTGCAGTAATCCAGCCTTGAGGTGATGAAAGCATGGATACCAGTTGCCAGATTCGAATCGGAAAGAAAAGGCCACATCTTCCTTACCAGATAGAGTTAGTGAAAAGCATTTCCAGCTACCACTGCAACCTTGACAATCCAGACGCAACAAGGGGTCCATTCCAAGGCTGTGAACCTGATTGACCAAAGGAAGCCCGACTCCGTCAATAACAGGAGTCCCAATCCCACCCACCTCCAGGTCACAAAAACAACCAACCATCATCACCGCAGTCTTGTCTGGATTCAGCCTCAATCAGCTCCCCCTCATGCAGTCCCTGACAGCAGCCAGGCATCGGATGAGCACCGAGACTGCAGAGTCTGGGTCAGATGAAAAAGAGGTAGAGCTAGGTGTCGTCAGCATACTGATGGCACTTCACCCAAAACCTACAAATGACCTCGCCTAACAGCCTCATATACATGTTGAACAGGAGGGGAGACAGACTAGAACCCTGCGGGACCCCACAGGGGAGGTCCCAAGAGGATGACGAGCAATTGCCCATCACCACTCTGATCTACCAAGATCACTTGGTAATTACATCAACCATTCCACATATACATTTTCAAAATTATCAATTTCACATCTACACAATCAACAACACTTGTTTTCACACTTAGTTATAAACAAAAGGGCAAGGCTCCTTTCTGTGCACAACACTACAAAAAGTTCTGTAGTAGTCTGTAGTTGGGAGAGTCTTGGAGGAAAGTAACATAGTTGTCAGAACTCACCGCAGGCGGCTGTGGGAGTGGGGTCACCGCCAACACCCCCATCAGGCTCCTGATGGCTGCGGAGAGTGGGGGGCTGATGCAGCAGGAGCGGGGCAGACAAACCCTGCCCCACGATCACCTGACAGAGCAGGGGAGAAGCCCAGGAACACTGAGGCTGGGCCCAGCAGGGCGGAGCCACCAGAAGCGCCGGGGCACTCAGCCCGGCTGCGTGCACAGGTATAAGAGGGAGGCAGACAGGGTGTACCATTGCCGGTGATCAGCTTTGCTGTATGAACTAGCCTAGCGAGTGTGTATTTGAATTTCTGGAGACTTGAGATTGATATTGCGTGAGACTGGTGAATGATAGAGTGAGA
>QEPC01006666.1:1748779-1760268 GCA_003113815.1 Sphenodon punctatus | reverse complement strand
CTGTGCTGCCAGCTTCCCAAGGTACTGCTGCCCCTGCCTGTGGCACCGGGCCCCCTCCAGGGGCTCCCCTGCAACCAGTGCTCCATCTGCAGTGTCTGATTCCGGCTCTCCGACCTGCCCCCCAGCTCCCCTGGGTGCTGTTGACCATCCTCAGACGCCTGCACCCCCTCATGCACCCCTGGCCTTTGGGTGCCTGTGTGACCTCGGGTTCCTGGGGTCCCCGGACTGCACCTCCCAGCTTCCACCGGGGGGGGGGTTGTGACATTGGACCGGCTGCATGGCCCCAGCTCGCCTGTCTCCCCTCCATCACACCCTCACCAGCGCTTGGGGTGCGTGTGTGCCTCCTGGACCGTTCCCGGATCACTCTCTGTTCCGTGTGGCCTCCCGCTGTGCCTGCGCCCCGACCTTCCGGGGTCCCCCCATTCTGGGACTCCCTGTGTTGCTGGGAGGTCACCCGTGTGGACTGTGCTGTTGTTGGGGTTCTGCCTGCCATTGCGTGTCCTACCCTGCCACTGGGCTGTTTCCTCCCCTCTTCCCTGTCCTGCACACCCTCCCCGCCCTCCTGTGCCCGTGGTGCAGTGTGTGTTTTCTGTCCCGCTGTGTCCCACCTTCCCTTCCTTTCCCGTGTGGGTGTGTGCGCGCCCGGGCGTGTGTTTGTGCTGTGTGTTCCACTGTGCCCTCGTTGTCTCTGTGCCTGTTGTGTGCAGTACCTTGGTGGCTCTTGTTCCTCTTCTCCCTCCCTTCCCGTTTCCCTTGTGTGGGCGCTCCCTTTTGTCTCTTCTGGCTTCGTTTGCCCTCAGCCGGCCATGTCTGTGTCCCGCCCCTCCCCGGTGCCTTCTGGGTGTTTTGACCACGGCCGGGAATCGGTGTCACGTCTGTTGCGCTGCCCCGGACTGTGGTCTGGCAGCCCGATACCCTGCTGTGGTCCCGCTCCCGTCACGTCTGTTCGGGGCTTTTGTTGACCACGGGGGGTGGTTGCTCAGTTCACCACCGCTGGGAATCCACTGTGGTGACTCGGGACCGCGTAACGTCTGAAATTACCCTCTGTCACTTGTAGCTTGTTTAAAATGTGGCAGTGCAGCTACTTACTGATTTGGACAGCTATGATCACATTACATATGCCCTGCCTTCTCTGCAATGGTTTTCTGTAGAGTGGCGGAAGATTGTACTGCTGGTCTTCAGGGTTCTGTACCATTTAGGCCCTGGCAATATTCAAGACCTGCTCTGCTCCTAGAACATAACCTTGCTAGCTAGCTATCTGTGCTTTGTAACCACCGGCTGTTTGAGGATCCCGCCATCATGCCTTAAGTCAGTGGGCAATCGGGCCTTTGCTGTGGAAGGCCCCGCAATGTGGAACTTGCTCCTCCCAGCAAGAGGTCTCCATTTTCCCTCTTCACCTTTGAAAAGTGCCTGATGACTTTTTTTATTCTCCAGGCACTTGATGGTTCCCCTTAATGTATTTTTCCTCCCCCTTTTAAACTGCTTGAACTGTATTTTAGGTTTTATTACATTTTATTGTATTTTATCGTATTTTGTGAAGCAAGATGAGCACCATTTGGCAAGGGGGAGACACCATATTATGCCTCCACCATATTATGGAGGCACAAAGCTATTTATTATTTATTAATTATGATTATTATTATTATTTTCTCACTCTCAACTTTTCGTGGAGGTTCTAATTGGATCCATTCTTTGTCCTCCCTTCTTCTCCCTGTAAACTGTCTTTGTGCAATTTCTTTCACCAATATATTTAGCTTGTCACCTTCTATGTAAATAACTTGCATTTATCTCTCAACTCCAGATCTCTCTCCTGTCCATATTAAAATCTTTCTTTTAAACCTCCCCCCAAAATCCTAACCCATTTCCTCATAAATGTCAAGTAATCAAATTAAGCTCAGTGTAGCCCCAAAAGATCTAATCTTTCACCCAAGCCTTTCCCCCTCAGCCATCATTGCTAACACCAGGCTGCAACCTGGGAGTCATCTTCTAACACTGACCTCTCTCTAGATCCTCACATCAAAGTTATGTCCATATCTTATCAATTTTTCCTGAATAGTGTCTCCAAGAACTGGCCTTTTCTCTCCCTCCACACAGGTAAAACTATTGTTCGGACCTCTATCATCACATATGTTGACTTTGTTCTGTAAAGCACCAGGTACACAGCTGGTGCTATACAAATGTTTATAATAAAATAAATAATAATACTGCAATATTATCTTCACTGGTCTTGAAAAATCTCATCTTGTCCCACTAATCTCCATTCAAGATACTATAACAAAGAACATTTTCATGTTCCATTGTTCTGACCACAACTTTCATCCTCCATTCCTTCGCTGACTCCACAGCCAATACAAACTACTTGTCTTCAGAGCTCTTCGTGGCCTCTCCCCATCTTACCTACCATCTTTGATATGCTCTCTTTAGGTCCAATTCAACCTCCACTCCGCTGAAGTCATGCCAGAATTTCTATCCACCTATTAAAATTGCTGATAAACATCTTCAGGCTTCCTCCCATGCTGCTCTTATACAGATGGAAAAAACTCCTTGTAAAAATATGTGTAAAGCCATATCATTGTCCTCCTTAAAACTTCCCTTAAGCAGGAACTCTAAGAATTTTTGCCACCCTAGGTGTCCCTGGGTCCTCCCACCTCTCCCATCCCCGATCCAGCTGCCAAGTTTAGTGCTGGAAGCAGCGGCTGCAGTTTTTGCCACCTCCTTCAACTTGCTGCCCTAGGTGACTGACTGCATTGTCTCTATGGTAGCTTCAGCCCTGTTCTTAATGCTTACAATAAACTTGATACAAGCCACCGGTGTGCCATGGCCCCCACCTTACATGCTGACCAGTATTGTCTCACTTTCCCTTATGGAGTTGTCCAGTGTCGAATGTGCCATGTTTATTGAGTATTTTGCTGATAAAATCACTCACATTCATCACAACTTTGATGTTGCCTTTTTAGAGAAAGTGGCAGAGCCATAGGTCATGGAAGTCCCCGGCTTGTCCGGTATTATGGGATCAGTTTCAATTGATGTCACCCAATGATGCATGGGGTGTGCACGCTTGGGGCTGTTAGAGCCACTACTTGTGAATTAGATCCATGCCTGTCTTTGTTGGTGAAAACCAGCTGGGAGACATTGGGGCTGCTGCTGGCTGGGGTAATCAACGCCTCCCTGTGGGAGGGCATGCTGACAGACTGCTTCAAGGAGGTTTTGGTTTGGCCTTTGCTCAAAAAGTCTTCGATTGATATTGATTCCCCTACCAGCTATCAACTTGTCTCCCTTTTTAGGGAAGGTTACTGAGTGGGCAGTGGCTCAGCAGTTTCAGGTGCATCTGGACAGCATTGGTTTTCTAGACCCATCACGGTCTGGTTTTCATCCGTGTTATGGCACGGAGACTGCGCTTGCAGCTTTGGTTGACAATCTGCACCTAGAATTTGACAGGGAAAATTTGACCCAGCTGATTCTTTTAGTTCTTTCAGTGGCATTTGATGCCGTTGACCATGAGGTGTTGGTGACTTGCCTGATCTGACTGGGGTGAGTGGGACTGTTCTTCAATGGTTCCGTTCTTACCTAGCTCAGAGATCCCAGCTGCTGGTACTGTTCATCATCTCCCTGGGGCCTCCCGTGTGGAGTGCCGCAGGGTTCTATTCTGTCCCCCATCCTGTTCAACGTGTATATACAGTCACTGGATGAAATCGCGAGGTGATTTGGGGTGTGGTGCCATCAATATGCTGACGACACCCAGCTCTACCTCTCGTTTTCTTCTGACCCAGACCTGGCAGTCTTGGTGCTTTCCTGGTGTCTGGCAGCTGCAGCAGACTGGATGAGGGTGAGTTGACTGAGGCTGAATCCAACAAGATGGAGGTGATGCTGGTTGGTAGTGCCGGTGACTTGGGGGAGGGTGGGATGTCCATCATAGATGGGATTTGCCCTCCCATGGTCTCTCAGATTTGGAGCCTGGTGGTGCTCCTAGATCTGCAGTTGTGCTTGTTTGATCAAGTGGTGACTGTGGCTGGAGGCACCATCCATCAATTACATCTGGATACAAGGGTCCAACCCTGTATTTCCAATGCTGACCTTGCCACCATCAATCATGCTTTCATTACCTTGAGACTAGACTACCATAATGCTCTCTAC
The DNA here is from genome assembly GCA_003113815.1 of Sphenodon punctatus. Taxonomy (NCBI): domain Eukaryota; kingdom Metazoa; phylum Chordata; class Lepidosauria; order Sphenodontia; family Sphenodontidae; genus Sphenodon; species Sphenodon punctatus. Next base: position 1,756,134 of record QEPC01006666.1, on the reverse strand, counting down.
ATGGGGCTACGCATGGTGAGGGTCCAGAGGATGCAACTAGTGCAGAATGTCATGGCCCATTTCCTTACGGGGCTGGGCCGGTGCAAGCATGAAACTCCAGTCTTGGGTGCACTGCACTGGCTGCCCATAGTCTGTGTAAGACTTTATTGTTCTGCCAGGTGTCTGAAGAGGTAGATACGGAGGGTGCAGTTTGGGGGAGATTTGGTTATTTCATTTGTATTTATTCTTTTTTTAAAAAAAAATATTATTTTATTCAATTCTTTAAAACATTATACAAGAACGGTTACATATTACATAGGTTGTCCTAACCTACATCTTTGTTCCATTTACTTGGTTTAACATACTGTTTAAAGGTATCTATCAAATAAAATTGTTCTATCATTTTGGAAGAATTCTTCATTTTCAATCGCCACAATAATACTGAAACAAGTCGCTTTGAAGTTCTTTTTCTTCCCTTTCATAGTAGCCATTAATTTGTCCATTGTAAACAAATACCAAATGTGACTAATCCATTCCTGAAGTGGTAGATGACCTTGAGTTTTCCAGTGCCTCGCGATTATATTGACAGCCGCCAAACACAAGATTTTTGATGCATCTTGGTGCAATTTCAAAGTTTTGTTATCAAGGTATATGCCCAAGATAGCTATTTCAAATTTAAAGGGTACCACCATCCCATTTACCTTTTTAAGAAACATCCAAATCTGGTTCCAAAAACTCAGCACATAACTACAATCCCATAAACAGTGCTTTAAGGTGCCCTGCTGTCCACAGCCCTTCCAACATAGCCTTTTATCAGGCCAAGTCCCATATTTTAGATGCTGGGGGGTTAGGTAAAACCTAGTAATTGCTTTGAATTGCGTCTCCTTTACTTCCATCGCGGACGCACACGCGTGCATATGTCTCCACATCTGTTCCAACTCCTCCTCAGCAAAGGGTCTTTTTAGCTCCTTTTCCCATTTATTTATGTATGGGTGCTTTATGTTATACAAAAAAGACTTGAGTTCCTTATAGATACCAGATAGTTTCCCTTTTGTCCCTGTTAGGCTATTTGTATCTATTCTGATGAGGGGTTTTATTTGTCTTTTTAATGTTGTAGTTTTATGTTGTTGTTTTTATTTTTTTAACATTGTTAGCCACCCCAAGCTGCCTGTGGCAGGAGGGGCAGGATATCATGTGTTTTAAATAAATAAATTAAATAAATAAATATTTAAATAAATGTTTTCCCTGCACAGCCTCTTGCATTATGCTTAGATTGTAAACCCCTACAAGCAGGAACCATCATTCCGGGATTTGTTTGTACAGCGCCTCTCATAATAGAGCCCTGACCTGTGACTCTGGCTTCTAGAATTAAGAATGATGATGCTGAGCACTCCAGCTCTGACCTTGGAAAGCACTTAAGAATGCGCTTCAATGGGAATATTCACTTCTTAATAGAAAAGCATGTGCCTTACTGTGCTGCAGGATGAGCACCAGAGTGCTCAGCACCTTTCAGGATCAAGCTGCAGATCACCAATTCAAATCCAGTCCAATAGTGGCAGAAGGTTGTTACCATCCTAATGGCTTTGTGAAAAGTGTTCATAGCCTGAGTCGAACTCAAAGAGGTTTGCTAGCAAGCTTGCTGGTGAAAGAGGTTGCCAATAGTAATGGTCACCAATACTGAAGAACCCCAAGCATTGTGAGCTGGTGGCAGTGGCTCAGGTCAGGGGTATAATGGCAGAACAGCATAGAGAAGCATTCACTGTAGCCACCCATAGCGTCCTCTGTAGTAAATAAACAAAGGACTCCTGCATCCAGAGCTGTCAATCAAGCACCTTTCACAAGCACTGAAATTCACAAAAAAAGGAGTGCAAGGGAAAGATTAAAGTGCTTTTGTGTCTTTGAAAAGGCTCATTCTGACCTTCTTTTATTGTAGTTACATGGAAACCTATTTCCTCTTCAGTCATCTCTATTAGTAGCAACCCTGGTGCTACTAGGTTTTTTCTCTCTCATTCCACACCTCTTCTTTCTCTTTGATAGTACACAGTGATGCACAATCTTTTCCAACACACTTCCCAGCTTTAATGCCGAGAACCCTCAACTCCCTTCCCTAATGCATTCTTTGGCAGACAGTACTATAATTTAGATTGTGACTCTCCTGTCCATGTATCTTTATGGGTAATTAGCAAAGCAGATTACTTAAGGAAAGGGAGTGTTGGGCGTTTTTTAATTGCAGTCTTTTATTTCGTTAACGGACTCCAAGCTCAGAAACAGCGATGCTAGCACTGTACTTTTCAGCTTCTCATGCGGATTATAAACATATGCATGATAAGCTATGCTCTACTGTTATATTACATAGCATCAACATGAAAGATAAATGCACTCCTCGCATACATTTTAATTAAACCTCACTGCTGTTATTAAATTCAAATTATCTTAGTCAAGAATATTCATTCATACAAACTTTGTATCATACAGGGTATAGATATTTCTTTTGATTAGGCTAGAAAAACAAATTAATTCCATTGTTCTGGTTCAAAAATCATACTTGCTATAGATAAGCAAACAATGACAAGAGACATGCAGAAGCCATACAATGTTAGCATCTGAGAAGTTACCAAAACTAATTTTCCATCTCTTCAACAAATACTGGCGGGGGGGGGGGGGGGGCTTGGAGAAAAAGACTAGGCACTTTTAAAAATAAATAAATAAATAGATGCACTGCATACCCTTCTTGATGTGTCAAAAAGAAGGGGCTTAAAACAAATCCATGGGGCCTAGACTACTTGCCTGCCAAGGAGCTGGCATCTGTACTGCCCTTAGTTCCAGCCTCCTATCTTGGTTCTGATTACCTGGTTCCTGACTTCAGCCCTGACCTACTAACTCTTGAATTGGTCCTAGATGCCCATCCTGTTCTGTAACCCATTGTGCTGGGGGCTATATAAACACACATTAAAAGATAATGTTTCCTTGAAAAACTTACAGTCTAAGTTATGCAGTGAAGAGGGACATGGCCGCACAACTAGGCATACAAATTTGGTAAAGCACTATTAATTTCACAGTGTTCACAAAAAAATCCAATATGAGAGTAGCAAGGTTACACTTGATCTTTGGGGAGACAGAACAGCTTAATTCATCCAATTTTTCCAGCTTCATTCATCCAACTTACTGCATACATGGAAGTGTAAAGCGTGAGTATTTTGGGTCTCAGCTCGAAGCTGATAGAAAATGGTCAGGAATCTGATTATTTACAAAAAGAACTGAAGAAGATATAAGAAGTAAACTCGACAAATGTATTTTTAGTGCCACCACAGGTCATTATTTGAGAGGGAGCACACAAAAATACGTTTCCTTCATTCCTTGGCATTTAAAATACACATGGAAAGTAGTCTACTTGGTATGAACCGAGCAATACTGGCTTTTGTCACTGCATATTCCTCTGTACCTCCTGACCATTGGGATTTCAGCTCCTCACAGAACTGCAGCAAAGACTTTCCCCATGGATCAGAGAGCTAGCATAAAAACATAATTCCCATCCTGTTCCATCCTAGAATGTCCACGTGCAGCTTCCATACAAGTGTGCACAGCTCCTGGGACGGCCCGATGCCTTCATATGAATTACAAAATTCTCTTCCCTAGGACAATTCAGTTAATTAATACCAGGTTTCCATGTAAAGATGGATTATGGCCTATATTTGTCAACATTTTTTCTCTCCTTTTAGTTAACATTCTTCTCCATTTTTCTCCAAATCAGACTTCCTTCTAGCCCTTCCCTCAGCTGGACACTTACTGTCTTCTATCTCAGGGCAATGGAACTTCTTTCAACATGAAGCAGAGAAGCCAGTCCTTGCAAAGCAGCTGATTGTCAGCATTCAGACATGCATTGCCTACCACCTGCTTATTTGTCCTTGAATTATTAGTCTATCCAAGAAATCTCTGATCATGTGTTCAGATTCCAAGGCCCTAATCTACCCCTGCTACTCTATCAAGTGGGCTGAAAGTGATGGCTTTTGAATTTAGCCTTCAGAGAAAAGGTAGAGATCATTTTATAGTCAAAAACTGTTTTACACAGATAGATGAGGAACAAATGAAAGAAACAGATGAATCCTTGAACCTGCTGTGACTGACTTTATTTTTTATACAGTGTTCATGAAGCAAGTAGGCAAGGCTACTCTAACTTGGACACTCATTAAATATCTACAGCCAATATAGCTAAGCTTATGAACGTACTGATCCCTAATGCCTGCAGATAAACCTCTCTCTCTCTTTTAAAATAAGACTGGACATTATCCAACAAACATGCACAAAATACATAGCTAAAACTGCAGTAAGGCTTCAACCAATATTTAAAATTCAGACAAAGATTAATTAAATGAACTTTGGCTAAACTGTCTGAATTTGATGAGCTACAATAGAGATTATTTTAACAGCAAATTTTAAACATGTGCATACACACCCACCCTATGGCATGAAAAAACAGTGAGAAGAAAAATTGTTAATCACAAGGTATAGCTTGAGGAAACAGAGATGCAGACAAAGTAGTTCAGATGATATTTTTTATTGGACTCACTTCCGTTGGTGAGAAATAGGAGGACCTGTTTCATTAACGAAGGGAAATAATCTTGTAATTGTACCTCCTCTTCTGCCCCACCCCACTCCACTTTCATGTCTATTTCTGGCTAGGCCACTTTATTTATTTATTTTATCACGTTTTTATGCCGCCCCATCCTGCTTATGCATGTAGACATTTTCAATGTGGTAAAAGTGCCCACCTCCCATTAGCTCCTTTGAAAATCTCTCATCCATAACTATTAGAAAAGGTACTTCCCCAGGTACCTTTTTGCAGCCCAGCAGCTGGCTCACTTCTATATGCCCTCATTGAGGCACAGTAATTTAAAGCAATCTTTGACACATCCCAATCTAGTGAGGCATGCACTATTCACTTTAACTGAGATTAGAGTGTTTAGAGGATCCAACTCTTGATCTTTAACTGGGCAGTGCTGTCAGTGCAGGCAGGGCAGTGCTAGCCTGTAGCAGGGGTGGGCAAAATTCCCACGCCCAAGAGCCACATAGCAACATTTTCCTATCACTGAGAGCCACAAGACATATTATATTGACGACAGATTCCCCTGATCCCAGGGTCAGAAGGATCAGACAAGTTTCCCTCCAACTTACTTCTCCCCGACACACATCAAAGCTCTTGCTTCCAGGTGGTCTGGTGGGTTCGGGCAGCAGCAACAGCAGTTCAGGGGATGATTCCCCCACCCCTGCTCCCACAAACCCCAGGAGGTTCCAGCAATGGAAATGGCAGCTCAGCTTCTCTTGCTCCTGAAAGAGTTGCATGGACATGCCCCCAGACAGCCATTTCTGGAGAACCGCAGTACTGATGCCCAAGAGCTGCCATTTGCCCACCTCCAGCCTATGGACAACTCTTCCAAGGTTTCATATATTTTGCTATGAAACAAGATTTGCTGGAGAAGTCCCATGCTAGAAGTGTTTTGGTTTCTCCTAGACATACATTGCTCAAGGAACGTTAGTCAACTGACTAAAATGAAAAAAGGAACTTGGTGGCAGCTGTATGCTTCAGCTGATCCTTAACCTTGAGAGAGAAAGTCCTGGTCCTACTGACATCAATGGGAGTTTAGTCATTGATTTTACCCAGGAAGTTTAGTGTTCCAAGTCTTAAATTGTGTATCATTGCCTCTTCTTTAAAACTTCTTTTATTTTTCTCTCAAATCTAAGTGAAAACGATCGCAAGGCAGGTGAACATGTTTAGCAAAATCCTACGTACCACAATAGAATATCTGTCAAGAGCAGAGACTGACTGATTTGGTGTTTTAGAAGCAATCCATGAAAGAGCAAGGGGATTTGTGCACCCCCTGCTGGGTTATGTTTTCACAGATGGAGACAGAGTACTACAGTGATCCTTATACCTTCTTTAACCTGAGATTGAAACAATGGCACTTTTTCTATAACAAATTATCAGATAGTGTTCTAATCTATTATCGACCACAGGCTTTGCTAGTGAAATCTAAAGAAGAAGATACTTTTTGTTTTTAATTCAGGGGCTGTGAAAAACATTTATTGTGTATGACTTTCAGTGTCACCACTCTCTCAAATGAACCTTGTGGGGAAAAAGATTATGTGCCTTAAAAGCAAGTACTGAATTTAAAACATAGCTTTTGAAAGGGGCAGACTCTAACCACCTAAGTGTCACAACACTAAGGATGTTTTTAAACAAAACGCATCCATGTATAACCCCCCACCATCCACGTGTCCAACCGCTCGTGTGGGGAGGCATTCTCCCGTGACCCACACAGCAGCCACTCATGGCCACGCATGGAGCACTTCTGAAAATCTGGAGTGCCTCATGCAGGCCAGGGTGGTTGCTTCCACAGATGAAGCAGCCATACTGGGAGGTGCTCGTTTGGAACACTCCCCAAAGCACATTGGTGCGTGGGCACCCCGCAGCCATGCCACTCAGCACCCATGGACTCCCCCTCCCACCAAAAGTTTAAAAACACCCTGAGAAACCATACAACTCCTGGCCAAAATATACTAAGTACAATAATGTAGACATTGTACTAGATAATCTTCCCCTGCTTTGAGGGTTGTGAATTCAGTGGTTCATCTGGTTTGGACTTCTTGTGTGTCCTCTGCTTAAATATATATTTAACACAATAAAGAGGGATGTGTAAAAGATAAAATGAAATATACCAGTTAGCTTTTTCCGAGAAACATAATAAAAAAGTCAACTTTTACTCTTTACTTAATGAGGTCAAATATGGCTGTTGTCAAAACTCTAATTTATAGTAAAGTTAATGCCTTCAGAGCAAAACTACTAGCTCAGTTCAAAGATGCTAAATGTTTCAAACAGAAAAAGAATTCTGCTTTGTAATTGTATATAATATTTGAAACATTCTTATGGCTGAATTGTACTTACTAAATTTTCATGTATGAAATGAGGAAAAAATGAATTGGTATCAAATTTTTAAAGAACCAGACTGTTGAGGAATAAGGCCTTGTCTATACCAGCACTCTCCCTCCATTTCCCCACTGGTGCAAATTTACTTGTGTCAGCAGCAGTAGGAGCACTTGTGTAGAAAAACTATCAGTAGTCACCACCTACCGTGTTGTTTGGAACTGCACTGCAGTTCCAAACGCCAGCCAGTCATCCAGCTAAAACGCCAGCCAGTCATCCTATGTTAGTTTTCCTAGATTTTCTGCTAGTAGTGGTAAGTGCAACAGTGGGTATTTTTAGATGTGACGGGGCCGATTGGCCCTGGCACAGAATCGCCCCTTTGATTCCCCGCTGGGGCCACCGCGTAACGGGCCAACAGACACGGTGGCCGATCCCGGCGGGGAATCCGGGGGGGGGG
>QEPC01006666.1:1715669-1736847 GCA_003113815.1 Sphenodon punctatus | reverse complement strand
CATGGTGTGGTTGTCAGGAGGAACCAGATAAAAAGTGCTGAACTACATGTCGATGGGTGAAATTTGGGAAGGCGTTTTCCAGTGAGTTCTGGAGTGTCCCGTCAGCTTCTTGGATAAGGGAAGAATAACTTTGGTTGGAATGCACTTGTTGAGGATTTTATAGAGAGGGCCCTCTTCTTCCTCCTCATGAAAGATGGTTTTGAAGTCATGTGCTTTTGCCATTTTGGTGAGGAAAGATTGGAATTTTTTGTGATCTTCAGCATTGGTTAGTTGAGCAGGATCAGAAATGGTTTCTGAAGAAGAAGAAAGGGAGTCCGCTGAGTCTGGTGAAGAGTTATTGGAAGAATTGTGAATAGAAGACGAGGAGACTTTGTTTGATGTATCCGGTGTGTCTTCCAATGGCTTTGGATCAAGCGGTGGTGCAGTGGGGAGGCCTCATCTGAAGGGATGAGAGAAGCATCTTGAACATTCACAATAGTTGGTGCTGGAGAGTGTGCAGATGTTGTTAATGTTGTTAATATTGGCAGTGCCAAGAGAGTCGAGAAGTGCATTGGTACCGGGGAAGGAGCTGGTATGGTGGCAGGCAAAGGAGCTTGTGACTGAGTTAGCTGCTGTAGCAGGATGTGTGTAGTGTGGAGGATGTGAGGGGATTCTTCAAACAAGCCCTTTGGAGTCCCAGATAGAGTATCCGGGATAGAAATCGGAGCACGTGGGGATTTTGGTGATAAGAGGCGATCTGTGTCAGGAGGTGAAAATAATGGGCTGATGAGATCTGGCTTCCTTTTAGGTCGTTTAGTGGCAGGGTCATGTTCTGTAGACGTGTCCTATTTCTTCTTCTTTGGACTGTACAATTTGTTAAGAGTATGCTTAGGTTTTTGGTCCCTCTTATGAGCAGGAGAAGAAATGACTAACTTGTTCTTTTATTCTTCACAGGTGCCTTTTTATGGAAGGTCGGTGGTAACACAGTGCCATTAGTGAGCAATGCCAGTGAGGGTGGTGCCGATGTTGACAATGGTGCCAAGGGTGTTGGTGCTGTTAGCAAGGAGGTTGCCATAGATGGTGGTCCCAAGCCTGGCTTCTTTGGTGGCATAGCAATGGCTTTCAGAGAGTAACAAGAAGACTCTCCAGGTGCCTCTAGCACCTTTTTTGTTAGCAGAAATTGTAGCTGCATCCTACGGTCTTTCAGAGTTTTTCTTGAGAGGCTGGTGCTTGCCAAACAACTGGTTGGCTTGTGTGCCTCTCAGAGGCATATTTGGCCCTACCTGTGTAGGTCAATTGTAGAGGAACTGATGCAGGGCAATTAACACACTTCTTAAATCCTTTCTTTGGGATAGGTGGCATAGCGCATCCCAGGGAGAGGCACCATGGGCCATGGAGTAGATGGTGTTATTCTATAAAGATGTTACTGTGTAGAATATAGGAAAGATTTGTGTTTTTTACTGCTAGTTGCAAAGCGACTGAGAAACATTATTTATTTATTTTATTTATTTTTAAACTTTATACCCTGCCCCTCTTGCCAGATGCAACCCAGGGCAGCTTCAACTGCCAAATGCTGTACTGGTTGGAACTGAGGTAACTTGTGCCTGCCTCCTCCTTTTATAGTTCTGCCAGAGCCTGCCGAAACCATGGACCACCAGAGGAGGGGCCACAACGTCTGGAGAAATCACTGCTTGGAGAAGCTTCCGGGCCAATCTATGCAGGCACAGAATGCAAAGGTGTGAGTCAATGAAGCTCCAATCGAAGAACAACCCCATTTCATCTAGGTGATCCCTTGCCAGTTAGATGATACAACAGTACAAATAGCAAAAACCAGGATGGCTCTTATTAAGTATAAGAGAAACGGATTTACGACAGATCCAATTCTTTAGTGCCTTTGGAATAAAGTTAAGCAGTCTTTTTAAGGTGCATTTCCACAAACCCGTTTCACACAGCACTGCCCACATGGGGAAAGCCATTGCATGCTCTGCTCCACATTGTCTTTCCTTGCTTGGGGGATGATGAGTGAATGCGCCCTTAACTTCTGCTCTTTTAATTTGAACTCCCATTCTTTCCAAGAACAAGCTTCCTTGTTAGACACATGTTTAGCTCAACTTCAAGCCAATATATGTGCCCGATTTTAGAATACACTAGCCAGACTGATGGTTCTAATCCTACTGATAGCACTATGGCTAGTGCTTCAAGCAGACTGTCAGAGAAAATCCACATTAACCCAGAGCACTGTCATTGGATTCCATACAGAGCGCAGGCGTCACTGGGTTTGGAGACTACTGCTACTGCCCTTTTGTGCCAACGTGCTACAGGTTAAGTTGTTGTTGGAAAAATCTGGAGAGAGGGCTCCCTACAAGGATGGCACTGCAAGCACTTGCACAAAATCGGCACAAGTGCTATCCTGCTGGATATCTATAAGAACTGGATGCTAAAATTTAGGCTGTCAAATGCATATTTGGGAACTGAATTAAGCAGCTTAGTTTTCCAAGATGTTGAGTACACTAGCTCCAGTTGAGCTCAGTGGGAACTCCTGAGGGTTGAACACTTTTGCCTCACAACAGAAGGCACGTCTGATGTATAATTCTAAACAATATATAAAATGAAAGGTTAAATCAGAGTGTTTCGACAATTACTTTGTGTGTGAGGACAGTATCTTTGTAATCCCCAACCCCAGCAAGGACCTTCTGTACTGTTCAAATTATAGACAGAGTTCTTTAATGAACATGTATACCAAAATAATGAACAAAATCTCGCAGACTAGAACAAGTTCTTCCTAGATTGATCCACAAAAACCAAGTGGGATTCATTAAGAAAAGACATGGATCCAATAATGTGCAACAAGTAATTGACATAATAGCTGCAGTGCAGCCCATGGCTCCCTTAGTGCTGGATGCAGAGAAAGTGTTTGATTATGTTTCAGGGAAATACCATTTTTGTGTGCTGCATAAATTGGGGATTGGTGAAGAGTTTATTAAATGGATCCAGCTATTTTACGTCAACCCAATATCAAGAGTTGTGACTAATAGAATGCTATCTGGACCTTTCTCGTTACAACAGGGACTCTACAAGGTTGTCCCTTGTCTCCCTTATTATTTGATGTGGCACTAGAACCTTTGGCAGCAGCCATAAGGAATAACGCTGATATCAGGGGCATTAAGATTGGGGGAAATGAACGGAAAGCTTTGCTATATGCATATGATGCATTCATTGTTTTGCCACAACCAGAGCCATCTATTCCTGTCCTCTTATCACGAATGAATAATTTTGGTAATATTTCTGGTTATAAAGTCAATTGGTCCAAAGCAGAGCTGCTTGAATTAAGTGTGAATACCACAAAAGATATGTATTGAGAGTGGCAATTTCAGTGACAACCAGAATACATATCGTAATTGGGGGTATTAAAATACCCGAAGAACATTCAATTTATTGTTAAACTGAACTTCTCCCAGATTCTTGAAAGCATATCAGGGGACATTTTCAGACGTGACGGGTACACTGTTAACCACACTGAACCACAGTGGATCCAGTGTAGTGGCAGCAATCCCGTCTGCACATCTATTTGCTCCCGGCCAGATGTTCACCACAATGAACACCCGGCCGGGATCAAATTAACCACAGTTCTGGTCTCGCCTCCAGAAACGTGGTTAGTTTGGCCACGATCCAGGACGGGGCTGGGAATGGCCGTGGGTAATGACTGTTACCCAGCCCCGTTCTAGAATCAGGTCCCAACCACAGGACGGGATCACGTGCAGTGGCCTGATTGGCCGCTGTGCCCGTCCGTCTCCCAGAGGGTGGGTGGCCATGGGAGCGCAGAGCTGAGCGGCCGCATGTCCCCGCCCTCACCCCAATTCCCCACTGTGATCAGGCCGGTACGTCTAAAGGACGGCTGGCCTGATCACAGACCAGGATCCAGAACAGATTTCGGTCTGGGTTTCAGCGTGTTAGGCCTGGAGGCCCAGCACATCTGAAATTACTCAGGATTTAACTAAATGGAGCTCCTTAGCAATATCACTATGGGAACGCGTTAATATACTGAAAATGAACTGTTCCTCGTCTGGTATATTTACTGAAAATGAACATTGTTCCTTGTCTGGTATATTTACTACACAATCTGCCAGTTCTTATTTCCAAATTCTATTTTTACAGAATTAATAAAATCTTTCATCCATTTCTGTGGGGTAAAGATAAAAAAGACCTCATTTCCCCTCAAAAAGATGAAATAACTTATTGAAATTGGCAATTTTAATACCATAATGCTTTTTTAATAACTCAAGCAACATAGCATGCAAAATGAAATTGATAATTCCCCTATATGGGTTCAGATCAAACTGTCAGGTAGGACGGGGAAAGGGCCGTAGACCCGGGGGGGCCCTGGGGGGGGCCTGGGCCTACCCTCCCGCCTACCCAATAACCTCACGCACTCGCTCAGGCTCCTGCTGGGAAAGGTTTCTCTCTGGGAATACAAGCCCGTCAGGATAGTGTGTGGGCCGTTCCGTGGGCTTCCGCACCTGGAACTTAGGCCCCTATCATCATAGGGCGCTCGGTGAGGAGCAGGAGCCTGGGCCACAGGAACCCACTCTTTCCCCCGCACGCAACACCCACACTCCAGGAGGGACAGGAAGGAGGCGTGGGGGAAGAAGTGCCTGGTAAGGAGGGGATAGGGCCCAGGAACACAAGGGGGCAGACGGGAACTCAGGCACACACAGCGGGGGGAGGTCTCTGAGGTTTCTCCAGGAAAGGGAAGGGGGTAAGGGAACAGGTGCCACACTCCCGACACCCACACACTCACACACTACCAAAGGAAGGGAAGTTGAGGGAGAACAACACACACACACAAACAATGAAGCAATACTCTAAGTCTCGAGGCTAACAGGACTCGCAACACTTAGCTCAATCAGGGCCGGTCTCCACTGAATCACCAGCGCCGAGTGCTTCTCGGCGCTGGTTCTTATGCTCCTGGCCCCGCCCCTCTGCGTGCCCCCGCAAGCGTGCGGAGCGCCGCAGAGGGGGCGTGGCCTCACGCCGCTTTTGGGGCCTCCCTTCGTTCGCCGCCTCCCTGTCCTGTGGCTCCGCCGGGGTTTCTTGCCTGGGCGGGGGCGCCCCCACCGCCTGCTGGGGGGAAGCCGGGAGCGGCCCCTCCAGCCCCCGCCGGCCTCGGGGCCGGGCCCGCACGCCGCCGTCGCCCCCGCCTCCCCCATCGGCCCATGACACAAACAAGCACTCATGATCCCCCTTCCACTATCTTCAGTATTAGGCCCTGCTTACCATTGCCCTTCTAACTACCTTATTCCCACAATTGGTGCAACTTGCAAGGCCTGGCATAACCTGGCAAAGCTACTGAAATTCAATCCATCTCTACATTATAATGCTCCAATTTGGGGTAATCTTTGTTTTAAGACTGGAAACTCATAAAAGCTCCTTTGGAGAAAATGGATGAATAAAGTTATATAATGCATCTTCTGTGAGGAGATCGTATTCAATCCTTCACCAAGTTAAGTGAAGAATTTAAACTCCCCGTTTCAGCTCAAAGAAAATATGTAAAGCTTCAGCAGATATTACGTGATAAACTTAAAACAATTTCAAAATCGCCTGATGTTTTTTCTAATATGTTAAATCTAATTTCTGTGTCTCATCCTGTACCAATTGTTTGTAAGTTTATAATGTCACATTTGAGACCTGATACAGCAGGTTTAAGACTCGCGCTGAACGAAGATTTGGGAACCAACAGACAGACACTGAATGGAAGAGATCACTTCCAAGTATCAAAACATCTGTAATTAATCTTCAGCTACATCTTATTCAACAGAAAATTATCTTCCGTCTCCACTAGTCACCTTCTAAATGAAATTATCTAAATTTAATAGCATCCGATGCATGTTGGAGATGCAATTCATGACAGGCAACACCTGGACATATGTTCTGGTCATGTCCTATCAATAACCCTTTTTGGAAAGAGATAATTTTTAGAATTAATATGATTCTATATACAGATTTTACACCATCAGTTAATATGTGCATATTAGGGCACGTACATAAAAAACTTATATTGAATTCCTCCCAAATTGCTTTTCTACATAGATCCTTACTAGTGGCACAAAGAATAATTTTAGTCAATTGGAAAAACGAAACCCTCCAAAATTAGAAGTTTGGTACAATGATTTGGTATACTTTGTATCAATGGAAAAAATTACATTTTGCAGGCGTGATTGCAGACGAGGTTTGAGGCAATTTGAAGGGTTTTCTGGAATATTTTGGAAACTAACTCACAAGTTTCCATTCCAACCGATTCCCTAACAATAATGGACTGTTTGTTTAAATGATTATGTGGTACATTCACCTGTTTCTTTTTTCTTTCTTCCTCTCTACTTATAAGTAACAAATTATTGTATGTATTTATTGTTGTATTTAAAAAATCATATGTGAATAAAAACATCAATTAAAAAAATAAAATTAAAGATGAAGAAGAATCTACCAGTGTCTGGTTTACACACTATACCTTTCTCNAGACAAATGAGCAAGGTCACCCTTAGGAAGCACATAATATGTGGATGGGACACAAGCTAAAGTTTTCCATCGCAGCAAATCACACTGGCCAGCACTGTGACTTATCTATGAAGTGAACTCAGACCTTTGTTAAGGTCTATTTTCAGGCAACCCAGCACCTCTAATACACCCGCCTTTGATGGGCCTAAACCTACTGAAGCACACCACACAACAAAGTCTTACCAAAATGCATCAGAAATTTTGTTAGTGCAAACTTTCCTTGCTACAAGCATATGGAGTACTTCTGTTGAGTATCCAAAGGCATTTAATTGTAAGCACTCAGTCTCCAGGCTGTGAGCTTTAGTTTTTCCCCACCCTGATACAGTAAATCTTTTCCAAGTGGTAACTGGAATGGCTTCAGGATATCTGAATACCAGGGAAGCTGTGGTAAATCAGGGGCAATTAGAATTGCCTCCACCCTCTGCTGTTTTATCCTCCCAGTCACTAACTAAAGTATGGGCAGTAAGGGTGGAGGGGGAATAACAGTCCTGGGCTAGGGGTGCACCAGGGTGTCTACCCTGTCTTTTCTGGGGTCTTGAAATGTGGTCATGTACCTCTGGACTTGTGATAGAGAGATAAGGCAACAAGAGTTCCATCCCTGGATGTCCTCATCTCCTCACAAGTGGTTAAACACATCTCATGGTTCAAGAACTATTGTCTCTGCCAAGCCAAACCGTTTGCACATTCAGTTCCCCTTTTACAGGTAGGGTTCTGATGGATGTGATGTTCCAGAACCTATTCAAGCTTCTGGATGGGAAGGCCAGCATCGACCCTGTCTTCCCTTAGGCCACCAGAGGAGGGCTTCTCTCTCCTGCCCAGTGCAGTGCTTTGCAAGCCACCCAGTGGGACTTGGGGGGCAGCAGGAGGGGGAGGATCCTGGTCCCGCTACTCCCTCCATCAGGGCAGCCCCAAGCCCCTTTGCAAAGTGCTGCACAAGGGGGATAGAGAGAAGCAGATTCGCTTCTACCCCACCCCCCACCCCCGCCCCTCGGTGCAGCACTTTGCAAGCCACCCAGTGGGGCTTGGGGGTACTTCCTGGCATGGGAAGTGGGGGGACCTGGGTTCCCCCCAATCCCTCTGCCAGGACACACCCTTGGGAAGCCGGCTTTGCAAAAGGCTACTCAGCTCTAGCCAGAGTGACTTGTTGAAAAGCCGCAAATGGCTGCCTGGTTGATTTCAGCCTGAAACTGACCAGGCAGCCACTTGAGAGTTGCAAGGGGCTGTGTTCACCAAGAGATCTTGGACCACCAATGGGGTCTCAACTCTCCAGGCCAAGCCAGCCCTTTGCAAAGCCAGGTCAGAGCGATCTCTTCTCCCCTCGCCAAACGGAAGTTTGGGGGGGGGAGAGAGCCAGGCTCAAGATCTCACTGAGAACGTGAACCAGGTGTCAAGATTCTGGCGAGATCTTGAGCCTGGTTCTTGTGAGATTTCTCACGAAAATTGTTTTAACTCTCCATTCAGCCCTAGCCTCACTCTCTACTATGCTTCCTACAAGAAAAGGAAGAAAACATACCAACTTAGTAAAAAGAAAAGAAAAAACCTCTCTCCCCCTGAGGAGAGAGAACGGATCCCTGTTTCTTCACCAGAGGCAGAAATGAGTCTGGACAGCAACTGCAAGAGTTGTCTCCTCCTCTCAGCAGGAGCTGTCCATGAAAGCCTTTGGATCCTGCCTATTCGCCCAGAGGGAAGAGGCACAACACGTTGCTGAACTGTCCACTTTGGAGAAAAAGAGAAAATTGCAAGAAAGTATGTAGGGAGCATTATCCATAATAAAAAGGTTTCTTACATTAAGGTCTTCTGGAAAGAACTTGCTATTAAAGCTGAGGGAAAAGATTATACTGGTTTTTGGAGGAAGGTCAATGGTGTAATGGGGAGGTGTAAGAATCTGACATACTACAATATTCCCAAAACAACGTGGGAGTTATATTTTGACTCTATTTACAATCAGGTGATAATTGACTCTGGTAATCCTATTTCTCTGACAGATCTTCCAGAATGGCCCCAAACATTTTATGACGAAATAAAGGACCTTATAGAGCATCTTAAGCCTGGTAAGGTAGCTGGTAAAGATCTGATCCCATCAGAACTCCTTAGGGAGCATACATTATGGTGGACTCCCCTTTTGGCTACCCTATTCTCCTACATTGACAGGACAGGGAAAATCCCTCAGGGCTGGAAAGTAGCTATAGTGGTATCCATTTATAAAAAAGGCGTAACCATGCAATTATAGACCCATTAGTCTCCTGAACGTTATTGGGAAGTTGTATGCCAAGCATCTTCTGATTAAACTAGAACAATGGTTAAATGAGGAGCATATACTTTTTGATGAACAAGCAGGGTTCAGGAAGGGATGATCTACCTTGGACCACTGCTTTATTCTTTCGCACTTAATTAATAAATATACTCAGTCTAGCAGCAAATTGTACATTATGTTCCTGGATTTAAAATCAGCATTTGATTTAATACCTGGGTCTAAATTATGGATTAAACTGGGAAAAAATAATATTGATAGACGCCTTCTGTTTCTTATGAGATGGCTATACAATGATATCATTCTTCGTGTTAAGTTAAACAAGCAGGGCTACTTAACTGACCCAATTAGATCTTACTCTGGAGTCAAACAGGGCCGTATTTTGGCCCCAGCGTTATTTAATTATTATATAAATGACCTGATTCCTGCAGTATCACAGATGATGAATCACCCTTCCAAACTGGGTAACATATTTGTCATGTCTACTGTATGCAGACGATGCTGCATTGATGTCAAGGACCCTAGTGGGAATGAGACGCACTATAGGACTGTGCTCCGCCCATTGTCTGAAGGGCTAGTCATTAATCACGATAAAACTAAGGTGGTGATCTTCTCTAAACCACAGTACAATCATGTCTGGACAATCAATGGGGAAAAGATAGAACAGGTTTCCTCATTTGGTTATCTAGGCATGATTTTTCAATCAAGAGAAACATGGACGATGCAAGTGAACTCAGCAATTGAGCAGGCTAGCAAGGGCGATTTTGCAATTAATCGTTGCTTTCGTGCACAGAATTGCAAATTGATTATTCCAGCAATTATGTTTTTTTCTGCCAAATTAGGGGGACAGTTTCTGTATGGGGCTCATCTTTGGGGTCTGGATAAAACCTCAGATATTGAAAGAGCGCAATCAAAATTTTTGAAAAGAATAGGGAGACTTCCTCCAGGTACCTCTAATGCAGCACTTAGAAGAGAGACAGGTAGAGTTTCCCTGGCATATCTTATTTGGCGTACAGCATTGAATTATTGGCTCAGATTGTCCTTTTTAAATCTAGAAAGCCTTTTGCCATTGATTTTTTCTGATAATTTTGCTTGTGTTTGGATAATCAAAGTACAGGATAAGATCAAACACATGAGGCTTTCTATCCCCTATCTAATATCGCAGGGATGCAAGGGTCAAAGTGGAACTTCTCCAATGACTTGTAGATATTGAATACCAGAATGAAACATCAATGATATGAGAGGCAAGATCTCTCTCTGGCTATCTACCTGTAATACCCCATGGTAAGTTCAGTGCAAAGTATCTGATCGATCTCCTTTCTCCCACACAGAGAGCTATGTTCCTCAGGGCAAGGCTAAACATTTTCCCATCAGCCCTGTTAGAGAGGCAATATAAGGGTGTTCTGCTTCATCTAAGAGTCTGCCCTTGTGGATCAGGTGAGGTGGAAACAGTTGCTCACATCCTACTGTATTGTAGACTATATGTTGATACCAGAGAGAAGTTACTTTCTCGTTTAATAAGATCTTTACCAGGAAGATCAAAGGAGGTTTATGTTTCCTTCTTACTGGCTGATAGTATTCCAGCCATAACTCTTGCTGCTGCAAAATTCTTGGCATACGTGTGCAGGATTAGAACACAATATCTCAATGATTGGGGACTGGAATAGGTCCGCTTATTTAACTGGTTTTTTTTTAGTTATATATTCCACAGGAGGACTGTTTTACTTTTGTATTTTTATTTTTGTATGATCCTATTTTGTTATCTTTGTATTTATTTATTTGTTTGTGTATATGCTAAGACCTATGGTCAAGCATTCCAATATTCATTCATGTAGGGAGCAGTGACCACCTAGGGAAGTTTTCTGTGGCAAATACTCAGCTGGAAAACTGACCTACTTATCTTAAATCCAAAAGTTTCTGTGGGATACACATTTCCTTTCTTATAGAAAAACACTGCTCCTTCCTTCACTATGCACCTGAGTGCATGGACAGGAAAGATTAGCATTGGGGTGTGGGGTGTGTGTGTCCAAGATCAATATAACTTGCCAGTGGGGGCAATCCTTGGCCATTAAATTCGATAGAATCCAAGACATTGGCTTCAGTGAGGGTGGAATCACATCCTGCGTGTTCCAAAATGTTTGGAAGGAAAAGGTGTGTTTTGAGAGACCCTAATGAATATGGCCTAATGTCCAAATGTAGTGGCAGGGGCTACTGTAGGTTCAATGGTTGCAATAGCAGCTGTTTAGTAGAACTGCAGTGCAGTTAGAGGGGATTTCCCCCCCCCTCAGCCCCTATAAAGCTCCTTTTGCCAGTTGGGCCCAGCCACTCACAGAACGGAGAAGAATTTAGCTTCTAATTCAGCTAAATACTCTGAATTCTCTTGTATACATTTTCGTGGCACTGCAGCTCCATATCAAAAGCTAATTACATGCTAATGGAACCTTTTCCAGAGCAGACACTGTCCTGTATAAGTGATTCCTTCAGCTTTTAGCACAGTAACATTCTGCATTTTGATCAATAAATCTGAGAGACAGAGAGGTTGCTGCTGGTGCAAAAGCCAGAGCATTTGCACTCTGGCTTTTCATCTCTTCTGGCTAGGGATTTGGCTGTTTGTCATGAAAATTCAATATCTTAAGCAACAAGCCATCTGAAGAAATCAAAGTAACTCGTTTTACAAGCATTTTACCATCAGTTTCACTATGTCAATAGCAGTTTATGCATCTGTTGATTGTGAACTACTGTTTACCTTTGCCTTTCCTTCTCCCAGGTGAGTTTCTCAAGACTCCAGTTTACAGTAAGCATAGGGATTTCAGAAGGAAACAATGGAATGCCCTTGAGATTCTTCCTCATCTTCACTTTTTTTATATATATCCTATTCCTTTCCTGTTGTTTTTGTACACAGGCACCAGATATAGGAAATGAATAGGAGCAATAGCTTGTTTGTATTCTGGGTCAGAAGGGTATTGTTATAGTGTGCATTTCTTCTTCTACGGGAGATAACTGCATGGTACCAGGCTCATCCTATATCCAAGTGTTTAGCCATATGCTATATGTAACTACTTCATGAGGTATCTGTAATTCGCTATGGCACTAGGTCCTAGCTTGCCAATTTATTTCCTCCCACAAAATGCTTGGTGCTTACAAAGTGCTTTACAGCTCAAAACCCTGTGGAAACGTTCAATTTTACCTGCTTTGTTGGTGTGGTAGGTTTGCTGCTCCCACTCTCTATTTCAGTTTCTGCACCAGGCTCCGAGTTACCATTGCTGCTAACTGGGCTCTCCCGTTCCTCACAGATTTCATGTTGGTTGGATGTAGCGTTTGTGTCAGTCAGTTCATCTTCCATGCTGCATACTTCACTGATCTCCAGGTTGTTTTTCCATTCCTTCATCAGCTCTAGGACATTACATGGTCTCTGGACAATACGGGTTTCTCCCTAAATGGTAACAATTGGATTTACTGACATGTTTACTTTAATCATCTCTAGTTAGAGATAAGTAAGCTAAGACTGGAGCGTATAACAAATTTAGGTCATAGAGAGAGTCAGTGGCAGTGTGGGAATCAGAATGCAGGAATTCTAACTCCAGAGACCCATGCTCTAAGCACTAGACCTTTACCTACATTGTAAACATGATCCTAAAGCAGTTTGGTGCCAGTGAGTATTTTCAGAATTGATGCTACCACGCTTAGACCCAATTCAGGATAACGGCTGCCACCCCATCCCAGGGTAGGGCGGTACCCAGAACAGACATGACAGTGTGCCTTACCACATTTTGCCCCAGACTGTGGTAGCACTTACCACTGGCTGTTCTCTGTGATTTTCCAATATCACAACCAGTGGTAACTGCTACCATGGTTCGGGGCAAGAGTGGTGAACATCTGGCGGCCACCGAACAGACGTAACGGTGGTTGTGACCTCAGGGTGGGATTAAGTGTGGTAAAGTGTGGCTAAGCGTGGTAGCATCACTTCTGAAAATACTCAGTGCTATCTCTTTGAGCCAATGCAAGTCCTACTATAGTGAACAGCGCTTACATTCACACAGTGCAGAGATCTACAGCCAACAGCAAGCAGCTTCAGGATCGTTCTGCATGGACAGATTTTCTTATTTTGTAATAAAGTGGGCAGCTACATACATGCGAGTTCCATATGAATCAGAAGAATGTATTCCCATCCTTTATGAAACTAGGGTTCAATTTTCAGGAGTAGCCTCTAATTCTGCAGGTGCAAATTTACATTTGTAATTGACTGAAGACAACATTGAAGGAGCAGACAGCTAACTACGGTATTTGCTGCACAACCAGGTAGTTAAGTATCTGAGCGCACTGAACTGCACCCACAAAACCAAAGGCTAGGGAAGCTTTTACAAAAAAAAAAAATATCTAGATTTTAAAGAGCCTCAGATACTTAAATAGCACATAAAGAGAAGTGGGAGTTTGTACTTGACAGTTTTTAAGAAAGTGAAGCCATTTAAGTTAATTGCCTGTGTTGCTTCATTTGAACACCTGTTGAGTTTAATTGGCTAGCATCTGGTGCTAATTGTGGGGAAAGTGGTGGATTACTAACTGGCTGCCTTCTAGATCATTTCATTTTCTTTTGTCTTTCCTTTCAGCTTTTTTTTGGGGGGGGGGGTAGATTTTAAGGGAGTGTATTACAGTGAGATTCAGGGCACAAAATGAAGAGATGTCAAGTTATTTGTGAACAGTGCAAGCTGCAATATTCCCTTCATGAACAAAACCCAGCACCTGTCCAAAAAAACCAGGGTTTCAGCTTGGTTAGACAACTACATCGTCGAGCTGAAAAGCCAACTTCCCACACTACAGAACATGGAGGTGAATGAAAGATTCATTAGTGGGAATATTCAAGAGGTGACCAGAGCAGAAAAGTCTAGAGAAGCTACAGAGGTTGATGAAAGTTAGGTTGCAGTAAGACAAAGGCATAAAGGAAGCCATGGGTAGCCAAGGTAAATTGAAAATCATTTACCAAAAAATTGTTAGGGGGTAATTGTTTCTGTGATAGTAAAGCAAACAAAACCAGGCTTAAAAACCAGTACTATATCGTACAGAACATGTCAGTGCAAAACAGCAGCAAAAAACTTGGTACAGAAAGAGGCAGAAGGGGCTTCAAGGATTCAAAATAGGAGGTTGAATCATAAGTGATGCAATGTACCTGCTGCTGGTGCCAATTTCACTCAACTCCCCCAAAACCTCAAGTCACTGGGAAATGTTTCCACATATTATATTGACTATGTGTAGTCTAAAACCTGGGGGGGTTGCTCCAGCTTTTTCTGAAGCAGTTTCTCTGGGCCCTGCATATAGCTAGACTTGCATTGGTAGGCTGACACAAATATGTAACCATCGGTTTTCCTGTGGTTAGTGTAACATGTAGAACTGAATAGGGAGTTGGTGCAGATAAGTACTTTTTTGGGTTATGTCTAAAAGCATTATGATTGTGAGGCACAACTTTTAGAAACTATGTTATTCAAAGTAGAAGAGGCTTGCATCATGAATAGACAAAATTCTATCAAGTGCTAGGAGTCACTGATGTAATTTGCCAGAACATTGCCTTTGTTTGACAGAAACCAAGGGACAACTATTTCTAACCACATAAAGTGTGAGAGATTTTCCCCCTCTTTTTCAGCTAGAAACTTGAAACACATAATTAAAAACATGCTGCTTTAGGGCTCCAATATAGCAAAGCATGTAAGCATATGCTTAAATGTATCAATGGACATTTATATTAATTATTATTATTATTATTATTATAAGCATTTATATAGCACCAGCGATGTACCTGGTGCTTACAAAGAACAAGATAGACATGGTCCCTGCTTGAGAGCTTACAATCTAAAGACAGAGAAAGGGGAGACAGGGAAGGGGAAAACCAAGGGAGAGACAAGGGATGTGACATTCATGAGGATGCGAGCGCTCAAGTACACGTTCTTGGCTTGGTTACAGTAAAAACACAACCCTAAATTTATTATGTCACAGCAACAGAAAGTGACAAAACAACCAAACTGCAGGAGAATGCAAAACACCTTCTAGACAGTATGGTATCAGAAAAATACATCATCAGAGTTAAATCCTACTAGTCCAACAACAGGAAATAGCACCCTCTGCCAGTTCCTAAAAGTGTACGAATGTAATGTACTAATCTATTGACTTCATTCAGTTTCATTTGAACTCTGTAAAATTCTGCTATATTGTCATCTTTTTGACCATATTTTCAACTGATAAAAAGGTTCAAAGGACAGGGGAAAATAGCAATACAATTAAAACAGAATTCTACTGATTTGTGTTTGTGTTAAGTATTAATTATCAATAATTTACATAGCCAATGGGCTGAAACAGAGAACACACAAATCTCTAAGGCGATTACTATCTAAAACTGGAGTGGATGTTTGTTTAACTGTTTTGTGTCCTGCAGTTCTAAAATAATGGTTCTGATGTTTATCTGGAGTAAAATTTGCCAGGTTTCTTTATAGTGTCAGTTCATGTTACACAAGATGAATTTTGCCTTTCTGACTTTTTGCTACAGGTGAATGTAATTTCTCAATGGAATAAGGTACTGCCAAGTACATTAACTCTTCTGCAGGAGTTCCTCTGTCACTTAGCACCAAGGGGTTAATTTTTATTTATTTATTTATCTATTTTACACATTACAAACCTCTACATGATAATGCACTTTTGCATTACACATCTGGACATTGTAAAATCACTAGGGCTGTCAAGGCAGAAGTACAAAGCAAAAAAAATGGCTGATTTTCAACGGCAGTGTGCCTCCTTTCCCTCTGAAGTTAGAGGAAGCTACTGACTCTCGGTACCTCCAAAAATCAGGCCACCAAAACACATCTTACAAACATTAAAGATGACTTTAAAACTGCATCACTTATAACTGTAAATCCAGGCTCTTTCTCCCTACACTTTCTAGCAAATCTAAGAAGTTTCTGGTTGAAAACTGAAAGACATTTAACTATACCTCCTCTACACCACATTATCAAAGTAATGTAAAAGAAAATCCATTCTCTATGGCTCTTTTCAAATAAGACACACTCACGCAGTGGGCATGAGTAGGTGCCTCCATTTTGAATGCTGCAGTGGGCTTGTGTTCTCCCATGTAACACACATGCCCACTCACCTCCACTCATTGCCCACACAAGAGCAATTGGCCAAAATGGCAGTTGCTCCGTGAGTGGGGGATCGGTGTGTGCCTGTGTGCACCATGCTGCACTGCCCATGCCCACGCTGCAGCGCACACACCCATCGCCTCCACAGCCGTGGTCCATTTTAGGGCTGATGTTGGGAGTAGGGAGCCTCAGGCCCAGGGGCCAAATGCAGCCCACAGCTAGTTTTTATTTGATCTATTTTCAATTCCTGGATATGGCCCAAGGATCCCATTCCTACCCCCAGGAACTGAAAGACTGAGCTCAGGATAAGGAAGCAGAGATGAAGGAATGCACACAAGGATAGGAAACAGATCCATGGCACAGATCCATGACCTGGACCCACCTCTTCCTGAACCCACTCCTTAAGCACTTCTACCCCCAACTTCTATGCAGCCCTTGGAGCTTGTACTGATTCAAAGCGTCCCCTGGGAGCGAAAGGTTTCCCCACCCTTGCTCTATGTCTTTGTTTGCATAATAATAAATAGTTGTATGATGCAGTTCAGGAAGAGATACATACACTAAACATTAAGATATCTACAGTGTCTCCATAATACTGTCCATGCTAAAAAAAGTATCCATGATAACTGAGCCCTTTTTTTTAAAAAAAATGGTCAATTAACATGGATATTTTCTTGGAGACCATTTTCCCCACCTTAATGCACATCCAATGAAACAAAATAGTTCTGCCATTAGACAGTAAGTTTACATCATGACTAGTTTCACAAAGCCCTTGTCACTGAAGGTCCTGTGTGATTCTGCTAAATCAGCAAAGCATTTACCTTGTGACTTTAAAAAAACTGCATGCGCCAGATCTTGGGGTACATATGGACCCCTATGGGAAAACCCATTATAGGTGGGGTCTATTTTATCTCCAAAACATAGGGTGATTTCAGACGTTACGCTGTCTGAAATCAATACAGTCAACAGCAGTCAACCACGGAGGGGGTTGAAAGCAGGTGAATGTCTGTTTGCTCGCATCCAGATGTTCACCTCAGTCAACCACCCCCCGCGGTGACCCTAACCACGCTTTGTTCTCCCGCACTATGGCAGCAAACTAAGCATGGTTAGGTGGGAATCCGGAACGTGGTGAAGAAAAAGTAACATCTGTTACCTTACCTTCACCACGTTCCGGAGTCCTGGCGGCGGCCAGCTAGGCCGCTGCGGCTGCCTGTCTCGGGGAGGGTGACCGGCCGGGGAGCACAGGCAGTGGGGCTGTGCGGCAGCACGCTGCGCCATGCGGCCCCGCCCCCTCCGGGGGTGTGTGCTGCTTTAGACGTTACGGGCGGGCGCTTTCACCATAGGCCGTGGGGTGGTTCGGACTACGGCCAGGGGCAATGGGGCGCACATCTGTTGGTGCGCCCCTTCACCCCCGGCCGTGGTCCGAACCACCCCACGGCCCGTGGTAAAAGCGCCTGCCCGTAACGTCTGAAATCACCCATAGTCTGTTTCCCAAAACCTTCGAACAAAGCCCTGGGAGCGCGCATGCACGCGAGCACACACACACACACACACACACACACTCTAAAGAGTCTGTTTTATGGCGATTGTTTCCACACAAGGTAAAATTCTCTCCTGCAAATTACTGGCTGTGGCTTATAGTCAAGATTTACTAAGGACAGTGGAGTACACTCAGCACCTTTATAGCCTGCTATTTGCATTTCTTTTGTTGTTGCCTAGGATGCTTCAGGGTTTGTTTGCATTTCTTTGTTTGCCTAGGATTCTTGTCTCCACAAACTGACCCCAGAAGGAAACTTAAACCTAGGCTGAAGAAATGAAACCTAACATTACCTGACTTCTTGTCTCCACAAACTGACCCCTGAAGGGAAACTTAAACCTAGGCTGAAGAAATGAAACCTAACATTACCTGAACAAATGAGAAATAAAACAGAAAAGGTTTGTGTAAAACCAAAAAGGAAAACTCCATTGACACCTTGTGTGCATTTGCACCCTGGCACTGTTTTGGTCACCGGAGACAAACGTTAAGAGATATCTGGCTGAAATTTGAGTATGTTATGGCCAGAGGTACCAGTGACAATGTGCTGCAAGCGCAAGGTTGTAGACCCAATACTTTACATATTTTCATGGTTATTTTCAACCATGATACAAAGGCACAAGATAATAGCAGTGAAGGGGTTAATTTTCATTGCTGCTGCCCGTCTGAAGTGGCCTTGAGTTCCCCCCTTGCTATCTGAATGGTCCTTGAAAACTCTTTATTTTTGTTTATTTTAAGCTGGGGTCCATTTGACCCCTATTGAAATGCATTGGCTGGGGTCCATTGGACCCCAATAGGAAAACTCTATGGAAACCTGGGGTCCATTTGCAAAATGGCACTTTTTTGGTCATAGGAGACAAATGGTAAGAGGTATCAGGCTGAAATTTTAGTATGTTATGTCCAGAGGTGCCGGTGAAAATGTCCTAAAAGTTCAAACTTGAAGAGCTACTAATTAACATATTTTAATGTTTTTGGTGCTCGGTGAGGTCAGTCTGACCCCAAGAGCCTAGGTTAGGGTTTTTAATAGCACTAGTTCCTGGCAGAGGAGAGACTGTTGATACTTTCCACGCCTCTTCTCTAGAAGGGGTTTTGGTCAGGCTCTATAATGCCAGAAGGCAATGTGACCTTTGGCTGAAAATCATTATTGATTAAAAAAATCCAAATTTGACAGTGTACCTGGGTTTAACTAACATTTCTGAGGGTCACACACCTAAATCATTCTACCAGCATGGGCTTTGTTTGTGGAAAACCTATAACCAGATGTAGGGGAAATGTTGCATTACTTACTTTTAATTAAAGAAAAACACAGTAAATTAAGTCTAGTGTTCATGAAAAGTTGTATGATATGAGCAGTGTGAAAGATTTAGTACAAACAAGGGAAATGGTGGTTGTTTTTTTAATTCTACAGCTGTTACATAGTAGTTACAATAGAGATCCACTAGTGTTCTCTTCAGTAGTCTGCAAACTTACTGAGAGCAGATTTAAAGGTTGAATTGTTTTTTGAAGCATAGAGCAGTGACAATCTGTTGGTGTTTCAGAACAGGGCTAGAATAGGTGTCACCACACTCCACAGACTATTGTGGGGAACACCATGGTAAACTCAACCCTGCTACAAGAACTCAAATGAAACTAAGACTAAATGTAAGGCAGGTCAATGGAGGTTAACGGACGAAAGATTAGCCCACTGGAGTCTGGGGTCACTCTGTGGAGCTTGTGTGCAGTTTCACCTGTGTCACTCGCAGGTTCCACATGATGAACCTGACAGATGGGCAGGCTTTCCTCTCAGTCATGCTCTGCTCCTGCCCCCCTCCCCCCTGAGACACACTCACTTCAAAGACCGCTCTAGGCGCTCTGCCCGGGACTCTATGGTCCTGGCAGACAAGCACATGCGTGGAGGCTACATGCACCCTAAAAGTCAGGTGGCGGCCACGTGGGCACACATTCGCCTGCATCAGCCAGCATTTGTCCACATGGTGGCTCCACATTTGCTGGGATGTCGCCATGAGTGGGGGCTGCAGGGAGGGCAGGCGCACATCTGTCAGCCACCTAATAGACAGGCAGGTGGTCACCCATCTGGTGGGGGGCTAATCTGGGCTACTGTCTCGTCTGTTTTCACCCGGTGATTGCTCCTCTCCTCAAGTCCTCCTGCTCACCTATGGGTGGTGGAAAGCCAAGTTCTCTGCTCCTACAGTTGCTCTGCTACAGCTGAAGATGTAAGAAGAAAACAGTAGCTGGTTTTGAGCAAAATAAAGATGCCTTCTCCCCTTCTGTAATGGCATTTGGAACAAGCCCCAAAAGCACTCTGGGTAAAAAAAAACTAGTTTAACTGAAGTGAATGGCAAAAATCCAAATGTCTTCAATAGGGTCAGAATATCATCTATATTTTTCTTAAAGGGTAAGGACATAGCTAATACAGCACATGAAGCTAGAAAATCAAATTTAATTAATAAGCAAGGGCACATTTTAGGCAGGTTTTTTTTTCAAAAGGTCAAAACTTACTGTTATCCACTGGCTATCAAGCAATTCGTTAGCAGTGATTCTATGGGCAGGATCTACTTTCAGAAGCAACTGCAACACATGTTTAGCTATAAAAAGACACATTGATAAATCTCATTTCTGTTAAGTGTAACAAACACAACACATTTCCCAATTGTCTCTGAGTGCTTTAATTCAGCAGAGAATATTTCATCTCTAATGCTGTGAAGTTAGTCCATAACAACATTTATATTAGTCCACCTTCTTAATATCAATTTTACATTTATAAGAAAATGTATTACTTAATGTAAGTAAAGAGGTCAAAAACATTATAACTGTTTGCTGAATTTACGCTGGTACTGTTGGTGTTTGTTTTGTCATACAATCATGTACTTACCAGCATCGCTAACTGTTTCCCAGATTGAATTGTCATAGCGAAGTTCTCCTTTCTTTATTAGGTCAAACAGTTTTTCTTCTGAAACTGCCATAAAAGGTGGATCACCACACAATCTGAAATAAACGTAAGGTCATGTAATACTGGGGATGGATTAAGACAAGAGTTTTAGAGGTCACAGGACAGAGCTCTCAGTTTTGGAAAGCATCCAGGACTCGCCCTCCCTCCCTCCCTTCCCTGCCTGCAGCAGCAGCCTCAGTCTCTCCCCTCCTGTGGCTGGCGTGGGAGCTGCTAGGGTGATGAGCTGGAGGTGGACAGTGTGCTGTGCTACAGCCCAACAACTGTTTGGCAACTAGAATATTTTAACTCCAAACAGTGGATGAACAGCAGCAGCATCCCTCTTCCCATTCCTAGTCCAGTCCCCATCAACCTTAATCCAGACTTTTTTAATGTATTGATACTAATTCTCACCAATAGAATGACAGGTACAAGCTCATTATCATGACATAACAAAGCAAAATACAGCATATAGTCTATATACCCGCATAAATATCTATATATACAAATATACTTAAGATCTTCTATCAGATTACTATCTTTCTAACTCACCCACCCCTCCTCTTCTGTCCACTCACGCCTCGTCAACTGCCTCTCTGATATCTCCGCCTGGATGTCCTGACGTCAACTCAAACTCAACATGGCCAAGACCGAACTCCTCATTTTTCCTCCCTCCTCTTCCTCTCCCTCTAACCTGCCCATCTGCATCAATGGAGTCACCATCCATCCTGTTCTCCAAGCCCGTAGCTTGGGCTTCATCTTTGACATGCACCTCTCTTTTAAACCTTACATTGACTCTGTTGCCAAATCCTGCCGAT